>JAGTJM010000029.1:0-440374 GCA_020747015.1 Pyrenochaeta sp. MPI-SDFR-AT-0127 | reverse complement strand
ACTAACTATATTAATATCTAATATAGAGTTGCCTTATCCTTAAGTAGAGTAGCCGTAGATACCTAACACGCCTGCGACACTAAAAATATTAGTAGGTCTTATATCGCTATAGAATTTAATAATCTAGTAGGATAGTGTTACGCTTAATTAGGTGTTAAAAGGTAGGGTATCCTTAGTAGAGTAGCTATAATATAAAGTAGCTGGTGTTACTAAGGAGCCTTTCTTAGTAAGCTTCTAGTTAGAGCGAGTAGAGATAGATAAGAGGTAGAAGTAGTTCCAAGTATCAAATAGTAGTATTTGATAATAACTTAAGGTTAATTATAATATACTATAGGGGTATATTACTCTTATCTATATATTTAGGTAGTCCTATAATTCCTATAGTATCCTAGGAGATCCTATATAGGATCCCATAGTATCCTATAGTAACTTAGTCCCGTAATATAGGACTTTCTAGGACTACGTAACTTCGTAGGGTATATATTATCATTAGCCTAAGTCCTAGCCTTATCTAATACCTGTATCCCTTCTACTATCCTTCTTATAAGCGCCCGCAGCCCTCGTTATAGGTTTGTAACACTATCCCCCTCCTTTCTTACCTTTATATCCTTATAAGCTAATAATAAGTTCTAAGAGTACCTAATATCGTTACGCACTAGTAACGTATAAACGCGTTAGTTAGCTCCTATAGTTTCTTATAAATATTACGCGAAGAAGAATCTAGAGTGTCGTATATCCTTTAAAGAAGGAATATAGGAATTATTATCAAAATAGGGTTATAAAGTGTAAGCCAGTTAACGTACTAGTTCCTAATTTTACTAAGTTAGATAACGAGATTACGCGATTAGAGAGCTAGGAGGCTAAGGCCGATAAGGTAGAAGAGGTAGCGCTTAACGCCCTTCTAGCCGCTCGTGCGAAAAAGAATCGTTTACGGAAATAAAAGAAATTATTACAGCGTCGTAGGTAATAGTAGTTATCTAGTTTATATAGTATATAGAGGATATTAAGGCCCTAGAGGCCGTAGATCGATAAATTAGGAAGTCTTATTACTAGAGGATAGTCTAATACCTAGTACTTCGGCGTTAGACTAGAGTGCCTTTATACCTAGTATTTTAGAAGGCGATCCTAGTTCCTTAGACGAGTCTAGGGTAGCTGTCGCGGGTGTATCTTAGCGACGCGTAGTGTTATCCTAGAAATATCTATATTCTAGTATATTAGTTTTCTTCGCTAACTTCTTCTTAGGTACTTCGTTCTCTAAGTTAGGTCTAAGAATATCTTACTATAGTTATCTTATTAGCCCTTCGTAGTTATTATTAGGTTTCTGTCTATATTATTTATTTATCGTGTATAGGTTTCTAGTAGGCTTATAGTTTTATATTATAGCCTATAGTTTTCTCGTAGTTCCTATGTATTTTCTAACTCTAGGTATCCTTTCTATTTAATAAGGTATATTATATCTTATAGGTCTAGTCCTTTAATATAGTAGTTAAGTATTCTTCTACTTAAATTTATTTTCTTCTTTAGGTTTATAATAGAATTGTCTATAGTAGCGTGTTAGGGTCCGCTAGTTCTAATAGTTTAACGTAGAATATAGGTTTAATCTTTAGTCTTTAGTAGATTAAGGTATAATTTACTAGTCCTCTTTAGTCTTTAATTAAAAATAGTCTAACCTTAACGTAGTCTAGTCCTTTATTAGGTCGTTTTATTTAAAGGTTTTTTATAAGTAAATATACTTTATCCCCCTTTTTTAGCTAAGGTGCTATTTTTCTTTTCTTATTAATATATTTAATTTATTAGTACTATATTTTTTCTATATTTTCCTTTATTTTCTAGTATATATCCTTTATTTCTTAGACGTTCTTTAAAGCTACTTTAGCTTTAGTATTAGGAAAATTTCTTTTAAAGAGATTAGGGTATTTCCGTAGTATACGTAAAATAGTGTTACGCCTATTATCTCTAATTTCTTATTATTATAAGCGATTTACGCTATAGGTAGTAATAATACCTAATTATCCTATACGTAGTTATAGTACGTCCTTAAGTACTATTTAAGCATTCTATTCGTTCATTCTGTTTATCCGTTAGTTTCTAGGTATAGGTAGTAGATAACTTTCTCTTAATCCCTAGTTATGCCGTAAATATTTCCTAGAAGTTAGATATAAATAGCTTATCTCTATCGCTTATAATTAATGTAGTATTCTGTAGTATCTAAATATCTATCCTTAACTATTACCGCGAGTTATTATATTATAAAGTTCTTCCTAAAGGTATAAATTCTACTCCTTACTAAACCTATAAACTACGTTAAGGATCCTATTATACTTATATCTAGTTACTTCGTCCGCAGACTTAGGTAAGTCCGTAATAAAGTCTATTACGATATCTTCCTATAGTTTATTAGGTAGCTCTATTAGTTATAATTCTCTATATAGTCGTATATTATATACTTATTCTTCTAATAACTGTATATTTCTTAATATAATTCTTAACTTTTATTTTATATTTAGAAAGTAGTAATTTCTCTAGATAAGTTTAATAGTTCTTACTATACCTTAGTAACCGTATATAGGGTCGTCGTAGTGTTATTAAATAATTATTTCCTTAAGTTCTAGTAGTATCTTAGGTCTAATTTTTATAATTATATTACACTCCTATAATAGTCCTAATAATCTATCTTCATTTTCTTTTAGGATTACTATATAAACTTCAGTTTTCTTTCCTATTATATCGTGTCTTCGGCTAAGTACGTCTACTCTACTATTATCCTTTCCTAGTATATAATAATCCTAAATTTATACTATCCTAGGAGTTTAGACTATTATACTTATCTTCGTTAAGCTATTTTATTATTATAAAGTACGTTAGGTTCTTATAGTCTATAAAGATAGTATTCTCTAAATATCCTTTAGCGTAGTGTCGCAATATTATAGTGCATTTACATAGCTAGAATTCCTTATTGTGTATATCGTAGCGTTCTTCCGCTTATAAGAACTTTCTTAAGTAATATACTATTAGGTACATTTTCTATCTTTTTCTTAGAGGATTACTACTCCTATCGCTAAATCTAAGGCGTCTATTTCTATTTAAAGGGGTTTTCCGCTAGTAAATACTATTAGTATAGGTTCTTTAACGTATACTTCCTTAAGCGTCGCGAAGGCTTATCTTATTCCTTCCCCTATTTCTATAGTTCTTCCTTCTTTATAAGTCGTATAAGTAGTATAGCGATCTTTAAGAAGTCTTTAATAAACTATTAGTTAAAGTTTATAAATCCTAAAAAGGATTATATATCTTTAACTATCTTAGGCTTCTCCTAGTCTTATATCGTTATATCTTTATATCGCTAATTCTAACTCTGTTAATTCCGACTATATATCCTAGGAATTTAACTTCTTCCTTATAGAATTCGTATTTCTTAGGTTTTAACTCTAGCCTATATACTTATAATCTTTTAAGGACTTCTTTAACTGTCCTTTATATTAGTTATATCGTTAGAGTATACTAATATATTATCTAGGTATACTATAGCGTATTTATCTAGATAGTCGTTTAGTATAGTATTAACTATTCTTAATATATTACTAGTATTTATTAATCTAAACGGTATAACTAGATATTGTAATATCTATATCTTATTCTAAAGGCTATTTTCTATTCTTCGCCTTTCTTTATCGTATAAGGTTATACGCGCCTCTAAGATCTAGTACCGTAAATATCTTAGCTTCTAATAGTCTATCTCTAATTCCTAGATATTTAGTAGTAGGTAGCGTTCTTTTTAGTTATATTATTAAGCTTAGTAGTCTACGTATAGCTTAATATTCTATCTTTCTTTAGCGCGAATAGGATAGGGTATCCTACTAAGGACTTAGATTTTTAGATAAATCCTTTTACTAATATTTCCTTAATATACTTCTTTAGCGTTACTAGCTCTTTCTTAGTTACTTATATATTAGTAGAACCCTAGGCTCTTACTATCTTCTAGTTTAATTTCGTAATCCTATAGTTAGTATTTTAGTAGTACTCCTAGTCCTACTTTTTCTATAAATATTCTATATATTCTATATATCTTATAGGATCTTTAGAGTAATATAGTTCTCTATTATTCTCTACCTTCTAATCTTTCTTACTAGCGGTTAGTTTAGCTTATTAGTTAGTGCTCCTATAGATACACTCTTAACTAAAGTTCTAATATTTATTATTATCTTCTTATCTACTAGGGTATTCCACTACTACGTAGGTTTTCTAGGCGTATATATATATTCTTATACCCTATTAAGATCCTCTAGTTCTTCTAGTCTATACGCGGGTTATAATCTCTTAGCTAAGGTAGCCCTAATATAATATTATAGGCGGCTAAGCTAAAAATATCTAGTCTTACCTTACTATTTCGTCTAGATATAATACTAATCTCTTTAAGTACTTCTACTTAATAAGTCCTCTATTCGCGTTATTAGCTATAGTAATATAATAAGGTTTTTCTTTTAGAATAGGTTATAGCCCTACTTTTAATATAGCTATTCCTAAAATATAGTTTCCCTATAATCCTAAATTAATTAGAGCCTATATATTAACGTTTCTAAGTTTTACTTTTATTAGAGTAGCTCTTCTCCTATAGTTCTAATAGCGTCGTATCGCTAAACTCTTAGGGTAAATTAGTTCCCTCGTCTAATTCTAGTATCCTACTTATTAGAAGGTTTAGTTTCTAATTTCTTTCTAAAAAAGAGTACTTATTAAATCTATTATTAAGTTTATCCTAAATATATTATTTATATTCGTAATTTATATATTTACTATAGATTGTTAGTGCATTTCTTATTAATAATAATTTTGTTCTATCTAACTTTCTATATCGTGTCTAGGGAAGTAGTTTATATAGCGCTTATCCTATAGGTAGCTTACGCATATATCCCTTTCGCAATTATACTAGCTCTATTTATATATTCCCTTAGTTGCGGAAACCTATTTATTCTAACTTTAGCTTTATAATAGTAATTATAATAGTCGTATATATAAAACGTATAATAGAGTATTCTATATCTAGGGTTACGCTAATTATTATATATCGTAGTTTTAGAGGTTCGTATACAGTTTTCTAGCTACTATATTTTTTCTAAGAGTCTATATAGAATTCTTCATAATAGTATCCTATCTCAAGGTATTATTAGATACATCTTTTTAATAGATAGTTAATATCCTATCCTCCTTCGCTAATAACGTTTATAGGCGAACGCTCTTTATTTCTTATGTTCCTACTTTAGCTTTTCCTCTATTATCTATTATCTAATATAGTATTCTAGTACTAGACTAAATATCTCTATATATTTATTATTATCCTAAGGTCCCTATACCTTATTTCTAGGGTGCGGATCTATAGGTAGAATATTTTCCTTATTTTTATTATCTAGTTTATATAGCGAGATATCCCTATATAGGCGGATTACTTCTTTATCGCTTATAGCCTATAATATAGGTAGTTAGGTCTCGTAGTCTATTAGCCTAAACTTCCTACTCGTATATACCTTAGTCCTAAACCTAACTAATTATATTAATTTATTGGGTAACTTTATTCTTCTACTTATAGTTTCTAGCGAAGTGTCCTTCCTTCCCGCAATTATAGCATATCTTATCGTTTTTTCCTATATTCGTCTTCTAGTATTTTACCTTCTAGCCCTTACCTTTATTTACGTTATCTAGGTGCATAGGTTCTAGTTTATTAGAAGTATAGTATCTAGCGGTATAGTTATTTTAATTAACGCGAATAAAATCCCTTCGTTTACCCTTATTAGGTTAGTGGCTTCCCCTCCTATAACTCTATTTCTTAAGTTCTAACTTATATAGTCTATTATCGATCCTAATACTTTCCTTTATAAGGTCGTCTAGTATCTTAATTTCTATACCTGTACGCATAAGTTCTTCCTAGACCTATAGTTTTAGGCCCTATCTAAACATGCGTTTTAGCGCATCATTGTCCTATCCTATAATAGTAGCATATTATTAGAATTTATTAGTATAGTCAGCTACGGATATCTTTTATTATAGCATCTAAATACCTTATTCTATAATTGGTTTTTCCATTTATAGTCTAAATACCAGACTAATTTATTTTTTAAACTCGTTCTAGCTTTCGAATATTATAGTGTTTTTATTATCTTTAATATTGTAGTCTATATACTTCGTGATATAGGGGTTAACCTATTCTAGTGCTTCTCCTACGAGGTAGGTAGTAATTAATACTACTTTATCGTCGTCTACTACGTATCCGTTAATATAGAAGTAGATATTACATTAAAGTAGCTATAATTTTAGTATCTTACGGTCGCCGTTATAAGTTAGGGGAGCCTTTCCCTTTAACTTACCTAAGGTGGTGCTTATAGAGTTAGGGGTTGCCGTGTCCATCTTAATGTCGCTTATTTCGAGGGTGATTAAAATGTTAAAAGATAGGGTGTCCTTAGTAGAGTAGCTATAATATAAAGCAGCTAGTGTTACTAAGGAGCCTTTCTTAGTAAGCTTCTAGTTAGAGCGAGTAGAGATAGATAAGAGGTAGAAGTAGTTCTAAGTATCAAATAGTAGTATTCGATAATAACTTGAGGTTAATTACAATGTGCTATAGGGGTATATTGCTCTTATCTATATATTCGGGTGGTCCCATAATTCCTATAGTAACTTAGTCCCGTGACGTAGGACTTTCTGGGACCACGTGACTTCGCGGGGCACACGTTATTATTAGCCTAAGTCCCGGCCTCGTCTGATGCCCGTGTCCCTTCCACTATCCTTCTTATAAGCGCCCGCAGCCCTCGTTACAGGTTCGTAATAGCTATTTATAGTATAAACTTAATTACTGCTTTTACTTTAGATAGCTAGAGATAAAGTTAGCCCTTAGCTTTATCTTATATCGACGGTCTACTGGCTTCGCGTTATTATAAGGTAGATAAAGAGACGCCGTAGTAGTCTTCTAGGGTACGATATAAACGGCGTACGCCTTCTAGTATACCTTTTACTAGTGCCTAGCTAGCTCTATCTATATTAGCTAAGGCTAAGGATAATTATAAGCACCTGCTTTAGTCTTAAAGTAATAGGTAGAACTATTAATTAGTAACCCTCTTATTGCAGCGGTACGTTAGCCTAAAAATAGGTAATAGCTAAAAATAGAGTAAACTTATTAGTAGAAGCTTCTAGAATCCTAAACGCTATTAAGTATCTATAATTTAGTAATTAAGTTATAATAGTAGTGCCTTAAAGGGAATAGTATCTAAATACGTAGAAAAATAAAACTAATATATTTATTCAGCTCGAGTATATACTATCTATTAAATAGTATTATTCCCGTCTATGTTTCTATAATAGTTACCTACGTAACCTACTTCTAGCAGCACCCCTAGGGCCTCGTGACCTAGCTATTTATTTTTCCGGGGCGGTTATCCTTACGTAACGCAAGGCTGCGCTAAGCTAGCTTTAGGCTTTTAAAGGCGCGTTATGCGCATTATATAGCTAATGCTCCTAGTAACGAATAGTAACTAAAATTACTAATAAGAGGTAATCTAACCCGTAGACTTATTTAATTTTATTACCCATTCTTATAAATAATAAAGCAGCCCCTCTATTACTCTTACTTAAATCCCACTATCTTCGAATAACTTACCGTCCTCCCCCCTAATTATAGCGCAAATTCTATAGCTAACAGGCTTTAATTAACAGGATTTAGTTAGGTAGAGGAACTTTAGCGTAGTAGTCCTTAACTCCTCTTCTAGAAATACTATTATAAAGTTCCCTCTTCTCGATAAATATAACGAGTATATTTAGGTTAAGAGGGCTATCTATAAATATTTTAGAGACTAGGGCAGCTATATAGGGCTTTTATAGTATTTTAGATATTATAAAGTAGGTTTTCGTCTATAGTTTACTAAGAATTATAGGCTTTATAAATATATTTAAGATAATAGAAATAAGCTTACTTTAGAATAATAACTACGCTAGTACTAATAAATCGCAGAGGCGGTCGCCTTTATATATTTAAATTATATTATTTATAGGGACCTAACGGTAGGGAATATATTCTTAGATAAAGACCTAAATACGAAAGTCGCTAACTTTACTAGTTCGTCTTTAGATAGTTCTCCGCTTCTTATTACTATAACTTTAAGCTATTAATATCCTAGGTTATTATTATTAAAGTAGGTAGATATATTTACGCTTAGATCTACTATCTTTAAGGTAATATACGGCCGGACTCCTTATAATAGATATATAGATAAAGATATATAGGATTTCTTTAGAGAGTTAAAGTACCCTAAGACTAAATAGTTAGGGCCTATTAGAGATATTATTATAAACTATTAGCAAGGTATATATCTAAGTGCGGATAAAGTCTCTATAAGTATTAAAGGTATAATATATCTTCTTAATAAGTTTTTATCGTTAATATATTCTTCAGCTCTTTAATATATAGGTAACTATCCTCTATTAAGTAATTAATCACACCTTAAGATTCCTATATTAGCTATCGCAATATTAGCTTTTAGGTTACTCGTAGTATCTTAGGTTACTTAATCCTAGGTTACTTAATTAGTATATTTATAGTTAATAGCTAATTATTAGAATTACCTTTAATATTTAGGACACTCTTCTTTAGTAACTATAGTACTACCTCCCTATATAACTTCTCTATTCTTTCCTTTTATAGGTAAGACTTTAGAATATAGCTCTATTAATTTACTTCCTTTATCGCAATAATCCTATATTACGTAGGATATAATATAAGGGTTCAGTTCCTTATATTAAGAGTACTTCTTTTTAAATTTTAGATAGTTACACATTATATCTATCTAAACTTTAACTAAGAAAATGAGGGAGGAAAGTAAAAAGCTATTAGAGATATTTAAATATATTATTAAGCAGCTGCGTAGAGTAGAGTAAAGTTTAACTATCTTAGATTTAGTTAGTACCACTCGTGGGCAAAGCTACGGGAAAACGAGCTATAGCTAGCCTAAATAGTCTTAGCGTGCTTCGTATATTTCAAATTAATAGACTACGTTAGCTTACTTAATTTATAACGGGGCTCACTTAGATATCCTTACTACGCTAGTATTCTTACTAGACTTAGCCTCTACTTAGATAAGCTCGCAAAAAATAAATTTAAAAGGGAATTACTATATTTATATATAGGAATATATTCTACTAATAAATACTCCCTATAAACTACTTAAAGTAGTTTCTAAGTCTTATTATAGTTATATAATAGGGGTCGACTTTTAATACTATAATCGACGGCTTTAATAGAACTATATATAGTACTAATAATATCGCGCCAATTCTGTGCTAGGCTTACGTAGGGATGAAAAAGTAGCTAGAGAATAAAATTTTACTAGCACCTTTTAGATAACCCTTAGCTACGTGATTTTCTTAGAGTAAAACTATAAAAGTGTCCTATATCAGGGGGTATCCCACTATAAAGGGATAGACGTTATATAAGTTATAATTTATAGCCTTATTTACCTTATTAACTTAATATAGTAGGTATTAATCTAGAAGTACTATAGTCTATCCTTCTATACCTACTCTCTATAGAACTAAATCTTATTAAAGCTAAGCTTATTCTTACTATTAAGTACTATTTTTAATATCTATAAAGGTTACCTCTTTATTATCTACTCTTTAGGTATATAATAGTATTATATAAGGAGGGACGTATCTAGTTGTTATTAAAATACTTAATAGTAAGCTTACTAACGTCCATCCCTGCATAGCGCAAATCACCCCGTGCCGCAATGCTTTTATGGATTTGACACGATAAGTACCCCAACATTGCTTGTACCGCTCTCTACTCATATGTATTTGATCCTATGGGACTTTTGATTTAAGCTGAGGCCTCACGGCGAAAAGTTACATGGTGTTGAGCTATGCTGTCGGCGGTGCTTTCTCATCTACAAAACGCTACATCTGCTCTACACCCTAGTCTTAGCATTGTAAATAGCCTCAAAACATCGCTCGGGTTAGTTTACTAGTAGATCAACTTCTCAAGAGCGTTTTCCGAGAATTTGACGAATACTAGGCACCCATAGAGCATGTTCCGGATTTGTCCGCGGAGACGACTTAGCATTCTGCTTCATGCGCCGAGCTTTAGCGTGCTTACGTGAACATTGGGATAATGTATTATCCAAGGTGACATATTGAGCTAGCTAGATACAATGGAGGTGTGGCGCGCGCTTCTGGAAGCATCACGTGATTGCTATTCACAGAACCAATCGGGACCTTTGGTAGGCAAGGAGAATGGAGCTCATGGCAGTGTTTGTAGCACCACAGTAGGGTAGGCTTGGATCTAGTAGGTTCAGATTTGGCTGAAAATGACTCTACAGATCTTCCTCATCGAAGATAACCCTCAGAGCACAAGGAGATTCCCTACCACACTCGATACTATCAGGAGCGTCGCGGTGAAGGGATGAAGGAGAAGGCACAAAGCCAGCAATGCCTTACCCCTGAGAAGAAAGCTCTTGTTGATTTTATATGACGAATGAGTAACGTTATATTCAGGTGCCCGTAATATGTTTGGGATATTATGGAAACTTCGACATGGGCATGTGTGAGCTATGTTTTTCTGTACGTCCTCGTCTCGCTCTATGAGATAGACTTACAAATATTTTCGATGTCAAAGGTCAATACTGCAAGTCCATACTCTTCCCGACCCGACACCTATGCCAATCATATTTCCACGCACAGACGAGCATGATGAACGATATTGTGACGACAACCATAGGATATTTTGACCGTTATAAGTGATCCACTTGCCATGTGAGCCAATGCCTACGCCTAAATATCGAGGGGGCTCAGGCTTTGTGATACTTGAAGAGCTGAAGCTTTCTGAGCGGCCGATAGCAATAGAACCTAGTTCAGTGTTGAGAAGTGATCCCGTGGAATTAAACGACAACTCGCGAACTGTGCGGCTAGTACTGAGGATCTCTAGGCACGCACCATAGCGCGTGTCCCACACTCTGATGGTCCTATCCCTTGACGTGGACGCCAAGCGGATTGAGTTATAGGAGAAGGCCACAGAAATAACATAATCACTATGTCCCTTGAGTGTCTGCAGGCACTCTCCGCTATTCGTATCCCATATCTTAACAGTCTTATCCCACGATGCAGATGCTAACTGGTTTGAGTCGTGTGAGAAGGTCACACGGTCAACAGAATCGGTATGACCCTTAAGCGTCCGTAGGCATAAACCACTACGCGCATCCCATATCTTAATAGTTTTATCCCAGGACGCAGACGCTAGCCAGGTTGAGTCGTGCGAGAAGATTACAGAGGCAACACAACTGCTATGGCCGTTAAACGTTTGTAGACATACCCCATTGCTTATATTCCACTTCTTAAAAGTTGTGTCAAATGATGTAGACAGTAGCTGGGTTGAGTCATGCGAGAAGGTTACAGAAGTAATAGGCATACTATGGCCCTTAAACGTATACAGGTACACTCCACTACTCGTATCCCACATCTTAACAGTATTATCCCACGATGCAGATGCCAATCGAGTTTGGTCGTGCGAGAAGGCTATAGAGACGATAGAATTGTTATGTCTCTTAAGCGTCTCTAGATAAACGTTGCTTGTTGTATCCCAAATCTTGATAGTCTTATCGTACGACGCAGACACTAGCTGGGTTGAGTCGTGTGAGAAGGCTACAGTACTAACTGAATTACTGTGACCCTCAAGCGTCTGTAGGCACGCTCCACTGCTTACATCCCATATCTTGACGGTCCTGTCATGTGACGCAGAAGCTAGCTGGGTTGAATCGTGCGAGAAGGCTACAGTATTGACTGAGTCACTATGGCCCTCAAGCGTCTGAAGGCACGCCCCGCTAGCTACTTCCCATATCTTAATAGTCTTGTCGTGCGATGCAGATGCTAGTCGGGTTGAGTCATGCGAGAATACTACGCAGACACCACCTTTACTATGGCCCTTAAGCGTCCGTAAGCACGCCTTTTTACTAATATCCCACACCTTGATAGTCCTATCCCAAGACGTGGATGCTAGCTGGGTTGAATCGTGCGAGAAGGCTACAGAGGTGATAAAACTACTATGCCCCTCGAGTGTCTGCAGGCATGCCCTGTTACTTAAATTCCAAATCTTAATAGACTTGTCGTGCGACGCAGATGCTAGCTGGGTTGATTCATGCGAGAAGGCTACAATATTGACTGAGTCACTATGGCCCTCAAGCGTCTGAAGGCACGCCCCACTAGTTACGTCCCATATTTTGATAGTCTTGTCGTCCGATGCAGATACAATCCGGGTTGAGTCGCGAGAGAAGGCTACAGAATTAGCATGTTTGCTATGGCCCGTTAGCGTCAGTAGGCACGCGCCGTTGTTTGAATCCCATATTTTGACCGTGCTATCGTGAGACGCAGATGCTAGCTGGACCGAGTCATGCGAGAAGCTCACCGAGGTGACAATATCGTTGTGGCCCTCGAGGGTCTGCAGGCACGCGCCCCAATTGGTACTCATAGCCGGCGCAATAGTAATTCGGTCTGGCTCTTCATGCTGAAATAGGCATCTTACTAGACTGTCTGTGGGACTAAACAACAGCGCTGATGCATATGTCTGAAGCGGGTAACTCTCCATTGCCCCTCTGTGATACATAACGAACCTTCGTGCATCTTGAATGAGTCGATTAAGTTCATCTTGGTCATGAATGTCCTGATTTGGTCACGTCAGCACTATATGACTTGTATTGTATCGTCTGCTTGCCATACCTGCACGAGTGACCATAGTTTTGTCATCGATACTACACCACGTCCCACGCTCTTGCACAGACTGAGCCCTTCAAGCCAGTAGAGGTACTTCTTCCTTAGAAATACATCGACAACGCCCCCACCCTGAACGTCACTTATACCATCAGCTAAAGACTGCAGCTTCGACTCGAATAAATGATCGACCCAGTAGACACATGGGTAGCGAGAGGCTGCTAAAGGATCTGGAGTAGGTGGTAAGGCGCTCTCGATAGGGCATCCTATGGCTTCCAGGCGGTACATGTTCCTGTGCAAAGTCCTGGACAACGTTGCAAGCGATCTTGAGAAGATCATTCGATGATTGGCCTCGATTCCATCTGGGAAGAGTTCCTCGTATGCCTTTACAAAGAGATAGTCCTTTGCAGACTGATGCACAAAGTATACTGTGTCACCTCGCAGAGTGAGGAAAGATCCACAGAGGCCAACAATCTCCCTGACATCCAGATCGTTGTTAACATCACCCTCAAGCGGCTCTACGAGTGCAGTCAACTCAAGGATAGTGACAGGTCGATACAAGATGACAGCCGAAGCCAGTATCTGCCAGCAGATCTCGGCGTCGTCCGACTCGCTCATCTGCTGCAACATTCGCTTATACAAGTCGTCAAGCCCAGGCGGGAGCACAGACAGCTTCTTCAACACATGCCGCCTTGGCGTCCTTCCAAGCTCTTGGCACACCAATGCTACCCAGAGGAAGGTGTCGTTCGCATTTAACCTCAAGTGCTGGAGCACAGCGTGTTGCATATCCTCTTTGTACTGCTTCTCCTGCGATAATTGGTCTACCTTCTGCTGAATAAAGATGCCAACTGCCGTGGCGACCGATTCTGCGTCTAGCTCAAGGCTCAGGTTTGACTTGCGTCCTGCCCGCTCCAGCTGTGCTTCAATGTCCGGCCAGTTGCGGCTCGAAACGATCCACTTAACGCGAGGAGATACCGACGATTGCTTTACGATAAAGCTAAGCAGCTTTGATAGATCAGTGACGCACTCATCTAGCGCATCAATGACCAGGTATGTCGTGCGCAGGCTCGGGTCTTGCAGCACGTCTATAACGACCTTTGTCAAGGCTATCCAGGCATTTGCGTCTTCAAACAAGCTTTTTCCCACGCGGTCGTGCTTCTTGCGGACATGCGATACAAGTAACGGTTGCTGATCTATAAGCATAAACAACAGCCCTCGTAGCACGGCTGTAGCGCTATTAATGCGCGAGTCGGTTGCTTGGCAGAAGAAGTAAGACAGTAGAGTAGTGCTAGGAATCGACCTATGCAGCTCATCAATGATGCCGCAGAGCAGCATCGTCTTTCCCTTACCAGGGTCGCCTTTTATCCATAGTAGTTGGCTGTGCGAATCCTGTTGCCACTGCTGGAAGGTAGCATTATTGAAGACCCAGCGATAAGCGTCTGCTAACAGACCACCCTTGGTTTCCTCGATACGCTTCTTGTCATCCCGAGCGTCGGTAGAGTGTAAGTGTTGAAGGCATGCATTTAGCTTGCTAATCTCACCCTCGAGGCGTTTCGATGCACTTGAATATCCTTCTCCGTAGCGGAGTGGCATTTCAATGCCAAAAATACCAAGCAACGCATAGGCCTTGTCTTCTTCGACTGTTGTGTTGCGGCTTTCTATCCAAGCAAATCGCTCCTTATCGCTAAATTGAGATAAAGATGCCCCCTCAAGTGCAGCGGTAGGGATGCCTGTAGCTTCGTGGATCTTTTGTCTCAGAGACTGTTTGTTGCCAAGTCTATTCCATTCCCGGGAGAAAAATTCCACTGAAAGAGGGGCAAGAAGCTCTTGAAGTGTCCAGCCCCGTGTGAACCACTTGCTTTGCTGAATATCCAGCTTCAATGCAGACAAAGACGTCTGTTTCATTACGGTCCGGGCACGAGTCGAAATCTCTCTTTGCAGCCATTCCCAGATATATACACCCAGAATCCAGAATGCTAGCCACCAGAGAAGAGTGATATGCGTTCCTTGGTTCGTAGTTGAAATGTCCGAGAGATAGACATAACACTTGTCAGCATTCCGATACCATCGGAACATCGAGTTGATCGCCTGCTGAAGCTCGACGCTTTTCGATTTGTCGATACAGCAAGTGTCCACCCAAAAATATTGGAGCCCGTCACGTTTAGCCTGTTGCGCGCAGAATCGGATTTTTCTAAAACCAGATTTGCCCTTCCCGGTGCCCGCTACAAGATCCCTGAAGGTGACCTCTTGACCAGGCTCCCACGTATGTGACAGGATCGCATAGGGAGGTATCCTCTCGTTATCGGGGAAGACTTCTGGGACTCCAAAGTCTCCGTTGTCGCTGCATCGTAAGAGACGCATCGATTCGGCCGGACTTAGGTGTGAGAACAACTCGGGACGTTGTTCCTTATGCTTCCTCGCGGCAACCTAGCCAGATATAGCGCGCCGATCAACGAGAGATCGCGTGCGCGATCTGATGAGATCTAGTCATCAGCTTGGCCAATATACACAAGCGTTGATTCGGACATACCACAGCGCAGCATCTGAAGTGGCGATAGTGACGCTTGTATTGTGTACCGTGGTCTGGGGAGGTGGAGGTTGAATTAGGCTGCGACGGGCAGGCTCAGCTTGAATGAGGCGCCAAGGCTGTCATTGAGTCGCGCCACAGCCCGTTGAGCCACAAGTTTGATAATTACCTGTATACATCGCTCAAATTCCGTTAGTGGATAACGTGGTGATCGCGTTGTGTTTCAGGCTAGCCATATACGGAAGGCGCATCTCGCACAAGTACCTGCCAGGGGTGGTGAACTGAACAAACATGATCGCCACATATGCCTCGAAGCTAATATCGACTCCTAAGCCTTACCAAAAGTGACCTTAGCTTGTATAAATTCACATACTAATGTAAGATTTGAAGCCGCTGTCGCTCAGACACTTTGCTGATGATGGTAAATTTTACGCTCTTTAAGAGACTCCTTCAGGATGTGCACGCGTACGACAACACGACGGTAATTTTTGTTTAGCGAGGGCGCAATATGAAGAGAAGATGCTATAGAACCTACCTCTAGGACTACTCAATAATAAACAGAACATGCGTTGATATATACAGGACTAAAGTCGAAGTACCCGTCGGATTTTGCGGCACGGCAGGACTTGCGTGACGAAGGGATGGACGTTAGTCAGGAACTTTGGCGCCATCTTCATTTCTTCCATAAGCCCCGTGAAGAAAGGATTAAAGTCAAAACTCGCTTGAAGGGTGCGTTCAGCACCTTCGGTGATTCGACCTGACACGCCTCCCAGCGCTACGGGGTCAAGAATTTGGTCTTCGAAGAGATTGTAGATGTGTTGCAAGGTAATCTCCGCCTCTTCTCTTGTAAAGGCTATCAGATTGTTCATGACATTTGGTTGTTTACGTAATTTGTCAATGTGTTCAGAATCGTAGAAGCTGTTGTCCAGATGAAAACCTTTATCAAGAGAATTCAGCGGCTTGAACCCGCAGATTTGGCCACAGGCTGGATGTGGGCATCGCACGGTTTCATCACTGATATTGTACCATTTTCTGGAAATACAGTCGCGGCAGTGTAGCTCATCACCTTGGTGACAAGGTAGACTGTACTGAGGGACACTTGTAGATGTGCACGACGCGCACTTAGAACCAGGGGTTCCAATGAGGCGTGGTAGAAGGAAGGTCGAACTGGAGGCAGACATGAGAGTTGTTGTGACAATTTTGGTGTCTTCGTGAAGTTTGGTGTCGTGATTTAAAATACGAAAAGCTTCCATTGGCAATTTTGAGTATTGAATTATCTGGGGAGGAGATGTTCAAGAAATGAACAATTCATGCAGCGCACTTATAAGTGCGAGCTGCTCGATTGGGAGCCAAGCTCATCACTACAACAAAGAAAATAACCGTCTATTGAATTCCAAACAATGCCTAAATGAAGAAAGACTTTTAATCACTAGCTGATATCATTCCAATAATGAAACAAAGAAGACATGATGGAGCGGTATAAAGGTGTAAAAGATGGAACTCGTGAGCCTAGCTTGAGGCAAAGATGCGCCTCTGGTGATCGATTGGCTGCCTTGAAAGTGGAGATTCATTTGAGCTTGGTTGTTATACAAGTATCATATCTTTGACATATTGACAATTGATAGATTGACACGGCGAAGTCCATTACTGACAATCGTTTTGCCTCGAAGTGTGAACTTGGAATGCTGATGAGTATTCGTCGGTACGGGGAAGACGTGCGTACCAGAATGTTTGCACTATGTTAGACGTTAGAACACACTATGGAGCGTGAATTCCGGTACATTGGGGGATTGTGGGCGGGTGGTTGTTCTCGGCAAACAACTGACACTGGTGGAAGCCAAGCGATAAGATTAGATGCGCGATGCTGCCATGTGTGCGTGACGCCATCAGCCCGTGCTCAAACATCATTTGCCTTGGATGGATGGAGCTCATATACACACAACCGTCGTCTCGTATACCTCCGGCAGGTATCGTGACAGCTGCACTCCATGTATAAGCAGCTCCTGGTGAGCAATGAGAAGCATAGCCACGAAATGACCGACGAAAGAACACCTCTCATCCAACGCGTGGATGTCAGGCCCCACCGCGACCGCTACCCCCATCATCGACTGCGTTGCATCTGCACCTCGCTCCTTTCCGCCACCATAGTCATAGGAGGAATTGTTGCTGTCTGCATCTTCAGCTTCGCGCCTCTCGATCATGACAGCCCTGAATCTACAATACACGGGTCCATCTTCTCACCATTTTCCACGTCACAAATCCCCGGAGGCTGGCTGCACAAGACGGGACTGGAGTATGAAGACCTGCAGACTATACTCCTGGGGACACCAGATGCAGAAAGAGCCAGAGAATGGAGCAGATACTACACTGGTGGACCGCATCTGGCAGGCAAGAACTTTAGCCAAGCGCTGTGGACGAGGGAGCGATGGCAAGAATTCGGTATTGCGAGCACGATTGTGGATTATGATGTCTACATCAACTACCCAAAGGGCCACCGACTAGCTTTGCTGGAGAAGACCAAGGAACAGAAGCAGGTGATGGATAGCCCAGCTTCGATAACAGACGAAGAATGGGAAGTCAGGTACGAAGCACGATTGGAGGAGGATGTGCTGGACGAGGACAAATCGAGCCAGCTCGTGGACAGAATTCCGACATTTCACGGATATAGCGCATCGGGAAACGTCACCGCGCCGTACGTTTTCGTCAACTATGGCACATATCAAGATTTCGAGGAGCTGGTGGCTGCAAAAATCGTCCTAAATGGCAAAATCGCGCTGGCAAAGTACGGTGGTGTCTTTCGAGGCTTGAAGGTCAAGCGCGCACAGGAGCTAGGTATGATTGGTGTGGTAATCTACACAGATCCTGGCGATGATGGTGAAATCACTGAGAAAAACGGAAATGCGTCATACCCGGATGGTCCGGCGCGGGAACCTAGCAGCGTGCAACGCGGCAGTGTCCAGTTTTTGAGTGAGTCTAATCCCATTGATACATCATCTCCATACTAACAAGCGGTAGGTTTTGCGCCAGGAGATCCCACCACACCTGGTTATCCTTCAAAGCCTGGTGCGCCGCGACTGCCGGTCGATCACGCTATTCCACGTATTCCTTCTCTTCCCATCTCCTACCTCGACGCCCTACCCCTCCTAAGAGCGTTAAATGGTCATGGGCCCAAAGCATCTTCGTTCAAAAAGTCCTGGCATGGTGGTGGTCTAGATTACAAAGGGGTCGAGTACAACATCGGCCCGTCACCAGACCATCTTGTGTTGAATCTTGTAAATGAACAGGAGTATGTTACCACTCCATTGTGGAACGTCATCGGTATTATCAATGGCACAATTCCAGATGAAGTCGTTGTTCTAGGCAATCATCGCGATGCGTGGATCGCTGGTGGTGCGGGAGATCCAAATAGTGGTTCTGCGGCCTTTAACGAGGTCATTAGAAGTTTTGGATTTGCGGCTCAAGCGGGGTGGAAACCGTTGAGAACTATTGTCTTCGCGAGTTGGGATGGTGAAGAATACGGATTGGTGGGAAGCACAGAGTGGGTGGAAGAATATCTGCCCTGGCTTTCGGCTGCAGCTGTCGCTTACCTTAACGTCGACGTTGGGACAAATGGACCAAACTTCCGTCTTTCTGCGGCACCGCTCCTCAGTAAGGTTGTCGAAGAAACTTGTAAGCCAATGCCGAATTCTTTGTACACTTCACATGTGACTGACATAGTTAGTGCAAATTGTCCCTTCGCCCAATCAGACCATTCCTGGTCAGTCAGTCTACACCGCATGGAACAAGCACATCGCTACCATGGGGTCCGGTAGCGATTTCACGGCCTTCCAAGACTTTGCCGGCATTCCATCAATCGACATGGGGTTCGGTTTTGGTTCTAATTCAGCCGTTTACCACTATCACAGCAACTATGATTCTTACGACTGGATGGAGCGCTTTGGCGATCCAACATTCGAATACCATGCGACGATTGCGAAGGTCTGGGCGCTGGTTGCTGCGAGACTGGTCGAAACTCCTGTCCTCCAGCTGAACGCTACAGAGTACGCGGTCGGTTTACAGAAGTACGTCGAATCCGTCAAAGAGAAAGCACAAGAGAGTGGCTATCCCATCCTCTCCATTGGTGGCACAGGTGAACTCTGGGCGCCTCTCGACGATGCGACTTCCCATTTCACATTTGCCTCACTTATCCATGACGGCAACGCTGCTCAACTTCTTGATGATTACTCTCATATCGGCGACATTCCATGGTGGCAGCCCTGGAAGAAGGTCCAGCTCTACCTTGCCATTCGAGCTGTAAACACAAAGTACAAGTTCCTCGAGCGCAAATTCTTGTATCCAGAGGGCCTGGATGGTCGGTCCTGGTTTAAGCACGTCGTTTTTGCACCCGGAAAATGGACTGGGTATGCTGGAGCGACATTCCCGGGGATCGTTGAAGGTATCGAGGAGAAAAATGATGACATAGTTCGGAAGTGGATAGATATTGCTGCGAGAGTTATTAATGACGCTGCAGAATGGCTGGAGGAATGAGACGGGCGCCAAAGTAAATACGATCGCAAGATATCCCGTATATATGCCAATCAATAAATGTGCTAGGCAAATACTTTGCCTTTTAGTTACTGGACCTTTGAAACCAGAAGAAGCCTTTGTAGCCATCTGCATAGTGAATTGGACGCTATTTCTAACGACTTTGCCGACACGCTAGATGTTCTCAGCTCACTGAATAATGTCTTAAGCAGGGCATACGGTGAAGCAGGGAGGCTCCCGGTTGTTGCAATAATCATGTTGGAAGCATAGTTCGAAAAAGTAGACTTCGTTGTATTCATACCGGATATATAAAATTATGCAGCTCGAACTCGATTGCCCGAAGGCCCCGTGTCCTCGTTAATCTTCGTCGTCTTTGCCACCTTGCTTTTCAGCATGGGTATAGGCAATCGTCTTCAATCTATGAATTCTATCAGTGATGCTTTTACCGGAAGATAAATGCTGGGCAATAATTGTATCGACATGAATTGATGTCTAGACATGAAAGGTCTCGAGTCCTGTAAAGTTCCCTAGTTAAATGGGCTACACTTACGAATGGCTAGGCGCCTGAACTCGCACCAATAAAGGTAATTGGTCACAACGGCGACAATAGTCCAATACGAAATGTCCACCAACAGCCGCAATACTCCCCCAGGGTACTCGGACAAAACTCCAGCGCGAGACATAACTTCGAAGTCCGTAAGAAGGCAAGCGAGCTAAACTACCGTAAGCTTGTTTCTTCTCCACCAATTTCGTGCTTGGCAGATAACATACGATGAATTGGGAACCATGTTGGTTTAGGGCAAGGACGACGAGATTGGTGGGCATCGTGGAAAGAGGCTTGTTGTGTTGTTGGAAATCTGTAATGAACGTTAGGTCTGCCCAATATATAATGTTCTGATGTTTCTGGGAAGCCAGAGTTCTGATGTGAGTAGTGAATGCGTTGATACGTACTGGTGGTGATGTGTGGTGTTGTTATGTAGCAAAAGTGGGAGTTGCCACCAAATTACGCTTTTGTCGTGCCCACCGTGCGCGCACCACAATACAACCTACATATGCTTTACCCTTCACCTTACCAGGAGGGAAGAATTTACCTCATTGGGATTCATTTTCAAGGTGTTTGTCATATAGTCTTCAAATTCTAACCAATGCAGGACTCATCACTGGCTGAAATTACAATGTTGCAAGTATCATTAAGCAAAAATAAGAAGACAGATGGAATCTTGATGATTTGAAACTATGATAGGTAAATGTACCACCCGCTCTCTTCCGTTGGGAATGAATTTGGTCACCAACGGCCTCTTAGGTGAGAAGTCCTAAATCGGCTGCAGACTTGGATTATGGCAAGCCATGAACCCAAATCTGCGACCAGAATGTATGACTTCTTGATATTGGTAATATATTTCACAATCCTGTCTATGGGGAAGACAGAAAGTGCCTTAAATACCGTATGTATATATTGTCCTTAGCTCACCGTAGTGGAAAAGGTATTGCCCAGGAAGGTTGCCAAAATGGATGCTCTAGGCCAGAAGACTTCAGCTAGTGCTAATGGCTTCGACTTTATTGTTCAAAATGTGATCATGGAAGCTATTGCAGCCGTATCAAATGGAGGACTGTAGTTGTAGGCGAAGATATGCTCGAGGCAGAACTTGGGGGGCTTCGAAAGCTGAGAGCGGAGTAGCGGGAGCAGTAGGTGAACCTGTGCTTCCCAAAAAAAAAGCTGAAAGCTCTCTATAGAATCCTCGTTGATTTGGTAGGGCTTGATCAAGTCTCTTTGATGGTTCAAATGCGCGAGTCGCTGAGGAGAACGGGAGAGCTAATAGTAGTCAGATTGATGGAATTTGGCTGCCAACTTACAAATCGAATCCCGCAAGTTTAATTCTGGGTCGAGGAACTTCCATTTCGTATGCTGCGAGGCTCACCTTCATCTGTATATGGACGAGTGAGCAGGAGTGCGGTGCTTTCGATAAATGCAAAGGCCTATACATTAAGCCTGAAAGTAAATACAGGTCGGAACAAACGAGGCAGAGGAACTAGCAGCAGTGGCGCTACTGTGAGATCTAAATCGCTGTTAGCCATTGTTTTAAATGCACATCTATGTTCAAGAACCAGCAATAAAGCGTCAGAGAAGATTAGCGGACCGTCACTGGTAATGACGTTCCAAGGATCAACCTCCCGAAGAAGGGTCAAGGAAATCGCTACCTCGATAGATACTGTTTACATCACTCGCTATGTGTAGGATGAAGGGTTTTACGCACCAGTCGTTACGATGATCGTTCTTCCTTGATGGCCTGGAGGATTGATGACTTGGAGGGAAATCCAGCTCCTGAAGCAAGCGGTTAGAAGAATAGCAAATGAACCTGACCGGCGACTCGCAAGCTTGGAAGATCCCTTGACAAGTGGCCATAGAACACTCTGATTTGGTGTGACGAATGATTATCTGTGTTGCATATCAACACACTGTCCGCACTCATGTATCAATATTTACAAATGGGAAGCGTTGTTCGTCGGACTTGAAGGAGTCGACTACCGGGTTGGCATCAAAGCAGTTATCAGAATGTCTAGAACCACTGGGTTGGCTATGTTACCGTAGACACAGTAGTCAAAACACTGTCCTGGAAGCAGGACTTCAGTGGCAGCCAAGGGGTGGCAATCAGCCGTGGATGGTGACCTGAGCTTGTGATAGTGAGATTACCGCTATCATGAGAACATATAGATATTTGTGTCTATTTTGAAACGAACCTGATAATGCGAAAGCCCAGCAGCTGGTGAGGATGGACCTGAAGGGAAGCGCGTATGATACAGTTGTTGAGCATCCACTCCAGTGACACGTTGTTGATGCGATCGGGGGGCATATCGATGGCAACTTTTGAAACTAGATAACTAGAGGGCAAGGAGGCAAAATGAAAGAGAAGAGGGTGTCATGGTTTGAGGCTGGCTGTGTGATGTTTGGGAGTCAATTTGGCAAAGATAACTTGTGGGCAGGCGCTAACCGAAAAGATGCTGTGACAACAAGTCCAATTGAGAAATTGCAAGGGTTGCCTTGTGACGGTGAAGTAATTTCTTCATCGTGGCCATGCAGGACCAGTACTGTTTTGATGGCGGGCCTCGCCTTGGTGAGCTTTTAGTTCTCAAGCATACTTCGAACTAGAGGCGGGCATGCGTATTTAGAACTTGATGTTTCAGTGGCGTGGTACCCACGATTGAGAGTGTCTTTGATTGCTTTGTTCTATCTTAGCCTGTAGCCGGCCCTCAGAAGACAAAGCGCGGTTTAAACGTTGAGATCGTATCCCTGGGGAACATTTCGGTCAAACAATATTAATAGACTCGAGATGACCTTTATTCATTGTCAAGATATCACTTTGATCGTCGTATTGACGCACGTTGGACGTTCTGACTGAGTCGATACCCAATTTTCGTCAGTGAAATACCCTTCTATCACACTCTGACAACGCTGACACCCCAACGATCAAATCCGGTTGGTACTGCTAAGAAGTCTATCAGAGAAAATTACTCTATGTTATTACTGATCTTGCATGTGTCTTTCACATTTCTTCCCTGGTATTGACAAGACAACGCTAACCATGATGCACGGCAATTGTCCGTGTTTGCTCACTTTGGTACTTGTCAAGATCCTTGCAGAAACAGGTCATTGGCTAATTTTTGAAGGCAATGGTCACTGGTGCGAATGCCATCCATGACACGACCGCGATCGGAGATTTGGAGTAAGAAATATCTTTGGATTAGCTACTAGCAGAGTCCAAGAAATCGCTCGTGTTTTGGGGTGCCTGACAGGTTTACACTAATCTGTACATGGTCAAACACGTATCAGAAGAGAAACGTCTTCGAACAGTATATGGAGTCTCTTCGCGAGGTTCTTCGTTTCTACGACTAGGACTAGGCAGTCGATCGTATACTACTAATGTATATATACATCGTCACCCGGACGACAACTTTCTGAGCGCAAAAGGCGAGGTAAGACTCGTGTCCACAAGGAAAGACGAGGATCTTCGGTAACTTGTAGATCTTTGTCCACTCTGAAAACTTTTAACTGTTGAGCTCCCAGAAATCTTGCTTGTTCGCCTTGTGTTCAAGATTGCATTGAGGTGGAGTGATACACTATCTTCATGGCCAACCAGCTACCTTTGATGCTTGATCTATTCAACAATAGAAAGTAGAACCGAGGATTACCGTCTCGCGCGCGGATGAAGGGGGCGATGATGTCTTGATGGTGTTTGGACAGCCTAGCTGGATCTTAAGGCCCAAGGCTGGTTTCCAAACTCCTCCCTGTCGAGATGAACGGCATGCAGTATCCGAGGTCGGCCTGCCTTGGTTTCGGCCAAGATGGAGACGACGACAAGTCTGCGATAGAGTTAGGTGGAGCTAGATGTTTTGGTCCTGTAAATTGATGCGTAGAATAGAGTTTTTTGGGTCAGGGAGGGACAGGTGGGCGAGCTCAAGAAAGTAGGGCGTCTTGAAGTTAGCAAACACTGTCGTGGCCAGATGAGCGCCAAAATCCCCCCTCCTTCACCGCACGCTTCGACGACGTACACCATGCCATACACCATGATTGTGCCCTAAAATTGTATAACAACAAGCCTTACTTGGCCTTCGCTTATACAATTAAAATCTACCAGCAGACGGTCGCGCCTGCCCTACAGTCAGTACGTCTCCCTCAGGCCTTGTTTGCCAGACCTATAACGATCTCTGCAGAACCGGTTTCTTTTATCGTAACTGCAAACGTAACATTATATCAATGCGCCAACAGCATTTGGACTCGCATGTCTATCATACTCGATGCAGGAGCACATGATACTGTATCTTCATCAGAGATTCGTTGCACTGACGGGACCCATACATGAGACTGCGGACAGAAGCGAAGATGCCACTAAAAGGGGAACCAAATTTAAAGCTGGACGCTATGTTGATATACACACGTGCTATTTGGCGACCCAAGATTGACCCAAGGTTTCCTGACTCGTCCTCGAGCACGAACGAAGCTTCGTTAGTGGCACATGCGATAGCGATGGACGATAAAAAGATGATAGGATTATATGTTTTGGGGACAACTTGGAATAGTATATTGCCCGCCGCAACAGACCGAGTCGTGGGTCGAAGAGAGCTACATTCGCCGGAGTTGGACTGTCATCGGGTTCATGGATGACAGCCTGAACCGAACAACGGTAATACTGATGAGATTATCAAGCCGGATGGACATATCAACTTATGCGGGTGGATTAGCATGATAGTAGCGAACAGTATGCGTGGTTTCATAATGATAATAGAAGTATCGCATAGAACCACTTCTCAGTGTCATCGCACGCAGATTCGATCATAGTGGCGAAATGAAAGGATATAGATAGCCCAGTCCTTAAAAGGCTGTTTTGGCAAAATAAAATCAAACTTAGAATTTGAACAGTCTATATACCCTTCAAAAACCCGTGCATTGTGAAGAGCGAAGCGGTTTCAAATACCATTTGACCATGGGCCGGTGAAATGTAGAATACGGCGTAATCGAATATTATAAAAGTAGATAGTGCAGCTCTCCTTTAACAGACCGGACCAGCCGAGAACAGTCAACGAAAAGATAGGATTGTGGCATCAGAAGGTTGATCATCAGCGTAACGTGGTCAAAAATTCCCAGAAACCCCTAAAGGCAACTGATGTAGTAAGGTTTAAGTCAATTCAAAATGTACCCGGTTAGACCAGGCAGATTCTGATTTGTGGCACCTGCACTGAGTGAGAGAATGAGAGGGAGTCGGATCGAAGGTAGTTTATATTGCAAATGGGAACTCGCTTGGACCAGGTGTTACCGTGGACAATATCAACCTCACTGCCGCCAGCTGATTGGATCGAGAAGACGTCAACAGACTTTTCCTGCTGCCGCCATTATGCCGTAGGCGATTACTGGTAAGAGTTAGTACTTGCTTAGTCAAGCCAGTCTGGGCGCAAGCTCTTGTGGGTATATAAACTCTCTCCCCCTCCCCTTGTTCAACCTTTCTTTCTTTCTCCATGAGGGCCTGTGAGTACTAACCGAGTTATCCGGTGTGGTATTTTGGGCGGTTGACGACCACCACTTTTTTCAATTTTTGGTGGGGTCATCTGGGATACTGAATTTGTTCATGCCTGGTTGAAGGATGTCTTTGCTATTGCACTTTCTGCTTTGCACGTCCGCCCCGCGCTTTTCATTAAGTCTTCTCGCTTGTCGAGTTGCTTGAGGAAGAGCTTTTCTGTTGTGAGCAGTGTCTGGTAATCTGGTAAAGCGTTAACAGTGAGTTCTGAGGCGCCATGGAGTGGTTGTGTTGTTGTACCGCCGAAACACTTGGAGCTACGGCCGGCACATCAAACCGCACCACAAACACCCAGCACGAAAATATGGACTTGAAATATATGACAAATTTCATGTACATGCTCGGCATCACATCTGTCGCTCTCGGACTCTACACTGCAGGCAACATGCTGCGCGAACGCCTCCGTACCCGGGTGGCCGTCTCTATCAACAACATCCCTGCTCTCACGTCACAACAGAATACAGTCATATCTTTCCTTATTAGCGCTATACAATGGGTATTGCGTATACAGCCACGGCACCGACAAACAGATGTCGAGCTTCAGCTTCGAGTATGTTGCGCAATCTCCAAAGGACACTCAATCACTAACCTTTGCTTCAGCATCCGCAAGAGAACCCCGATCCCTCACCTGAGAGGCCTTGAAGATATTCAGACTCCATCCACATACCAAGTTTCAAGAAAGTGGATGCGGCAGTCACGGTGGAGATGTCGGCGCTGATCAATCGGGTTGAGAAAGTTTCCATGCGCAAATACAAGCTCAAATCGAAGGGCTTTGCACCTGACGGTTTAAAACCGAGCGTTATATCTGAAACCAAGGAGAATAGGCTCGATGACATAGAAATATTATCATTGCAATATGTTATATATCTCGAGCATGTTTCAGCCAGCTTCTCACCCTAGCCTACATAGGGATCACCCAAGTGCTCTCCAGAGCACCTCTTTTAACAGCGACCAAAGGGATTTTGGCCATACAAATGAATGTTTTGTACCAAAGCGGAATATTCACGCCTTTCTCATCGCAAAGACGGGTTGGACGTGTGGATACCCATAGTGCCAGATATTATCTCTCTCGCCCCTCCTCAATTCCGCCAGGGCCCCAAGTGTGGGGCTGATATAGATGAATGTGATGAGAAACAACGAGGCCCTCATGTGTAGGCGCGTGGAGATCAACGTCAATAAGTAAGGTAGAGGCAGTACCGCACTGAGAATTTGTCAGCGGTTGTTCCATATTGGTAGTGTTTATAGGGACGAATAATTGAAATATTATACAGATACATGTAGCCATAGTAATCGCGCTGAGCTGGGTTTGCTGGCAATGCCTTTGTCTGTGAAGGGATTCGAATACCTAAACCGATGGTGTTGACTGAACATGGAACGCTCCAGGTCTTTAGTCGAACGTGGCATTAGTTTCAGTAAAAGCGCCCGGAGTGTCACTATGGGTGACGATAGTGGCATTTGAGGTATTCGTGGCGTGTGGAACAAGATTTGAGCCAAGTAGACCCAAGGTCTTGAATATGTCTGTGATCTCTAGAATGCAGAAGGTAGGAGGCCCAAGCGCTAGAGTTTGGCACCCGCGTTGCGTATATTTACCATTTGTGCCTTATGCCTACCCGCATCCTTGAAGCTAAAGTAACAAAAATGGAGGAAGTCAGATTCAATATCAAAATAGAAATTTTCCTCAGGATCTTGAAGTACCCATCCAACAAATATGTTCGATGAAAAGTAATTCACCATTCTGAAGATAGAATACTATTTGGTATTGCCCTATCGATCATTAAAGTTTGTAAGTCGCTGCTGCAGGCCACTCAGATTCAACTGTTGACGACGAGTGTACGCAGAGCAAATACAAAGAACAATCGATGATCGTCGATCGCGTACCCACGCCCCTAGATACCCTCGGCAAATCTCCCGAAGAGCCTCGAAATATACGTCGCCAGTTGGCAATCGAGCATCACAAGCGATACTGTCATACAAAAGGGAACTGATGAACATGAAGAAGGCACTGTTGGCGGGGTGGTTTGGCATCGGTAGAGTATTCTATCATCCCTGAATAATCAGCTCTGTTCTGTAGTGGGCTTTCTTTGCGAGATACTCTTTCATCTTAACGAGATACGACAATGTGATAGCAGCGGGACTTACGAAATTTCGAGCAACAAAGGGTCGAAATCGGCCACCACAATCAGCAATGTAGCAATCTATTGCGTTTCCTTCACTTTACCCTTCTGTCGTTGACTAGTCTTGGCCGTGCTAGACCCCAGTTGTCCTAAAAGACTCTACCAAAACAACAACCCCCCGACATAAACCCTCGAACAGCGATCTTACATTCCCATAACAGCCTACTGAAATGGCCTTTCATCTGAGTCTCCGTTTGCTCGACATGCTCTGCCGGCTATTCGGTCGTGTGCCCAGAACCACCACCATCGCTCCTGCAGCTACCTCCACAGCTTCTCTGAATCCACCGGGACCTTCCATCGCGCAAGAGTGGCATTGCCAGATGCACTGCCAGAAATATCCATGCAAGGAGATCCACCGTCGCTGTGCGGAGGGTGAGTGGAACTACTGCAACTTCCCAGAGTTGGCAGTTTGTCACTGCCGTAAGTTTTGATGGCTATCTCCTCATCCCTGCTTCTAATCACGTTTAAAGCTCACTAGGAGGCCTCCGCTATCCTCTCTTCACGTCACACGTCACTCTTCGGTCGCATTTTCCTCCCTGACGGTTTGGCTTCAGCTCTCTTCCCGCCCATCGATCATGAAGTCCCCTTCACTTAAAGGCCAAGCGGATATTGGTTAATGATTTTAACACGCAATTAAAGTCATCAGAGTATGGAATCTTAAGTTTAGAAGACTTGGCGCAGACGGTGTTTTATTTCGGTCACTTTTCGCTTGCCGAGAACGAAGAGACACGAATTTATTCGTTGCCCAGCATGACGGAAACAAAATGGAAGGGGTTTTACCAGCATTAAGCATACAGAAAAGAATGAAAACCATGCTTGGTCTTCAGTAACCGATTGTTATTATGAAGACCATGTCTCCTAATAAGTTTGCTATACGCTTTCACGAATTACTCGATTGCTTGGAAATGATGTCTCCAACTGGAAGACTGGCTTGATTTACACCTTGATAACTTGTTGATACTTCGAATTATCTACTCATGTTTCTGTACGCCCTTTTGCGGAAACCCATGAAGGTTATTGGGCGACCCATCCTATCTATGGGGATACACATTGACTGGGTTTGAGGCTTCCATAGCTTTAGACGCCCTTGATAGATACTCTGATCTAAGTATCTCTATGTTTCTCCTTTCATTCCTCTAGCTTGTTCTCAAACCTTTTCAATCGTGACGCTTCGGTCGCCGTAAGACCCTGTGCCAGGCAGTACGCATGCGTAGGTCGCGCTCGTTCTATGGATAGCTTTAGTATCGGGTTTCGTAATATACACTTTTGTAGATTACCTTGTGAAGTACATACAGTTGAAAGTGTTCTCCACCATCTGATGAAGGAGCGTTCCGTGTCCAGGCCTTCATAAATACGACCTGATAGTCGCATATAGCTGCGAAAGGCAACTAAGCGTCCGGAGAGATGGCTTCGAAAATCTCGATTGGTTCTTGGTACTCCGGCGGCGAGTAGTTCAGATATGTGCGCGCAGTGCCGAAGGAAGGATCGCATAACCAGCTCTCTTTCGATCATCAACTCGTAGGCGGTGGCATAGCCAGGCATGTTTTCGTGGGTAGAAACTGGAAAGGTTATTTAGAGACAGGTTTCCAGGCAATCGTAGCAAGCATATGTAACATACGTTCTCAAACAAGTGTCTTGGTGAGAGTGCTCTTCATAACACAGGTGAGCTTACATGAGAGCCACCAAGAGCCACAGCACGGGTGCCAATCCGCGCCAATTTCGCGCCTTGCAAAATTGCGCCTTCCGAATTTGTATTGCTGCCTTGAAATCAATCGCAGCAATAGCCACTACCACCCCATTAGAGCCGTCTGCTCCAAAAAGATTTGAACTACTCAACATCTTCCTCGAACATGCACATGTCCTTGATCTTATCTCGTCATTCATGATCAAGCCATCATCTATAACATCATTCTCTCTGGTCCTATGCAAGCTCTTCTTCCTTCGTCCTATTCCTGCACCTAGGTAATTAGACTTTGCTATAATCTCAACCCATCGATGTATGAAATGGGAAAGAAGTTGACCAATGGTGTAGGTATCTTCGATTTGGTCAAGCGGTACAGCGGCAATCAATGATTCAATCATATGAGCTACCGTCTATTTGCAGTGGAGTGATATTCCGCTACACTCAGACGCTGAGTTGAGTAAGTTACACCTTCAGTTCTACATTATTCACACAACTGCAGCCTAGGATGAAACGTCTTTAACGATGATTGTTCTATGAAACTTATCAAGCACTCAGTAATCGTGGTACCGACCGCTTGATAGGCTCTTTTTTCTTCGCTTTCCCATCTATATCATTGCTCATGGTAATGAAATTGCAGGTTTTCGGGCCCATGAGCCAGATCAATTATTGAGGTCGCCAAGGATTCACATGCGCCGATCTCTACTGAGTTACCAACCTGTTGTTTTGGGATTTCAGGGTGCGTTCAGTCAGCTGCTCAGGGAAACAAGGAACAGTTCTAATCTTGCTGTTGCGAAGAATCATCATGAACACAGAGTCCGAGTGCGGTGATGGTGGAAGAAGAATACAAAGCTACTTTGACAACACTGGAAAGGCATTCAATAATCATTATTAAATCCTCTTCATAGACCTCGAAACACGCTGTTTCGTTTGCCGTTGAGGCGTTCAGAAGTGTCCATCAACCACCCGCTGTAACTAGTCATGTTTTGGCCGGTATGTTTGCGAGGTCGTGTATATCAAAAACGGGCCCGTTTATGCTCTCGCCATTCTCCTGATATACTATACTGTATGCAATTAGACAAGGTGCGCGCTAACCTAGAATGTTCTGTACAATTCGCTTCATTTTCACCTTGTTGTCCGTGTCACAAGCTGTGAGCCAGATTTCTTGGCGGGATATTGTGTCTTTGAAAGTGTCTTGATGAAAAACTTCAGTGGAACTAGCTTCGGCTATCGAGATCCACCCTATCACCAAAAATGCAACCGAATCATTCTACCCAAGGGATTCCGCCCATTTACACCCATCCCGACCGCTTTCCTTCTGGCGCTCGTTGCCGTGCTTGCTCCAGAATCTACGGTCAAGATCAGTTCGACAATGTGAGGTTCTGCCGTGACCACGACGAGAGGAACAATAGCGAGGAGGCAAGACTGTGCCATCTTTCGGTGGATCTGCAAGAACTCTTCTTGGCTCGTTGTTCAAGCTATCGAGATATCATGGGTTGGAGGCCGGCATATAAGCTTTGGGAGCCACAAAACGCTCCTGTGAGATCGCCTTCAGAGACACAATGGTGGAAATGGGTGGTACAATCCTACCGCATGTGTGAGATTTCGCACCACAATCTCGCCCAGCCTCTTCTGGACTGCAAGGAAGGACGTCGCTTTGAGGGTAAGATAAATTTTGACCGAATTTCATCACAATTCAACTCACAAAGACTCTAGAGTACAATCTTAAGATTTTGGCGATGTATAAAGTGCGGTTTGTCACTATTTCGCCTCATGACATTTGGCACTGCGCATTCATCATCGCACTCAATTCGGGCATGTATGTCTTTGACCCTACAGGTGTTCAATTTGGGCCGGATTGGCCCCTAGTATCTGAATGGGGAACGTACAGAAGCATGCGAATGAAGCCAGATGAGTCACAATGGAACTTGGAGATTGTCACGCTCTCCTCGAATACCTGCCATGTTTGAGAGCCACACCTTAAGTGACTCGTGTTCTTGATAGGTTTGCTACCAACAATTCGCGTAAGACTTTTTCAGAGAACTTTGACTCGGCTTCAAAACTAGAATAATAACAATATTTCTTCCTTTAGTTCCAGTTCAAGGTGAAGCTTTTTAGTTATTTTACAAGTCACATAGAATCATGTTAGCACAATCGCCTTTTTGTCTTGGAGTTCGATATGAACACAGTTGTCTCATAAGCTTGAAATAGCTATTCTCCGTGATACCCAAGTACGTGCAGCCGAGAGCTGCGCGAAAAAAAACCCAATGTCTTGACAGACTTTTCATCACTCGGTAATGATGTTTCGATCGATAGCACAGGCCATTTCTGGTGCTGTGGCTGCCAAGAGCTGATGTTCAAGGATGACACAAAGTTCGTCAGAAGTCTCACTAGTTCAATTCTTAAGATTACGCCTGCGTGTCCCACGACTACCCCACCACGTATTTTAGTAATACTGCAAAGCAGCCTGAATTGTTATTTATCACTGCGTAAGCATGAGGAATATATCTCCCGGGGGATTTGAGTGAAAATTGTAATGTTTTGCATGCTCGAAGAAGTGATCCGGAAGCCAAAGCCATGGATTGTAGGTACAAAAAGGTGTTTTTCTTGGCCACCAAACTGGGCTCGACAGCATCTGAACGTACGAAAACTATTTTAAAATCGGTCCTAATGAATCAGTTCTTGATATGATGGGCTATAAGCCTTAAAGCGATGGTTGTGACATGGGTAACGTATTTGTTGAGTCGCCAACTGAAAGCAACATAACGCAACCGCAACATGCGAAAGCTAGAGAGCTTACAACGGAAGCACCGCAGTTTCATATTCAGATCGCTATAGCAACTTAGCGCAATGATGATTTACGAACAGAATTATTTGCACACAAAGAAGCAACTGGAAGTCTTGAAGGTGGAACCGGCTGGAACATCGAGATGTTTGCCAAGAAAGAGCCAGCTTATCATTTTAGCACAAGCGATGTAGGTTCATAATGAGACGGTGTGTTGCATTGTCTCCCATTCTTGGATGCTAAGACAGCTTCATTCCTATGAAGAGAGTGCTTGTTCGTTGAACAATCCAGCTAGCCGGTTCGGAACAATTTTAGGACTCATGCCTGCGTTTGTACAAACCAACAACCTAGCCGCCTCTCGTCCAGCCAAAACCTTACCTGCATCGACCAAAACGCTCCAGCACCAGAATCCAATGACTAGTTTCTTCATGCTCCCTAAATCAGCAACATTTCCCACGGGTAGCTTTTGTCCCCATCGAGCGCGCTGTTCCACGGCTTCCTGGCCTTGAGCCCCTTCTCCCATCACCATGCAATGATACAGCCCACAACTCCCATCAACCACAGGTTGATCGTAACAGAGTCTGAATGGTCAGTCAGATTTAGCTACAGATATTTCCATACAGGACGCGAAGAGGGTCGGCTTCAATGCGGCCAACTCGAAGGAAACAAATTGCCGCACATCGTAAGACCGACGCGAACTCATCCTATGAGCACAAAGGAGGGACTTGAGCGGCTTGATGGCAGACTGCACTACATGCGACATGAAATGAGGGGGTAATCAGGGTTTGAAGGAGATACGAAGAGGTGCATGTAGTGTCGACAGTTTCGTAGACAACTGCAGTCTACTACTAGCACAGCAATATCTCCAAGCCGGTGGCAGAGGGGAGTACCTATCATACACTGATGATATTCAGTAGTAACTCCGCTAAAGCCCTATTATAGTCGAGTGCTAGTCGCTCTTTAGCTCATTGCTGTTCGCAACCGAAACCAAACCTCGTCCTCAAACCAATAAAAGCCAAACCATAATGGCGCAAACGCGAAGAGTTCGATGACTTAGCGATGAGAATGAGTGTAAGGGAGATATCATACAGGGAAAGAAAATTGTAGAAAAGGTGTGACAAGGCACTCTCATGGTCAAGTGCGGTAACGATTCTTCGCTCTCCATGGAAGCCAGGAGCATCAACAAACAGGATCTTTCAGTGACTTAAGAATGAGTTGAGATAGTCTTGGAGCAACGATTCATAACAGCAGCTGTTGGTATAGCATATAAAGATGATGCTGAATATGGCAGTGTCCTAGCTAAAGACATATAGAAACCTCAAGAGCACTTTCGCATACGGAGAATTGCTCACACAACGAGTCCTTTGTCTATAAACAGATGCGAATAAGTTGAACAAATGACCGCGACGATTGTCCAGGGTTTTGAAGTCCATAAAGATTAGTTTGCGCCCATGAGTCCGTGACGCCGTTCACAATAGTGGTAGGAAAAGCGACACCAGACTGATAAGAATATAGCAAAGGGGCAATTGAGAGCACAGAGTACGAATAAGAGAAGATACTTGGATCACAAAAGACGAAGACAAGGTCGGAGGAACTGGGTAGTAGAGAGTTTGCCCAGAAGAGAGAGGAGTGGGGTAACGATGAATAGAGTAATGGGAATATGACATGGCAGAAAGAAGACATGAAAGACAAGTCCTTGACTGACAAAGACAGGATGTGATAACTTGAGCGATGGGTACAATCCCATTCGCGACAGTTCGAGCCGGCACCAAGACTCATACATTTCACGCTCCTCGAAATCTTCAACTTCTCATGAGCGACACACCTTATTACCCACTTGATCCCCTCGCATTCTCGTACAATTCCACACCTCGACTCGCCATCAGCCAATGCACAACAAGCCCTACACGGTGCGGAGCCAGTCGAACGTATCACCTCGCCTCACGGTACACCGACAACCCCAGGGCCTGAACTGGAGTAGGGATGGGTGTCCGATTGGCAGAATCTCCGCATTCAAGAGCTTCCTTAAGGTGTCACGCCGTGGCCCTGACACTTTTCAGGACTTTAGGAGGAAAAGGCAGACCGAGACATTTCTATGAGGATTTGGGGTGTACGGGATTGTTTGGAGAACAATATGGGCTTTGGGATTTGAAAGAATACGAGAACATGTTGAAGAGCAGGAGGATGTACGAAGTTATGATGACGAGGACTCGCTATGAGGTGTTGGCAGTGAGAATGCAGACGCAAAACATGAGAAGGACAGAGAAAGGAAGAGACCATAGCTACACCATTGGCAGTAGCGTCATTTTCGAGAAAATGGAGGAAATAAAGAGATACAAACCTTTCACTTGACGTGTGGATGAAACGAAAGTTATATCGGGTGCCATGTCGGAGGTCTAGATGGACAACCTGGGCTGCTAGAGGACGCACAAAACGTCAGCACCGGATGAATTACCAGCGAAGGGTAAGATTGATAGTGTTAGGCCTTTACAGGTGCGAGGAATCCCTGTTAGTTACTGGTAGTTAGCAAGAGTATTAAAGCCCTGGTGATGCAGGAGATCAGTTTTGCCAAAGCTCGCCAGTCTGGGAGACGGAGAAACTATTATCTGAGGCGAAACGAGTATTATGCAGAGGAAAGAACTGGCACGATCTGCAAACAAAGCAGTATGATCGCATATAATGGATCCAACACAGCTTCAGTGATCATAGCTTTGCATGATCTGCAATGGTATGCGGTCCAGCGAAGTATTTGTTCCTTCGTCATGGCCTGGGACACTATACCTCATGATATTTTCAACATCGTCTGAAGCCGTTGAACAAAGAAAATGTGAATAATAACAATTATTCCTTCATCATCTGCAGGGAGCAGTAAATATTTCGGCTTTGCTTTCATGAATTGCAGTGCGCAATATGTGTGCACCCTTCACACCACTGGCGACGTGACAGTGTGCCTTAATTCTTTGGCAAACAATCTGCTTCATGACTAGCGCACATTGGCCTGCAATGATTCAAAGCCAATTTGAGCTTGAATGAGACAGCCATGTATCTAGCGAGCCGCAACAGCTCACCAAATCTCCTCAAGTAGACCCGCAAATTTTGATAAGCGGGTAGAGACTAGCATGAAAGGTCATGCATGAGGGTGCCGAATCCCGTCTCCAGGTTAGAGGGTATAGCTAGGTGTGCTGGCTTTGCTCCAACATGTTCAGAGTTCTGTTTTCCTTGGGTCTATGGATGAGCAACGCAAGGCTCTCAAGCTTCTCACAGCAAGCGCTTGAGAACAAGTAACATTCTAGACATTTCGTCGCTGCCTTTTCGACCCATTGTGCTGCTTCAAGCCCTTCTGATATGCTATTGCTCCCGAAGCAGTCCCAAGCTGTCGTGTTGCTGTTTGCAATGCATCTCGGCGGGATCGCAAGTCGTCCTGCGTACGTGCAGCATGGGAAAGACGGGTGGACTCTTGTAGTGACCTCATTGCTTCGCTGAGCATTCACTTGAAACCTTTGGCTATGTTCCATAGCTAGCTGTATCATCTGCCCAGGTGCGACGTCTCCAAAAGCTGCCAGAGGACAGTTGGTCTGTGCAGAGATGTAGGACTGACTGCCGCATGAATGTGCAGTTCGACTACGGACGCACCCCGCCTCCAACACCACTGACATCCCACTTCCCGAGCCCGTAAAACTCCCCGAGAGTTTGAGACTAACGTAACAGCAGCTTGTGAAGATATGATGCATTGTTGGAGTTCTTTTACGCATTATCTTCCAGTCCGTCAGGACGACGACATGGCAGATCGTAGAATTTCTTGCGAGGTCCGCGACAATATGATGCATCTCCGAGCTTGACGAGAGCCGGTCTTTGCTCGATACGTACCCAAGGTATTTACCACCAGGCCATTTATTTGCAATTAGTTTTGCCGCCTTTCCCTGGCATTCGAGGATGTGGGGTGTTCATGCCTACTCGTTGGTATTCCAACACTGTCGCCCATCGCCGCAAGTCTTCTAGAGCATCGCCAGCACCGAGATATTCTAATCCCGAATTTTTGAAGCGCCCTCAGCGAGAGATGGTAAATTCGGCGCGCCCACATACGCAAAATCCGCGCCTTACGTTATCAGTCACGCCGTCTTCAATACGAAAACCTCTGAATGAGCAACGTTGATGTTGGAGCTCATTGTGAGGGCTTGCTGTCGCGTGATTCGCAACAACAATGGGCCTCGATGCGGCCTACGACGCCGTTCCGCCACGATATCATCCTCGCTGGACACCCAGTTCTATTCTCTACGTGCATGGAGCATCTAGTGCTTTAGGTTTGGGTCTGGATGTGTGCGAGGGTCGAATAGAGGTGCCACACTTGGCAGGAGCAAACAAGTCACAGAAACGACCTCCGCCCTATCCAAGCGCAATGCGCAGCGCAAGCGATGTTGCTAGTTGCGACCGACAAGCGATGCAAGGTGATCGGCCCCGTGGAACGCTTACAGTAATGTTAAACGGATCACAAACTTGAGTCAAGCTAACAAGGCTATGAGACATCACCCAAATCTCAGTACCTAACAGCCGTAGCCTACTTACGAGCTCGTCCCGCCCTCTCTGAAGGCGTCCGTCAACTGGTCGTTTTAAGTTCAATGTAAATGGTCTTGCGGCGAGGATCACACCCGAAACCAGCAAACACTTTGATGTCCTGGTCGACCTCTATCGGCAATGTTTCCGACATCTTACCAGGAACATCTCAGAGCCAACCCTGAGTTATCCTGTTGCCGCAGGTTTTCGCATGCCTACGGGTAAAGGGTTGAGCAGGGTGGTATGGTCAGGGCCGGATCATTTAGTAATGCAACTGTGCCAACGGCAAGAAGCATTCAGTGAGCCACGACAAAGATCTGCGGAGATGTCTCACAGCGCAAAGAGCGCCTTGCTCATAACCAGCGGCCCAAATCCATGAAAGTCGCCTCGTTGACCAACCAGTCTTCCGATTCGAGGCAGAGGTCTTAAAATCTATAGAAAAACAGGTGCAAGCCTCAAAGGAGAACAGTAATCGCGGTAACCCGGTCATTGAGAACTCTGTGTAAAATGTTTAATCGCCCATCCGTGATCCGAAGGAGGCAATCTGTGCCGTTGCCGTTTTAAGACGATCCAGGACTTCCGTTCCACGGAGGCACGAAGAAATATCAATCGTATCTTGGTCGCTCCTGCATCGATAATCCTGGTATGGTACAGAGGCTGTAACGAATTTTCAATCGTGCAGTATGGTGGTTAGCCGAGTGATGTTTCGTTTTCAACCTTAAAAAGTCCACTGACAAGATTGGAACTGGATCTAGACAGCGATTGTCCGGAACGGAGCGCCTAATCAGTAGCGTGGACGACATTACTTGTCAAGGCATCCGCCTACTCATTCCCATTTGCGACTCCTTCGATGACAGCAATATAGGTCTCGTGTGATCTCGATTGGAGCGTACTAGTGACGATGGAAATAACACCGATAACATCGGATTTTAGCTGTCCAAGGTAAGATAAATCAGAAAGCAACCTATCGAGTCACTATTCTTGGGTCGATTTCCCTTTGGCTGAACAAAGGCTACTCGAGGTGTCTCTCGTCATTGAACACCGTTCTAATTGATCAGATTGCCATCATCTTAGATCATATAATAATTCGTTTCGACCAAGAAGAGATTCGATACGTTTGAAAAGGTCACTGAGGAACAGCGTCGATTTCCAGAGATTCAAGAATCTTCGATTAGGCTCATGTTTTGAATGATCACCATGACGAACACAATCTCCGCTGTCTTTCCTCGGGTCAATCGCATCCGATAAGGCTGATAGTTTTCCTCAGTAGTGATCGCCAGTACCATTACGTGATGGTGAGCCATGGAGCGTCTCTTGGTCAAGGTAGTCTGACAAGCGACACATCCGAGATTCAGGTCTCAGATATGTAATACGAATCGTGGGTATCTCAAAGCCGCGACTAGCCTTTCGCTGACAGGAGCAGGTCATCAATCAAAGGACAGTGGCTAGCGAAATACGCTATACAACCAGATTACGTCGTAAACATGGTTTAGTATGAGTGGTTCCTGGCTTCCAGTAAGGATCCACGAAAGCGCACCTGAGCCACTGTTCACGGATAGGCCAGACCGAAACTTGTCTTACCGGGTGTGGAAAGACCCCGAAGCATGGCCGCTACCACAAGACAGCTACAGCAATGACTCAAGTCCAAGGTCTTCACTTTTCTGCCCGGCGCCTCCCAGCCTTTGACAAGCCAAAGCTGGATATCAAGAGTGCAATATCTCGCCGAATCAGCGCCTCTGGGGCCTTCATTGAGAGTGTCGATACTCAAGATTTGGGGAGTGATTCCGTCCGATGCACCCCACTGGAAAGTAGAGTGGACCAATCGTAAGAGCAAAGATCATCAGCATTAGTCCTCGTGACGGCTGGCCCCGTTGATATGAGAACGAAGTGGGTACAAGACATCCTCATGCCCACGGATGACAATGGGTGAAGCGGACTTTCGGCCGTGCCCGTAGGCTTGGAGGCGAGGCGGGGTGCTTCTGAGGGTGTTTTGGTTCGAGTCATCAGTGATCAGAAAGGCAGCACGCAGAGCCTCAGATCAACATGTTTTGAGTCCATCTTCAATGAGTATAAGGGCGCTCCCTTGATCCATTCGGTAAACTGTCTCATGGAGGTTATGGCGAAGAGCTACAATCTTAGTAAAGACTACAGCGAAGTATTCCAGACATACGGAGATAAAGGGAGAAACCGACGACAAAGAGTGTGCGAGACACGTACCGACAATGACCAAGAATCCTTTTTGTTGCTTCCAAAATTAAGAGGAGCCCTGAAGCACGAGGGTTTTGCTACGGCGGGCTTCGCCAGTGAGCGACTTGGAGTATGAATCATGCCACGCCGAATAATGAAGTTTTTGAGTTATCACACTGGCACGAAGCTTCGGAGCTTTGCTACCAAGGTCTCTATTTGCTTTGTGCTGGCTTTGTGAGAAGAGGTGGAAGCAATAGCAATGAATATGCTTCGCCTAGGGACGGCGTCTGGCCAATGCTGCTATCGCGTCGCTCCAGAGACGTTCAGAATCGAGAAAATGAGACGAGGACGGAGCTCTGCCAGTATTGTAAGGTTTCCGAGAAAGGGAGAGGATAAGGACCAAATAGTGTGCCGGGTTGTTGCTGAGGACGTTGCTATGGACTTTGAGAAGCCCACTAAACAGCCTCATGAACGGTTGGTCTGTGCTCGAAATTTCCATGAATGCAGCCCCCCTCCATCACCACTACCCAAAACAACTTATGGGCTGCATTCACCCGATTTGCCGCACTGGCTGTCTATAAACTCCTTCCTCGAACATGTAGGATGGCAGCAAATGTCTATGACATTGTCGTTTTGTCAAGCTCGCCTCCTGAACCATCCACCAACGCCCCACCATGTGTACCAATTCCTCGCCGCGTCGCAATGTCGGCACCGCCGCCCCTCAACGTCTCACCTCCTGTGATACGGAAGATATCAGTCGCCGACGCGTCGACAACCAATTTACGGGCTGCTCCCATTCCTGATGGCGCTGTGAGGGGGTTCGCCACCGTCGGCAGTCTCATCCGTTCCGAGCATTTCGCGAACCAGATAGACAACAATATCGCTCAGATACAGCGCCCAAAGTCGCCACAAGAGTCACTGGAGGACATAGGAAGAGAGTCAGCTGCTAAGAGGGAGCCTCGGAAGCGGGCTACAAAGACAAATACCGTAGATAAGAGCAAGTGCTCAAACCCACGGCCAAAAGCACGGAGACCAAAAGCAGACAAAGCTAATGCCACCGACGACCCAGATCTCCGACTTCCAGCACCTACAAAATCTCATTTCTTTGCAGCAGAATCTTCTGAGCTTTGTATTGATAATCTGAACGAGCTTTCGGAAATCGCGCCGAAGCTCACAAAGTCACGCAAACCACGGAAGTCGCGCCCAACGCAACAAAACGTGGATAGTGGTGCGGCGAGCGTAGAAACAAGGCCCAAGAGAACTAGATCTGAGAAGCCGAAGGGGGCTGCGAAAGCAGGGAAGCAGCAACGCGCGGACGAGCCAGTTGTGTCTGTACATTTCCAAGGGAATGCCGACAATGGCAATCATTTCACCACAATCGGACAAGAGAGTCCTGGACGTGAAGAACGTGGGATAACAGGCGCTGAGGATACACCAATATGGGAGGTGCCTTCGAGTCCCCAGCCAAAGAAGAGACCTCCATCGAAACGACGTCCACAGACTTCCATAGATGAATGCTTGGATTTAGAAGAAGCGGTGGCTAGGAGACGAGATTGGACGCCGCCCCCAGAAGATACCACACCCCAGACTCCGTTAACCAACTCGGCTGGGAAGGAGAATCACCACGTGGTGCCGGACGCTACTTGTAATTTTTCCCATCTTCTTTCTAACTTTGCGTACGCACAACCACCTTCAGTGCAGTCCACTACCAGAATCAACCACACGGAAATATTAGCCGTGGCGAAGCGGCGACGAATTGAGGTAAATAGTGGCATGCAAACCGTCTAGGAGATCATGATGCTAATGTTCGCGTAAAGCTCGTCGAGGTCCCTAGCAATCAGCCCACCTCTAACAACTCGTCGCCAGAGAAGGGTAAGGCGCCCAAGAAGAAAGCACGCACAATTACAGACCTTGTTACCGAAAAGTATGCGCCTAGAGATGCGATTTCGAATGCACACGCCGCGAACAACAACTTCTCTCACCCTCAAAACATAGTAGAGAAAGTACCATTGAACGATGTCGAAACAAACTCTCATACTCACCCAAAAGCAGCGCCCCGTAAGCATTCAACCTCGAAACCTAGATCCGCAAAAAAGGACTCGAAGGCGAAGTCTAAAAAAGCTTCTGCAGAAGCTTCAAACCCTCTTCCGGAGAAGCTGCTTAGCCCTGTATCTGCAGTGACGCGCATGAACAGACAAGAAATTCTCTTCGGAACCTCGAGTCAGCTTGCCTTAGAGGATTCACCTACCATGGTGCGTCAACTGCAGCTCGCGATCAAAGAATCGGAGGGTGATGCGGATGCCTTGCCTGATGATGATGTACTGAAGACTGAGCAATTGAGGTGGCCAAAACTGAGGAAGATACAGGGTAGGAGGGCGCTCTGGGCTGCAAGCGCAAGAGATGATGCCGGGAACATGCTTGAGCACATAGAGAATGTGTATATTCCGGAGCCTGACCGGACTCAGGACCCTCCACTCTTGATGGATGGGACGCACGACCGGCCAGCAAGACAGTCTGTATTGATGGATAATGATGAACTAAATCCTCCTTCAGCTGTACTCATATCATCTGACTTACCGACACCTCCATGTACCATGTCCCAAGGTTCTGAGACCAACAAACATACAGATTACGGGTGTTTACACGATTCAACTTTCGACGACATAGATGACTTCGAGCAGGAGCCTCCACCCTCGAACCAAAATGTTAGCTCTCAGAACCGCTTCTTGGATATAAACGACTTCAGTTTGCCACCTTCAGGGCAAATGAAAAGGTTTCCCCCGCGAGCGTTAAGGCCACCTGCAGCCGGTCATTCGGAAGGCTCCTCTCCCAACCGCATCGGTCGATCAACAAAACCACCATCTACAGTATCCTTGGAAGGCATACCATCAAAAGCAACTCACAAACCACTTGAGTCGAAAATAACAGTAGCAGACACGATTTTCCAGCCACCATCAACGCCACTGCAGCCTACCAAACGCTTTATCGATATTGAAGAAATTCTCGACTCCGAAGACGAAGCACTTGAGGTCTTTTCCCCTACACCACCTCGTATACGTAGATTACAAGAGCAGGATCCCTTGCCACTAGTTTCCTTTGACGGTTCTCTTATTCAATCCCCTATCAAAAACTCCCGTATCTCAAGCGTAACTTCAGTCGATCGAATTCCTACAACCAATCTACAGTGGAACCACATTAGGGAGCAGACCTTTGAGAAGATCACGGCGTACATACGCTCACTTCCACCCACGACCGATCCACAAAATCCCTCCTGGCACGAGAAAATTCTCATGTATGACCCAATAATCATCGAGGACTTCACATCTTACTTGAATACTCACACATCAATTCGCACCTTTAAGAGAGCAACACAGAAGCAGATCAAATCATGGAACCAGGTGCTGAAGACTAATGGGGATGCTGCATTGAGCGTAGATGAGAGCGGCGAAGAGGTTCTTGCGATTAGGAAAGAGTTGGAAGCATATATGGTCCAGGGGTGGTGTGAGAGTCTGGGTGTGTGTTGTATCTGGGGCGAAGGGAGGGGAAAGGGAGGAGTACGGAAAGGCCTATACTAAGCTTACGACATTTCTTTCGCCGTGAGCAAGAAAGGTATACGGGTAGAATATTGTGCCATGATACGACGTCATATGTCCCTAAACGAGACCTGAGACGAAAGATGGATGGATTTGAGCACCCCAGTCGTCATGTCCCGGCAAAACATTGTCGTCTTCTCATCAATGGATATTGAATCAATTCTCTAGTATCCCTTGAAATCGAGGCTGGTGATGCCAAGCCACAAACGAACCGCGTAATTACGTGTTTTCGAAAATAAACTATGGCTTGGGTTCCCGATATGGTAGGCTTCGTCTCGAGTCCATGGTGTTATCTTTTGTTGTTGTTCCCGAGATTCCAACATCTCTAGCGTATTGAACATTATTACAACATGGACAATATTTTTGGGACCCGCCCGCGACACCTAAAATGGTTCTCTGAGCCGTCGGATATCATTGTTATTTCACCTTTACCTGCTGAACTTGACCTCTCGGTTTAAGATCAATAAGAGCCCCTGGGTATATATTCATATGAGCTTTGGCATATATGAAATGCAGTGAAACATAGAGCTACTTTTAATGCATGCGGATGTGCATAGAATATGAATGCGAGATACGATACTTGGTTTGGCGGTGCGTGTTGATGGTATGATCGATCTATCATTCGTGGTATTTGATATTGATTTATTCCCTTTTCTCTGTAATCTTATCATCTACCGCTGGATCCAACAAGTCCATAATTACATATACAACACGCAACGACTCTCTCTATGAGATAATACAAAATGTCTCAAGAGCTCAATACCGACTAATTTGGTGCCCAACTACCCTAAGTCCGTCCAAACTGTATGAATATTATGCTGTGTTTCTTCCAATACCGGCTTTGTATCTGCTAAGACACCGCTCCCTTGCAAATTTATGCTCTACAATAGGTTCTGGATATCCATTTTGCTTTGCAATCTGCTTTGCATTTCCACCCGCCGCATAAGGATTATGTATCGCCTTTCCCTCCACTGTCTTTAGCTCCGGTATCCACGTGCGAATGAAGTCGCCATCGGCATCAAACTTCTCGCTCTGTAACCATGGATTGAAGACACGAAAGTAAGGTTGGGGGTCAACGCCGGTGGATGAACTGAAACCCCAGCCGCCGTTGTTGGCTGCAAAGTCGCCATCGATAAGGTGAGCGATGAAGTATTGCTCACCGAGGCGCCAGTCAAGAAGCAAGTGTTTCGCAAGAAAGGACGCAGTGATTATACGAAGGCGATTGTGCATGTATGCCGTCTCTTTGACAGAGCGCATCGCGGCATCCACAATGGGATAGCCAGTTCTTCCTTCTGTCCAAGCGCGAAAATGTTCGTCATTGTATTCCCATTCGATATTAGTATATTCGTATTTGAAAGGCTTGTTCATGCTGATCGTTGTCAGTAGGGCGAGGTAAGCAAAGGCTCGAGACATACCATATATACGGCCAGTGAACAAGCACATGCCGGTAGAAGTCTCGCCACGCCACTTCCGAAATCCAGCTCTTGATGCCTTCGACGCCGCCATCTAATCGTTTCGTTGAATTCACATCTCTTGCCATACGTACACTAGTTCGCGCAGCTAGTGTGCCTGCAGCATGATGTACACTTACGCGCCCAGTGCTATTAAGACTTGGAAAGTTACGTGTAGCTGCATACTTGGCAATCTTTTCAGTGAGAAAGTGTTCTAGCCGATCAATTGCTGCTGCTTCGCCGGCTGGCCACATGTGTCGGAAACGCTCTTTCTCGTCATCTGATAGGCTCTTGGATTCTGGAGAACTAGGGATTTGTGACTCGAACAGCTTGACAAACTTTGGCCTGAAGTTGTGGGGATTTTTCGGGGGCATTGGGCGTTCGTTCAGGATATGCGGATGAGCGTGGAGATGAGCGACCCATGACCGGAACCATGGGCTATATACAGCATACTGTTTTCCTCCCCCAGTCTTCAAACTACCGGGTGGAACCACACAATCGTCATGCTGAGGATCGAAATTGATGCCTTTCTCTAGCATCAGCCGCACCAGTCGTTCTTCGCGTCGCAACTCATCTGGCTCATACTCAAGGTTGCAGAACACATTTGTGACATGCCATTCCTGTGCGAGCTCAACCAATCGCTTGGGTACGTTTTTTCTCTTCTCCACTGTCTCAATGTACAAAGGCATATCCAACTCTTCGAGCTCCTTCTTCAGCAACTCAACTGATCGGATTTCAAAGTCACATTTTGCTGGGCTGACAAGATGCGCCTCCCAGTCTTGTGGGCTCATGATCCAGACTCCAATTACTCCGATTCCTTGCTCTTTTGCGAGCTCTGCTGCTTTGGACAAGCTTGTGTTGTCACGGACACGGAGATCACGTTTGAACCAATGTATCACGGCATCGCCCCTCTCGCCCTTCTTGCTTTGTCGAATCGCTTCCCTAGCAGCCTTTGTAGCTTCAAGCGTCTTGTTCAGAGTCTCAATTGGTCGTGGTATCTCATTTTCATTGTACAACGCGCATCTCTCGTTGCTCATCTCAGCTGGGTAATATCGGCGATCTACAATGCCTGCCTTTTCTTCAGGTCGGGAATGATCGAAGTCTGTCTCCTTCTTCTTGATGGCTTCCCCTGGGGCACCATTCTCGGCGACTCTCGCTATGGATTCTGTGGGAGGGGCGCCGTTCGTGAAGGCTTTCGGTAGGGGTTTCGAGATTCGAGAGCGTTTATTTGGGGCATTCCCAGCAGTGTCGGTGTAATTATTTGCAGATGCGGCATTGGGAGGTATATTGGCTTTGCGTTTGGGAGGCATGTTCGAAGAAAGTTTGTAAATCCTCCAGTCAACTAGGCGGAAGAATTGTGGTCGTGGAGGGGATTTAAGAGGCGATGATGAACGCGAGCGCGAAGGTCACTTATGGGTAGCCTTCAAATTATAAACACGGACCCTAACCATATAGACCGCGCATATATACGACCTACCAAGATAGGTGCAGGAGGAGAAAGGAGGCAAGCACTGAAGTTCAGAGACGCGTTGGAATTTCGCGATCGTGTCACACGCTGTCCGATCGATGACGCAGATCGTACCTGCATCGAAGGGGGCCAGATCGTTTCCAAGATAAGCGAGCCCAAACCCCTGCCAGCTCCTGTGCGGCGCCTCAGAGCTAGTAAATATTCCGATGATGTGGTGTCTTTTGCCTGGCCACGATTGAGCAAAGTCCAACAGGATCAGATGAATATGCAATTTATAGTGGGAACTGCTGTGCCGCATATGTATAGGTTGGCCCCCGACGCCAAGGCCTACTGGCCAGTGAATAGGAAATGGCGTACTTTCTATCCTACACAAGGCGCATCGCATGCCTCATTCACAGCTCAAAAGCCATAATCCGTTCTTCCGGTATTATATAACTCATCATGTCAGCAGAATTACTTGCATCAACACCAAAGAGAGGTAGTGCCAGTAAGCTTGGATAAGAATCAGTCAAACACAGTCACACTTGGCCACATTGACTTGGTATGACCTTTAACCGTCCCTACAAATTTAAGCTGTGTGCTGGGCACGTATCCTCTCTTGAATGGCCTCTGTAGATGCCTGCGTTGTGCGAATGGACGTCAGTCGTGCGGTAGATGGAGCACTGATATCTGGGCCAATCGGAATAACATCTAGATGGTCCTACTAAGTCTAACCATTCCTTTTGCAAGGCAGCCACTGAGCGGTGGGGCCTGGTCTTAGATCGAGAGCCGTGCAAGGATCAAGATGGGCAAATCGGTCGATGTTAGACTTTGTGTTCCGAAGGCATGGTCCAAAGTACACCATCACTCTGAGATTTGGCGGTCCAGCTCATCATCTATCTCTGACTAGTCATCGCCAGGCGAAAATCACCCTGGTCTGACCGAGGCGGAGACGACTGGCATCGCACTAGGCGCAGCGGTTGAGGGCATCTTTCTCAGAGCGTTGAGTTGGTTTGTGATGAACTGGCACAGGGGAGCGAGCCACGATGATGAGTTAGTATCAGAAGAGGAGCACAATCCATACAGTGAAACTGACCTCCTAGGGCAGGTCCCAGCACCCCATGTTCCTCGTATCACGCACTGGGGTCAGTAGTGGGCTATTCAAAGTGCTGGGAAACAAAATTGGACTATTGGCATTCAGGCTTTGTACATGAAAAATGTCGACTATCATTGTACCGAGTGGTTAATTAGTGTCGGTTGATTATTGAAGATGTATTGCACAATGCTAGATGCTAAATATATTGTCCAGGTATCTGTATCTCCAGAAACACAATAGAGTTGGAAGGAGATATCAATGCATTTGATTGGTATTACTTCTGAAACACGGAAGGGTGGTATAATGCCTATTGGATATATATTTACTTTCTCTTCCCTTAACTTTTCGCCTCAAGACAGCGGTTCGCAATTGAGCGAGCTCAAGCTCTTCTTGTGAACTTTCCCACCATATCGGGCATTTCCCATTTGATCGCCCATATCATCTCGATTTAATCCATCATTGGCATCTAAGCTCTTCAGGCTCGTTTTCTAAATATAGGACTAAGCACCGCTTCTGCGCATCAGAGGGCTGAGGGCGAAAATCAACCCCAAAACCAAACCTGAATTGAACCGAACCCTGAATCAAACAAGTCGCACAGTCGCACATATTATCGACGCGTCATTTGCCTTTTTGGTTCGTATCTACTGTCAAGAGATTCTTGTTTTCGGGGTTTTTGCTTGACACGCTGCTCGAGCATGATTATCCTTTCCGAAAGGAGTATTCTCCGACGCTGCGCCCCATTGCCAGGTACGAAGGAGGTAGGTGTTTTTGAGCGTTGGGCCGTCACTAAAACATGCAGTGACCCTGGTATTCAAGAAATACGCCCACCGTCCTGGACCCTGCATGCGTTCAGCCCCGACCAACTACGTCATCCCCATCGTACGTGTTCAGCCGCACCACATCCTTGCTTCAAATAATTTCCCTCCATTCTTTGGTCAGCCTTTTTCTACCCATTTTTCGAAACACAAACACCAACCCTCAAAGACAATAAATTATTATAAGAGAAGATACCACTGATTAGATTGGCCTTGAACCTGCCGTATGTATGCTCTTCTTATTACTTTGAACCCTGGCACACGACACGCGTCGCATGGTAATGTGCGCTGTGCACGATAGGCCCAGTTATATCTTCGGCATGCGATTCAGAGTCTAGACTTACATTGGATCCAGTCTTGTAGCTACAAACGATCGTCGTACATCTGCCTAAGCACCGCGCTCCGAACTATACACCGCTCCAACAATTGCCCACTAAATTACACACCACCACCACCACCACCACCACCACAATCACACCATGGGCTCGAAATCCAGCAAACTGTCTAAGATCGCCCCTGCGCATGGGAAGCTCCAGCCTTCGCAAGAACGCCAGGACAAAGAGGAGATGAAGGAGCCCAGCAACTACTACTCACATCGGAGTAAGAGTATGCGACGAAAAGCTGGTGTGGCAAAAGGAGGTGCTGCTGGAGGAGCGACGGGGGGCGGTGCAGTCGTATGATCTGGGGGGGTTGTGTAGGAGGAAACATGAGTCGGACTTGGATAAAGATTTGGCAGTTATTGGCGTTAGGGAACTACCAGGCATGGTACACGATTGATGTTTAACGGCTCTTTGCTGCAGTGGCATGGAAGATATAGTAGTTATGTGGCTAGCAATCTTGCTGCACTAGAAGAGTTTCACATGAATCTTCAACATTACATCGCAATACTAGTGAAGGCTTTCACATGTAGCGAGCACTTTCACTCGGGCTGATGGAGACGGTACCTGCGTCTGAGAGAGAATAATACATTACGAATCTGACATTACGATCTAGCGTTCAAACATGGACAAATCTCGCGCACTCTACAAATGTCGTCGCGACACGGTAGAGTTCGAGCTCCCGCTACCGACTCTATAGCTCTCTGGTGGCCCATTATGACTATACACGACACCTCCAAGGTCGAGAACAACCTTCTGCAGAATAACGTTTGCCTCTACTAACCAAAGCTTGAGCGTATGCTTGCCTGGGGCAACTTCTCCGTGGTTAGTAGTATTGTACCACGCACTGTCCGCCACAGCCTTGCCCCAGTTGAGCGGGAAGTCGGGTTGCTTGCGGTCGATAACGTATTGCCTCCTCTGCTCTGGTTTATTGTCGATCTGTGCAATGTATGCAAGTGGCTTTTTGGGGTTGATGTTGAGACTGGGTGAGAGGATGAGAGTGACGTTGAGGCCTTTAGCGGCAGTTGTAGGTGTGAAAGTGACAAAGTCATATTCGAGGCTGGGAGCGGTGGCTGATGTTAGGCCTTCAGCGAGACCGTTGTTCAACTTGATTGCGGAAAGTGTACGTCCGTATTTGGGCAGAACCATGTAGCTCAAGTTTCCTGCTGGCGATGTGCGAGTGTAATGCTCGGCTTCGAACGCGATTTGGCCCGCTGATTCGACAAATCCAGCATTAAAGTCAGATGGGACAGCTGTCTTGTTGACTTGAACGTTCACTTTAGGTGCGGCAAATTGCGTGCCGTAGTCTGTCGAACTCGAAATGTTCAGGGTACTCTTCTTGCCAAAGCCGTCAGGAACCTTAGTCCAATCCACGTCAACATATACCCTCAGATCATCGTCATCTGGGTTCATTGTGCCGCTCTTCTGGCTCAGGGTGATGAATGGCTCAGCAGAGATATTCCAGTTGAATGGTGCAGTGCCGACGGAAGCAATTTCCAGCCAGCGTTTGGGAGTGAAGGGGGTGATGTTGGGCAGATCGAGCGAAGCACCACCGTTGGAGTGGTATCTGTCGTCGCCGGGAACAGTTGCGTTGCTACCTTCGACTGCGACACCCAAATCGCCCGCAAGGCTGCGCTCGAGGGTCTGCACCCACCTGAGGTCGGGTGTGGATTGGCGCATGGGTTGTTGCCTAAGATTCGACTTAGCACTTTCGCTACTGTGCTTGAACAAGCGGAAAGACTTACCAGTATCCTTGATATCCCAAATGAGTCTGATCCATCATGTGGTCCCATTTGCCGTTGAGTTGAGTGTGGTAGCGCCTGGTGAGGTTGTGATCCTTGTTCATCAAGTCAATCACACGCTGCAGCCACTTGTTCGCACTGTTCCGTCCCATTTGCGCATAGACAATGTTCCTCGCTCCTGAGATCTGAATGTCGACAAAGTTTGCACCAGCAAGCACACGGTGAAGAGTCAGCTGATAGAAGGCGGGTTGTTGCTCGGCAGGTAGAGCATCGCTGACGGCCTGTGCCTTTTCAGCGATAGCCTCCCAGCGGGCCAGGATACGGTCTGCTTCTTCGTAGTTGTGGATGCTGAAGGAAGAGGGCTCCACCCATTCGAATTTACGCATGCTAGCTAGGGTGCCGTATTCGTCCATGATTTCAGCTATGGTTTCAGCGTGCTCTTCGCCAAAGTTACGCGCTGCCCAGCCCGTGGTCCACTCAGGCACCGAGGTCTCGTCATATGCATCGATGTCGTAGGCGATGTCGAACCAATGGCTAATAGCTATCTCGCCCGGCTTGATATCACCAACATTGACGATCCAAATGCGGTCTGCGTCTCGGTCTTTGGCAAGTCGCATCTGTTCGTATGTCTTCTGGAGCTGAATGGTATCGATCCACTTGTAGTTTCGGGAGTCGCCAACATAGTCAAAATGGTAGTAAACACCTGCACCACCAGATCTCTTCTTCTCATCTCCAACGGGCAGTCTTCGAATGTTTTGGAAGTTGTCCTCCGTCCACAGGAGGGTGACCCAGTCGGGAACTTCCATGCCGGCCTCAAAGTAGTCCTGTACTTCCTTGTACAAGCACCACATCTGTGGCACTTCGGAAGCATTGCCGTGGATTTTGCTCAAGATGTCTTGTTGTGCGTTAACAACCGCCTCAAGGACGTCGGTCTGGACATCTGCAGACGCAGCTGTATCGTGGTATCCACGCATACCAACCGTAACAACATTTTCGTACGGTGCAGCGCGAAGAGCACCCTCGTAGAAGTAGTCGTACAGAGTAGCGTTGTTTGTAGCCCATTGCCAGCCAGACTCAGCACCCTTGGCGACTTTGTTCCATTCCTGGGTGGCGCGGACCATAGGCTCTGTGTGCGATGTTCCCATGACAATGCCGTATTCATCGGCGAGTGGTTGATTACGCGCATCATCTACATTAAACATGCCGTTCCACATAGCTGGCCAGAGGTAATTGGCCTTCGATCTGAGCAACAGCTCGAAGACGTGTTTGTAGAAATCAGCTCCAAATGGTGCTCCATACGGGGATTGAGGGTAGATTTTGTTGGCCCATCCAGTCAGAGCGGGTGCTTCGTCGTTGATGAAGAAACCTCGATACTTTACTGTAGGCGTCTTCTGAACTTTGGTAGTCTTGAGTGCGTAGATGGACTCGTGAGATTTCGCCGGTACGTCCGCGAACCAGTGCCATGGGGAAACACCAATTTGCTCAGAGACGTCGTAAATGCCGTAGATGGTTCCTCGGCGGTCGCTGCCTGTTGGTTAATTAGTAACTATCGGGTCACTAAACGGCAGTTATGAGACTTACCAGCAATGACAAGAGCCTCGCCAGTTGCATTTCCAGCATTCTCCACAATAGCACTGACATAAGCTTCCCATTGGCCTTCAATCGCACTAACATCCAACTTTCCGCTTGCAATCAAGGCATCAATGAGACTCGAATTGCCAATGGTACCCACAATGATGGTTCCCGCAGTAGCGCGCTTTGATTTCCCACTTGCACTGCTACCCACACTCCAGTCTTCATTGATACCAGTAACGTTAAAAATCGTGGACGCATTCGCTTTAGCTGTTCCCGATGCTGTCAATGTGCCATTGGTACCTGTGACGCGCCCAAAATCGACGGCGAGATCATATGCGGCGCGAAGAACGCCCGGCCAATCTGCAGCGTCTGCATGGATGTTGACTGCAGAGCCGCGCGAGGCAAGAAGAGTGCTCCCATTACCACCCTGAGTACATACAGTTGGTTTGCGGAAAGGCTCCACTGCGGAAGCAGAGCCGGCAAAGGCAATGGAGAGGGAGAGGAAGCCAAGCGCAGTGCGAGAGAGGAGCTCCATGATTGTCGTGATGGTTTGGAACACCCACAGCAGCAATCCAGGAAGTTCAAAGATGACTGAAGATCCCTTGCCTTCGAATTGCTCTGCGTGCTCGACTTTAGATATATACCCTTCTCCATAGCCGCCTGCCTATCCCCTTAATAACCTAGACCTTGTACATCACCTGCCGCTCCCATGCCTAGTACATGTCCATCGCTGGATATCCAGGTACAAGACGTCGCTATGCACGCCGTACAACGGTCCGATATGAACGGATCGTAGCTTGACCGGGTATTGTGCAGGGTAAATTCAATCATAGCCACGATTTCCTCATCTTCTGCCGTGACGTTTTTCTAGAACAATGCTTGGCCGAGGCATCGGTAGCTGCATAACGTGCAAAATACCCCGGAACCTTGCCAACGTTTATATTGTATAGAGGGGAGATATTGATGAACACGATGCAAGGTACCACCCGCTTTCGAAGAGCTGTGCTGGTCAATCGGCAGCAGGGGAAATTATTCCGGTCGTCTACATTGTGGCTGGACGTCATTTCCGCAGCCTCCTGGCGTCCTCCGGCCATTGTTGCAACGAGAAGTTGAGCAGCAGAGGATCCTAGAAGCTTGAAAAACGGGTCCTCGGGCTCATGGAGAGGCGGAGAGCGGAGGGGATGAAATGGCTAAATGCGCCATCCCCCGCAATACACTAAGGTGCATGTGGCGTAGTGTCGAGGGATCTGTGCCAAGCATCGCGAATTTAAGAAAAGCGGCTACTGAAAATTATCCAGAGCAGCCGCATTCCGTCACCAAGATTCAAACGCCGACATACAATTCCCCAATCTTTGCCCGGCTTGACGCTGCTAGCCTCGACCTCGCAATGGCTCAAGGCGCCGTCAAAAAGTCCAAGCCCGTAGCGGCGAGAAAGTGAGTTCCATCCCCCACTACTTGTGTTTCTTGGGCGCAGGCGTTGCTTGCGCAATCATCGGTCCTGCAAGATTACAAGTAGTCTTACCCTGGGCTTCCATTTTGACACTCGTTCTTAGGCCGTCACGAACTGGTCCCAAGCCTGGGACTCGCGTCATCAAGCCCAAGAAAGCCACCCTCATCTCGCAGAACAAGATCAAGCACAAAAGCTCCGCTGGACTGGTGACGCAAACCGAGAAGCTCCTGGCGCAAAAGGCAGGGCATCTGGAGATGCTCAAGGGTGGAAAGAAGGACAAGACTGGGAAGGATGGAGCTAAGAAGAAAGGTGTGTGAACTGGAGGTTACCGCACTTGCGTTTTTGGATCAGAATGAGAGTCGCGACCTGGGCTCGCGAACTTTTGATACCTCGGGCAGTTCGGAATTCGATTCAGGCCCACGTGGAATTCGGATAGCTGGCGATCCTGGAAAAGGGATTGACAGGCAGGTGCAGCAGTATGCACAGCGATGACTCTGGAACTCTGGATGGGCTGCATGCTCTGGAGGGCTTTTTGAGCAGATGAAGGAACAGCCGTTTCAATACGTGAAAAAACACGATGTTCATTGGCAAGTACTTGCTGTGCTGTGTGCATAGTTGTGGAACTCCAAAGCATCCATGCCAGGCCTTACGCCGTCCGTGACCGAAGAATAGAAATAGAGAATGCGCGAGGTCGATGTCTTCTTAGATGAGTCCAGCTCGTGCTGCTTCACCTCCACCAGCCTCTACAACCGCTTCACGTGCCTTCCCTCTACCAAGCCCTCCTTCGCCAACGCCCATTCTCCGTGCGACATATCGCTGTGCTACAATGCCGACACTCAGGTTGATGGTCTCTTCCATCCACTCAGACACCCACTCACGAGGATCCACACCTCCGCTTTCAATTATTTCCTGGATTTCTTGTGGTAATTGCAACTCCTCGCCCGCAGCTTCTGTGTTGGCAGGGGCATCCAGCCATTCTACCCATTTCGACGGAAACGATTGGCTGACTGCTTTGAAGCTAATACCGTGGATAGGGTCATGTAGATATATAGCGAAGAGAACTTGCTCGTCCTCTTCTTTCTGCTCTTCCACGCCACCTTCCTTCTCCTCTGGCGATGATGGCGAGCCAAAGAGGTCAGGCTGTGCTGCGAAGCTGATGGCCTGGATGGAGATGAAGATGTCACTACTCCGTACGGGGTTGGTTTCGCTCAAAACTTCTGTGGCTTGTTTTGCAGCTTCCTCGACACCTCCTCGTGCAGCAAAGAACTCATTTGCATATGTCTCCGCGCTGACTCTGGCGAGCTTTGTGCCAGCAACAAGACCCTTGACTACGCTGAGGTCTCGCTTGTCTGTATGACGCCACCATGGGCCGTCGTTCCAGCCTCCACCGCCGCCTCTGTAGCCTTCTATCGAGCCGCGCTGTGTTGATTCGGAGCCTCGTTGGATAACCATCAAGTCGCCGCCCTCGACCTGTGCCATGACGCCGGCGAACGTTTGGTAGATGAGAGGGTCGAGCGAGGGGTAGCCGATGAGGTCGTGTGTGATGTGAATTTGGAGGCGCTCATGTTGTGAGATTGGTGGTGCAAGTGTGTGGAGGATGTTGGTGAAGGTTGGCAGGGCGCGCTTGCCCAGCTCTCCTCCTTTGTGGTGTTAGCAAACCTGATGGTGTAGCTGTATGAGCATGAACGTACCAATGCCGCGAAGCGCACCAACGTTGCCTCGTACTTGCTCGGCCCAGCGCTGAGCCTCTTGGTTCTTCTGGATTTCTTGGTAGGCGGCCTCTGCTTGCTTCTTCGCCTGCTCTGCGGCTGCTGTAGCCGTAGATATGATACCTCCCCATCCGCCTCCCCACCACGACCCTCCCGACTGCTTCTCCTCCACGGGCTGCTGTGGTGCTGGTCTGACGGGCTCCTCTTGGGTTGGCGTAATGCCTTGGTGGAATGAACGGGCGCTCTCGCCAGACTTTCTCGGCGGTGCAGGCCTATCTTCACTTGTGCGCGCTGATCCAGTCGAGGAGGGAGTGACGACGCCAGGCCCACGACGGTTGCTCGAAGTGGTCGACGAGGACGACAGCTTGGGGGTATTGGGGCGGCTGGCGGGGCGGGGTGCTTCTGGCCGCTGGAACTTCTCCAGGGCCTCGAGTTCCTCCAGCTCCTTCAGGGCATCATCCTCACGCTCCAGCTTCTGGCGTGGAGCCCTGGGCGCTTTGGCGTGCTTGGGCGGGGGAGCTGGTGCCTCTGCCTCCATTTCCAGCTCCGCCAGCTGTTCCTCGACCGTCTTGGGGGCCATGTTGGGCACAGGAGAGTGGAGCCAAGCACGATACAGTGTCAATGGCAGTGCTGCAGCTCCAGAGGGACAGGAATATGGGAGGGGGGATAATGTGCCGCTATATCTCGACAACCACGCTCGCGGCGGATCGTTGTTTGGGACCATGTGCAGCCAGATGCCAGTCAATTTAGTGCGTGGCGGTGATTGGCCGCCTGAGCAAGTCGCCAAGCGCATCATGGTTCGCTTTTGCTGCAACAGCCACGACCCCGAGACAAAGATCATCACACTGTCTGTTCCCTTGCTATTCCATTGGGACGCCTGCTTCTCCTTGAATCTCTCGGGCCGCTGCTTGCGACCATTTGCGCATCTCTTTGGCTCTGGCGCTCCATTTTGTTCATCTTCTGTTCCTGCAGGTTTTCCGTCTCCCTGACAGGCTTGCACTCTGCGCTACGCCTCGCGGGTGCGTACATGCAACCACCGCCCCGAGGAATACTCGTCAAGCTATCCTCGACTTCAATTTGCAGCCCCTACTCATTCTCTTGAATCAATGCCGCTGCCCCAGAAACCGCCCACGCGCTCGTCGCAACGGCGCAATTCGCTGCAAGATGACACGCCTGCGCGAACCCGTGCTGGCCGTGGTGCAAAGTCAGCCCCATCCAGGCCAGACCCGCTGGACATTTTCCCTTCAAAAGCAAGTCCAACTAAACTGAGCCCAACCATGACCAGGAAGACGACTCGTTCTGCTTCCAACATTTCGGGGGCCTCCTTTGAAGCTGCACCTGAAATCTACGCTTCGTACGAGGACCCACTTTTCATGGTCTTTGGCCTGTCACACGAATTCTTCGATAGTCTCAAGAAGCATCACGGCAAACTACCAAAGGAGCGCAAAGTCATTATTTCATCGCATCTGCACTCTTCACCTTCGCCCGAGGCAGAGTCCGAGTCTGAAGAAGAGAGCGCTGAAGACAGCGACACCGATGTACCACTCGTGCTTCAACCCGCGTCACGGGGAGGACGCGGCCGCGGCCGTGGTGGCCGCGGCGGGCGCGGTCGAGGTCGTGGCAGAGGCAGAGGAGGCCGTGGAAGAGGAGGAGCTGCAAGACCACTCTCTCCCGTGCGAACGAGGCCATCTCGCGTTGCTGCTCCTATGTTTCCGCTTACAGAAGAGGACGATGACCAGCCGTCCAATCAGGCAACGCCAAATGGAAGCGCCAAGCCGCCACTACGACTATACAGTGCAGACCTTGATTCAGAAAATTCAATCTCGGATGATTCAAACGACGATGCAATTGACGATGACGACAGCGATCTTGGATTCGACCCAATGGAAGATGTGCACGTTCGTTCATGGACACCCGACGGCTCGCCGCCACCAGGATTGCTGGATTCCATTCTCGATGGAACATACACATCGGCACCAGCTCCAGAACCCGACCCTGAACCCAAACCAACCGTGATCAGGCTTTCAATTCCAAAGATATCTTTGCCCGCAAATTCACCCTCGCAAACACCTCGAGATTCTGCTTCAACCCCAGCCGAGTCGAACGTTCCAAAACTCCTCGACCCGGAAGATGATGAATTGTCAGAGTCAGATCTGCCAGAACCCTGGATTGTGGATGCACCATCACCAATAGAGGCTGAATGTGAAGATAGGGCTGACTATCTATTGAGCAAACGGTTCAAGCCCATGGTAGACGTGCAAGCTGTAATTGCCACCCTTACTAAATACCCCCCGTCTCGGCGAAGTACCGACAGCCTCTATGCACTTGCAGAAAATACACAGAGGATTTTGAAGGAATGGCAGGACGAGTATCTCATGTTGGACGCAAGGGTAAGTCAACATAAATCCACTCTTTCTTCATATTTCTAATCGTTCAAGACTGCGCCTCATATGCACCCACCCAAGAAAGCTTCCAACGGCGGTCGCATTCCCATAGCCCCAGAAATCTTTGAAGATCTGAAGGAAGCAGATCTATACGGGTATACTTACGATCCAAAAAAGCTACCTGGATGCCAAGATCCCTGGGGGCAGAGACCAGGCGCCGAGAAGAATGGTGGTAGAGAGCTTCGCACACGCCGAGCTCGTGACATGCTGGATTCAGCTGCACAAAGTGAAGAAGAGGAAGAGGAGGACAATGAAGGCCGTTCGATGAAGCGACAACGGAGGGCTACGCGGAAGTTTGATGGTACTGATACAGGCACAGGAGCCAACACACCTAGAAAACACAACGGCTGGGGTGGTGCACGTAAAAAGGGTGTCAGTCGATTTGCTAAACCTGCCTCTGAGACACCGGAGCCAGAAAGCAGGCCTGCTAAGCGAGCAAGGACCGCAGCTAGCAATCTGCTCCACCAGCGCATACAGGAAATGCGAGAAGAGTCGGTCGGTGGTAGTTCGGGCGAAGAAGGTTCATCTGCAATGGACGTCGATGGAGACGAGTATTCTGACGCGAATCCTAAGCGTGGACGTCCAGCCGGAAGCAAGAACGTAGCCAGACGCAGCGACTATGGCATCAAGAAGGGACCCCGTAAGAAGCCCGGTGATACCGCGACACCAACTCCTTCGGCACATAGTTCAAACGCTCCGCCCCCGGCGCTGAACTCTATGAGTGAAGGACAAGGTCAATTCACTATTGATACTCAACCTCTCTCAGACATGCCCTCGCAGGCACCGACCTCGGCCGAGACCGTATTCCAAGCTACGCCCCAGCCTCATGCCGCGCAGGAGGTGCCTCTTGTGCATCCAAGCGAGTCCAGTACACCCGATGCGTACATGATCACAGCACCTTTGAGTCAGTATACCAACAACTACGTGGAAGAGTCGACCCCGCCTTCTGGATCAAGACGAAAACCGCGCGTTAAGAGCGAGAAGCGGAGTCAGTCAATGACCATCTGGTGGGCAGAACGAAAGGCTCGGAAAAGAGAAGCTGATGAGAAGAACGGTACTCCTGTGAAAGCTCCGACATCGAGATCCAACTCTGCAAGTAGAAGAGGTGGCAAAATGTCAGGAGGATCTGTTGCCGTTGCCACACCCCAGCCAGCGCCCCCAGAGCCTCAGCAACCTCAGCAACCTCAGCAACCCCAGCAGCATTCGCCGATACACAATCCTCAGCACCATGCTCCATCAGAAGCACATAACCCGCACTATATACAACAATCTCCCGTTGGACCTCCTCAACATTACATGTATGTGTCAGCGGCGCCACAGATGATGATGCAATACTCGCCTCTTGCCGCACTTCCCACTGGCTCTTTTCCCACTTACTCTGGTCCACCTGGCCAGAATTCACCATATGGAGCACGTGCACTTGCCCCAGCGCCAACATCACTACAGCAAGTACCGACATATCCCAGTCCATATGGTCCGCAGAGTCCAGCTGGCTCGCGGCCCAAGAGCAGTGGGCAGCCGCCTAGGAACGGACCACAGCCATTGGCACCTGCGCCGCCCCAGCATTACAGCCCATATGCCCCGGTGGGTGTAGATAGACAAATGCCGTTCAAAGTGATGATTCCGGGACCAGCACCGGCTGAGGCAAGGAGAGAGAGTCGTTAGGTGCGACTATCGTCCTGCATGAATGGTGAAAGTGATGATATTTGGATTCTTGATTAATTGCGTTGCATAGCGGTATGGATCGGGAAAGAACTAGTTTTACAGCTATTAATGACATGGAGGAAAGTCTCCCAATGGTCATTGTAATAATCACAATATCTTTACCTGTTGGGTTGTTATTTTATCTTATTTCTACTTCGCCCTTCGAGGAAATTAGAGACTATTTTACAACGAAGATGACGAGATTGTCTTTCACTTATTCATCTTCCAACCGTGCCTTTCTCAGTATAAAAGGCTATCCTCACTCACACCTGTCTTAGTACCGTGCCCTTAAGCAACGGAAAACGTGTTCTAGAGCTTGCTCTTGCGCTCGTGCCAATGTGGAATTTAATACTATTCACAATCCAACATCCTGTCTCTATGGCGCATCCAGAAGCTGGATCCCCTAATCTTTTATTGAAAGTCAACTCAAGCTTGGACGGGAGAGTTAGCCTCAACCATTTGGGCTCGGAAGTTTGGGGCTTTTGCCTAAAAGCAAATCTTAAGACACCTGCTTAATGAACGGCCTGAACGATTCTCCTGTGTCTTCCTCGTCATGATGACGTGTGCCGGCGTGAACCCGAATTTCTAAAAGAATCTTCCGGATGTTGCCCGCTTGTTCAGTGTATCTTTGAACTTTTGACCGAATATGGCGAATATGCGCTTGCTACCGCAATCCACGATGAAGCGTCGAGCGAGACATATCCCTTGCTGCGCCCAAAGTCGGCATCGATATGATCGTGTACGGAGTGGGATTTGTGCTTTCCATAGAGCAGGGCTACGATCGGAGAAACAGTCGACGAATGCAGCTGACTCAGTGAAAGCTTGCATGGCTGAATCGTCGCCGTCTCTAGCCGCACCTCACCAAACGATGACATGCTCGGCCATTTTGTATATGCTCCTCATGATCTGTGCTTGATGTTTCCTTTTCTTGACGTTTGTTTGATCAATACTCAAAGCATCGATTCAAAAGTATTGGCCCTTCACGTCCAGTCGAATCTGCATCAGGGTAACGAACAAGTTAGATCGGAGTCAAGCGGGGTTGCTGTCCAGAACATAAATGGGTTACTATCACTAGATACCCCCCGCCGCTCCAGAATAGAGCTTCATAAGATTCCTTGCCGCGGTTGGAATGGACAAGGTATTCGATAGCATCAGAAGTAGGGCCAGGTGCTAGAATAGCAATGCGAAATGCGGTTGAAAATTCTAAAGGGCGATACTAAGGGATTCCTTCTTATCTATATTTGTGTTACAGGACTCTTGATCAAGTAAGACGCTATGGTACCTGTCACACCACGATCAGCCATGTTTGGTAATGGAAGCGCTTGTTATGTTACTGGCTGTCAATATAAATGCGATGATCATCAGGCTCGGTGTCCCTCAACGCTTGTGACTATCATAGCCAAACGCTTTGAAAAGTCCGAATGTTGTAGTAGGAACAAAGCTCTTTCCAGACACAAATCAATGCTATTAGTTGGTGTTGCAGCACCTACCAGAATGGCTAACAGATTATTTATGTGCTCCCTCCATCTTGGTGCAACAATACACTGTAAGCTGAGTGCCGGGTTGTCACACTCAAATGTTGCAATGCGCGGGAGGAAACTAATATACATATCTCAATCAGGATAGTAGATTCAAAAGAAAGACTGCCGCATCGTGAGGTTTGGTTCACGTTAAAATGCTGAAGTTGATGCGCACATGCAACTTCTTGTAAAGGGGATTTTGATGGCTCGATGAATTAGTACGAGGCGCTCAGAAGAGTTAGGCGCACCACCCTAACGGTATCAGGTCTAGCTTCAAATGCGGATGCTGCCCCACCCGTGACCAGATGCTGCACCACAGTACTGGTCGTGTTCTCCGCGTCGCTTCAACCTCCACGTGGAAGTCCGCCACCAAATTTTCTCGCTACCAAGAGTATGCATTCTGTGTTGATTATTGAGCCCTGGCCGACGTAGTCCCCGTGGAAGAATACACCGTTCTTACTCGCTTCCAAACTCATCAAATCTTTCCCCGGTGTCAGACCTAGCGTGACGACAACATATCTCCAATCGTGCTGTTGCGATCCCTAAGATACTTTAATCTTACTGCGTACTCCGGGGAGTGCTGAAAATGACGCAAGTGGGAAAGTGCGACACATGTCGACAGCGGAAGGTCAAGGTATGTCACGTTTTCCAATGATTCGGCATGCTTAGCGATAGGTGGTCTTCATTTAGATCTTGCTTGAGATCTCTCTAGTTGAATCCCTACTGACATATCTGTAGTGTGATGAAGAGCGCCCAAAATGCGGTGCTTGTCGAAAGAAAGCTCGGCCTTGCACTTACTCCTACGGAAAGGCATCGGCATTTGTGGTGCAAGACCCAAATCAGTTGACCAAACATGGCAAGTCGAAGACTGCGCCCTTGATTTATTCATTAGACTCCTCAACCGATGAAAGTACATCTTCCGGTTCAACACCATCCGATCTGCGCATCACGACCGAAAGAGAAGCAGAGAACGGACAAGGGATCTTCCAGACGCTGGCGCCCACCTCTAGGCCCAAGCTTCGATCATCAAAGAAGAAAGAAGCCCACCAAAAGCGCGCGCTTGAAGCTTATCTTCAACTCCTGCAAGAAGAGTCCGCTTTGACAACCGTTCGCCCGTTATCACCTGAGACCACACTTATAGCCAGATATATCACTATGCTCGGTTCTGAGACTTCAAGTAAGCAGCCACTATCAATTCTGGGCACCTGGATACAATCGATACCGTCACGCATCGGCTCCAATAGGATGCTGGATCTTGCGGTTGAGTTCTTGATTAACAGCTATGATGTATTCTGGGACGATACGCACTCGAAGCGTAAATTGGCGCGATCTTCTAAGGCCAAAGCGCTCCGAGAGTTGCAGCTCGTAGTGCTCAATTCTCAGAGCGGCCCTGGCTACGAGGTGCTTCTAGCTACTAAGATGCACTATGCAGCAGAGGTATGGAAATGTCTGCACAAATTAGGCATGAACGGATCTTTCTAATATTCGAAAGGCACTCATGGGCATCGACACCATGTACCACGCGATACATGCATTCGGGCTTGCAGAGCTGCTCAAATCAGGAGTGGTGTCGAACGTCGACGACGAGCACTTCTGGAATCTCATCGACAACACTTATATTGATGATGTATGGAGTATCTTTGTATTCATTGCAATACAATTACTAATGTAATGACAGGTCAACGAAGCAATGCTTGCAGGTCGCAAATCGGTCTACGATAACGAGTTCTATCTGTCATCGACATACCCATCTGCATCTGGCATGGACGTCTTATCCCTATCAGCATCTCAGAGAGCGTCCATGGCTATCATGCACATCTTTATTCAATGTCCTCGCTTGGTCTACTTGATCCGTTATGCAATCATGAATCCAGAAGACACAAATGCTCTCGCATCCGCTGTCTCACACGCAGAATCATTATGGCAAATTGACCTCGCAAACCAAGTCGCCGAGCTTCTGGAGGTCTCAGTTACGGTGGTGCCAGAGCCAGCAGAGCCAGATATGGCGGATATCATGCCTGATATTCTCGAATTCGAGTCTGTACAGAGCATGATACTTTGCACACGCTATTGGATGCTGCAAAATGTTCTCTGTGGAATGTTTGATACTTTGTATCGTCATTTTCCTACGGAAACTGCGTTGTCTTTGCTACCAGTGCCAGATTTGCTACGCAGCATAGATGTTGATGCCGCCCTGCAACTTGCAAAGTCATTAACATGGGCAGAGTCAGTCTCTCATAAACTGCCTCTTGTACCTTTACGCCTGCATACCCCACTTCAGATCTCAATTGGCCCCTGGCATAGAATCCTTCGCGGCGTTATTGCTGCCAGTTCCACTAGCCTGAATATGGACATAAGCCCTGGTGTTAAATCGCCCTTCGAAATATCACGCGCAGTGCGAATGAAAACCTGGCTCATCGACCGTTGCAACCGTATTCACAAGCAATGGGACGTCAGCGTCGTGGAGGAGCCACCTTTGCTTGAAGCACTGGACTCGATGGCGGGCGAAAGAATACCCGATTGGCTGCCAGTTCGAGTACGCTTTGAAGCCGAAGACGGCGAGATGGTGATGAAACTCGATTATGAGAACCGAACAGGAAGTTTTCAGGAGCGCTATGATCTCGTAGAGAAATCTCCAAAGAGAATGCAGAGTCCTGTTACCCCAGAAGGGCGCTGGCAGAGAGAGAATGTGAGAGTTCAAGAGTTGCCATTCAGGGAAAGTCCGAGTGCATCGACGTCCGTGGGTTTCGATAATTCAAAAAAGAATGCATGCATGGCTCCGAGCTGGACTTCAACCAGGCCTGTGGACTTTGTCCATAGTACAGGCAGAAACCTTTGTTCGACATCGGGATGGTGGCCTAGTACATCAAACACATCGACCGTTTTGCTCGACAGTACGCACAAGGCCTCAGCATTCTCGAAGATTAGGAGGCCTGATCAAGGCATCAGCTCTGACATTACAGATGGCCATCCCTGCCTCGCCTCAAGCTGGTGGCCTCAGAGTCCGAACACTTCTACAGATTCCTCAGCTGGTACATCAAAGCATGTGTCAATGTCACCTACCTGGGCCGGTATGGTATTTGAGCCTACACTCACAGATCAAACTGAGAAACGCAATGCATGTCTCTCACCCGCATGGTCAGATAGTAGCTAGCGGCCTCAAGATACATGACGAGCTCGGCTTAAGTGCGCAAAGGTGTAAAGGTACACTAATATTCTAGGACTTGTACGATCGCTATCCTTCGTCACGTTGAAAACCATGCCTCCATCCATAAGCATGATCTCCCACGATCACATTCATGTCGTCAGGCTCACCCGTTTGAACCACCGTACTCCTGCCACTGTCCGCTAATTGCCTGCGCACCACAAAATCCGCACCTGAACTGGTACTGAAACTGCGGATACGGGTTTCGAGGACAATTGTGAACGACGTTGGGTTTTCCGCATGCTGGGTTTGGACAAGTGAAGGTGTAACTGAATCTAGTGGAGTATGGATTCGATGGATAAGGATACATGGTGTTGCGTTGCATTTTGTGCCGTCACCGCTTAATGTATTATGCCCGCAAATCCCACTGGCAGATCTGGACGTCTGATTTCGGAGATATGTCTGTTCCAGTCTTTGAAATGTATAAATTCATGAGTGTAATGTAGAGAGAAAACCTTGCAGTAAGATCAAGGTAGTATATCCTGGTTCCGTGGATAGATTCTAGTATTGCGATGAGTTGTTGAATTTCGGGGAACTGAAGAGTGGAACTTCATCGAACACACATTGAAGATAGCGAGAGCTTCACGTCTACTGCGCAACGTGACAATTTTGTCGACCTGATTTGGGACAACAAAGATACCGTCCCCTTCTGTACGTAAAACTTCAACAGGGGTTTAGCTTGCCCTCCAAGAATTACAGGTACATTGTGTGACAAGATTCCCTCTTCATTCCAGCATCCACTTAAGCCCTTCTATCGTATACTTCTCCCATTCTTCACTGACAGACAGATCGGGACAAGTCGTCCAGAAGCCATGTGGCAGCCCTTGATATATTCTGTCCTTCACCTCCAACCCATTCTCTCTTAATACCTTCGTGAATGCAATCGCTTCATCCCGCCGTGGATCCCAGCCACATATCGCAAAATACGCCTTGTTGGCCACGCCTTTCCAATTTGATTCCAGCAACGGCGAGTATCTCTTGTCATCTTTCGGTGCACCGTACTTCTTCCAGAAGTACTCGATACTTGACTTCGTTAGCCCGGGCGCATCGTCGATCTCATCGACGGAGAGGATGTAGGGCTTCAGATGGAGCGGTCGCACATCGGGGTGGCACCAGCTTCCTGCCCAAAATACTAGCCCCGTGATCTTTGGCTTGGTGGTGATTTCTTGGGCCATATATCGATGTGCTAATCCTGCGGTAAAGTTTGCGCCTGCTGATGTGCCGCCGACTACGAAGCCCTTCTCAAGATTCAACGATAGTTGAGATGCTGCTGAGACTGTGGTGACCCAAGAGAGTATTTCCCAACAGTCTTCGAACCCTATGGGGAAAGGGTGCTCTGGCGCTAGACGATACTCGATACTCAGAATGTGGATAGGAATAGCTCTGGCGATGGCGCGGCATGTTTTATCATCTGTTTCCAAAGAGCCAGTAACAAAGCCACCTCCATGCATGTAGAGGAAGAGAGCTGCATCTGAAATTGAAGAGCTGTTAGTTCTTCTGCTTTTGTCCTGGGGTAAATTGAGGTGACGTACGGCTCAAAGAGTTGCGCGCGTAAGAGCGAACTCGAATGTCATGATTGTCGCGGGCTTTGATCGTAAACTCATGGATATTCAGAGCTGGGTCTGACTCGATTGCTTTATGCTCCCGCGTCATACGTTCTATGCGAGTCCCTTGTGGGAGATTATTTGGAAACTGGGCACAGAATTAATTAGCACATTGTCTTCCAAAAGCGGTATCCCGTGCCTCCGCGTCGAAAATAGAGCTTGCTGCTACTTACATTTGCCCATTGATGATGTGGTGTAGCATACTTGCGGTACTCTTCAGCCATCCTGTGAAATTGTGCCTTGCAACGATGAGACCTGTATGCTATTTGCGTTGGTGGCCGTGGCGCGGGCTTCCTGTGCTACCCTTTTACAGCCGAAAGATGGCCGAGTTGAACGACGTGAAGTCGAAGGAGTGTCAATACCACACAAGGCGCTCCATGCGCATTGCACACACACGCCACTCATCCCGTTTTATCATATACTGAATTCGGTATGTCTCCCTAGTTTGCGGTAGGCTCCACCTTATCAGATCACTGCTTTCTGGTCAATCAGGCGTGTATTCCTCGTATGGGCGGGGTTGATCGACAGCCAAGCCGAGAATTTGCATCTTATCTTATCAATCAAAACTCACGATCAACATCCTTGAGGATGGTCCCATCAGGTCGTGTGCTAGCTCTGTCCACTCGCTAGATTTTGCTTCGTGTTGGAGCTTTAGCCATGTGAATGGATTGCTCTTAGCTGCAGGAAAAATTGAAAAAGTTGGAAACCATGAGATGAGCAACCGTGTCGGTGCCGAGTGCCGTTGGCATGAGCTAAAAACGTTATAAGGTAGTTTATGTATATAAGACTTTTTAGAAGGTGCTTGTGTGTTCTTCCCTGTAGCAATTCTAAACTATTCAAGCCCGTTATACAGTCGGTATGGCTTCAAAGGAGATCTCAGCTGTCCAACAAGCCCCTTTTGGACCCCCTCCTCATAGCCACCAACAGGAAAAGGATGATGCTATCATTCAGACCGGTCATGAGCTTGAAGATGGCCCCCAGAAGCTCCCTGTTGAGTCGGAAACTCCTGGAGTAAAGAAGGTCGAACGATTCAGTCATGTTCTCTACCACTCCGGCAAGTCGGGACGTATGCTACTGATCATCCTCGGTGCATCGGTCGGTCTTAGCATGTTCGGATATGCACTCGACCAAGGCATTACTTCACAGTTCACGGTCATTGCCGCCTCAGCTTTCTCACACCATGCTGAAATTGGTGCAGTAAACACCGCAGCCTCGATCATCCGCGCCATCTCGAAACCTTTTATCGGAAAGCTGTCTGATATCACGAGTCGACCGACCTGCTATGTAGTGGTCCTGGCATTCTACGTTATTGGATTCATTGTGGCGGCTACATGTCGAAATATCGGCGCATACATTATCGGTATCTCATTTACTGCCTTCGGCAAGTCCGGACTCGATCTTTTAGGCGACATCATCGTAGCAGATCTTACACCACTCGAGTGGCGTGCATTCTGGAGTGGCTTGTTAAGCAGCCCCTTCATCATCACTGTCTTCATCAATGGTTTCATCGCTAACGCTATGATCCCGGATCACTGGCGTTGGGGTTTGGGCATGTTTGCAATCATGATGCCTGTCCTCCTAGTCCCAGCCATCTGGACTCTATACGGTGTGCAGAGGCGGGCAGATAAGCTTGGTGCGATTAGCTTTGGTGAAGCTGGAATGGCACGACGGGAGGGTACCAAGGTACATGGCGGCAAGGACTACCTTAATCTCGCGTGGCGGGGCATCATCGACATCGATCTTGCAGGCCTCATCCTACTGGGCTTTGGCTTTGCTCTTGTGCTCTTGTCGTTCAACCTTGCGAAAACAGCAAAGGGCGGTTGGAGTAACCCATCCATGATCGCAATGCTCGTTACAGGCTTCTTAATTCTCGGTATCTTCGCCGCCTTCGAAATCTTCATTGCGCCAAAGCCCATTATGACACGCCGTATCTTCCGGAACCGAGCATTTATATGCGCATTACTAGTCGACGTTTTCGGTCAAATGGGAAGCTCTACGAGATCGAACTACTTCTCGTCGTATGTGTATATCATCAAGGATTGGAGCAACTATTCGTGGAACACATTTTTGAACATCACCACGCTGGTACTATGCTTGTTCGGTCCTCTTGGCGGATTGATCCATCGCTTTTCGCATCGATACAAGTCGCTCATGGTTCTTGGTGCGGTCTTGAAGCTCATCGGAAATTGCATTCTCATGACTACCGACGTTCGTAGTACCCAAAGTACTGGGGCCCTCGTTGTATCCCAGCTACTGTTAGGTTGCGGCGCCTTCACAGTGATCGGCGCAAGAGTCGGCTCACAGGCTTCGGTGCCGCATGAAGACCTCTCCACCGCAATCGCTATCTTGTCTTTGTGGAGTACGCTTGCGTCTTCGGTCGGATACACAATTGCGGCTTCGATCTGGACGGATAGAATGTTGCCATATATGCGCGAAGAAATGCCAGACGTGCCAGAAAAGACACTCAAAACTATCTACGGCAGCATCAAAACGTTACGTACGAAATATGGCTGGCAGGATCCTATCCGCCAAGGTGCAGTGAGGGCATACACTCGCGTGAATGGTATACTCTTCCTCACTGCCATTGTTCTTAACATCTTGCCGGTCATCTTTTCATTCTGCATGCCTGGTAAGTCATCTATTCAAAAATAAAGACTAAATACTAATTTTATGAAGACTACTACTTGGGAAAGCAACAAAATGCTGTTACGAACACTGGAGTAGATGGACAACCTGTTGAAATCGAATGCAGGGCGCGCGGAGAGAAAAAGAAAGGCTTGCTGGAAAAAGTGAAGAGATTCTACAGGAGGGAAAATTAAGGAAGGATATTAAGTTCTGACGCTGGCTCTCCAGGATCTTGATAGCTTGTGATGATACGTGGGATAGGTGTGGTAGGTCGACAGAATTCAGATTTGGCAATAAGACGAGAAGAGTTGTCAGCAAGTCCAAACCATGACCCCATGATGTCCGGGAGAGCCCCCGTTAGCAAGATTGAGGCGATAAACGCTACAGGCCGTTTATGTAATCGGCGTAACCTTGATGTTCTCTAGGCCTTTTTTCTTCTCATCCTTAAAGCCAGCCGTAATGGCGCTGCCGTCCTTGAACCATGTACCAGCCGTCTCGTTGCCTCGGAGGACCTAGAAGGTTAAGATCAAGTTAGCATACTGTCTCACAGAAAGCCTACAATCGTTTTTTTCTCACCCACTGCATGTAACGTGTACCCGCGATTCCAAAGTATCCCGCATCAACCAGTTTGTTAAAAGAACCTCCATGGCCAAGATCATCATTTCCAATCCAAGATGGAGTTCCGACTGGAAGTGCTGCGTAGTCCCTTTCGCCCTGGATCGTGTCAGCAAAGCTCGAGAAGAGCGGGAAGAAGACCCAAGCGCACGTTTTTATATGCAATATCGCTCGAACCTCCCAAAAAGTAGAAGATCGGTTTCGTGACTTTTGTCGCAATCCTTTTCGTCTCCGCCTCGGTCTGCAATCCAGAGTGGAAGATACCAATCGAATTCACTCTCGTATCGTTCCAATTTGCGTAGCTCTCTATACCTCCGCAGCTTTGGCCCCACACCGCAATTCTCGTTGCATCTACATGTGTGTAATTGCCTTTTCCAGCATTCTTCGCTACCCAGTCGATAGCTACACGTTGGCGCTCAGGCCAGGTCGCCATGCCTCCACTACCTCCGCCAGTATTGGGAATGCCTTTGATGGTGCCAACTGCAATGGCGACGGCGCCGTGGGAGGCGACTTGCGCGAGGAAGCCCGCGAAATCAATTCCGTTCTGAGAGCAGGCGCCATTGGCCCAGGCGATCACAGGCAGCTTGGTGCCAACTTTTAATGGGTCTCTAGGCTGATATATAGTGTGGTTGGCGAGCGTGGGGTCCTCGAAGTAATACTATTGACGTATTGTTATTGAGTGACTGACATTGAGTGATCCGTTGTACTGACAGCAGTGAATGGGCCAGTACCCCCGGTCGTCTATTCCGCTTTAGCATGACGTTTCTTGTTTGCGCTATTTGTGCATTGGAATGCTACCTTCCTACTCTGATCTCCTTGGGCAGAGACGGTTGCAGCCGCAATGAGTGCGATTAATGCGATTGCCTTCATGTTGGATGATCTTGATACCACCGATCTATTTTGGCCTTCCCAAAGCATTTCAGAGTCCTTCTTATATTGTCCTTCATCCTAACGCCCAGATTTCCATGCACTAGATCAAAAGCCTCCACATATACCGATTTAACGATCCGAACTGCTCCACGGTGAAACCAGATATTCAGGATGATCTACAGAATATCCGTATCGCAGATCTTGTATAGATCGCTGGGTCGCATACGCGTCCCGTTTGTGATGTCTGATATTGTCGCCTTGGTGCAAATCCCTGACCAAAGCTTTGCGCAAGATCATACAAGCACTCGCTAATCGTTCCATCGGCACAAAATTTCGGTACTGGTATGGCGGGGAACCGTTACGCTTAGCAGCTGAGTAATAACCAAGAGTTGAATGGCATTTAAACAAAGTCTTTAGCCGCATAGCCTCAATTACAAATGAGGACAATCGAGGTATATGTGATCACACAAGGTTTACCAGTGTAGTTTCTCATGTGTATCTTACTTGCCACCTTGGTCTTCAAAGATGGTAATGATGGTAAAAATGCATCTACGCCTGCCTGCCTGTTCAAGCACCAAGGAAACGGGTTCACGAGTTGCGCAGTCAACGCATCGCACAGGTTCTGTCCACATATTGTCTCATTGGGTTGGCAACACATGCCTCCTAAACTGCGCTCTAAGGACAACCGCAGGGAGTAAGTCGGGCAAACAAAGCTTGCCATTGAGAGCCATCGCGCAATCTTCCTCAGAGCGGGGTATCAAGCAAACCCTGAAACAGCTCATGTCTTGCACCCCAGCTTGGTCTGCATGACTGGTCAACTAAAGCATACAAAATCAATCTTGACTGGCGTCAATTTAAAGAATGCACCGATCAGGGGACAGGATAATAGCAATACGACAAGAGCCATCTCCATTTGAGTACTAACAAAGTCAAAGCATACGTACGGAGCTAACTCTTGGCAACTTCTCTCAATGTCGCCCCGGACAATTATTGCTGGACGCAGTGTAGGCGTTTGAGCTAATTAGCGTATCGCAGATAATGATCCTGGTGGCATCGACTTCAAGATCTCGACATTTTCTAGGTTTTGCTGAATAACCAGTCTCCAGGCGGGTTTTTCAAGATTGATATAGGTCTTCGAAATTGCATAAGTCATTTGACCGTGCTTGGCACACATATCAGTTTGGATGCACTGGAAACCGCGTGATGTATGTGAGACTTTCTAGGCCAATCTATATGCTCAAAAGACCCTTTGTTCGATATGAACCCGTTACTTATGGCTATTTAGTGGCTTGTAATAACGTTGACATCCACTCTTTGTGGACCATTAGATGTCGTTGCTCACAAACACGAATTCCCCTGTACGCAAGCTAAGTGTTGTGAAACAGTCAATGAGAATCGGAGAGACCGTTCGAAGGCCCAGCCCTTTCGCAAAAATATCCATAACTGTCAATCAGGCCCTCCATCCCACATCCCCCAGTCCCAGTTTCACAAGTCGATTAAGATTTAACATGCGATGGCACAGAGGCAGATGCCTAAGAAGATATATCTCTTCTGCAATATATACTTCGTAGGAATATCATGATGTACTAGAAGCAATCAAAAAGGTACAAGACATGAGAATGAACCTAGGCCAGAGCCTTACCCCACATAGTCGCTCTCACCTAGCGATGGACTAATCTTTCTTCACCGTTGGGAAACCTCCACAGTAGCGGCAGGTATCTGGGTACCCAGCCCACGGGCTATTGGGCACAGGAATACCACCATTCGCGGTCCATAAATTCACTGGCTGAGGATTTTGCCTGGCTCTGGGGTTTACGCCAATATCGATCGTGGCATAGATGCCATCCTCGATCTTATTACCAATGAGTGAAGCCTTCATGACTGGGTCGTCGCCACCTTGTTTACCCATGTTGAAAAGCATATCTACAGCATTCTTGGTGACGGCTTGTTTGTTGGTGTTGTATGGTGCTGTTTTCTCGACTTGGTCCAGGAAAGCTTGGTCGATATAGAATTGGCCAACGTGCGAGATTGTGCCGCCTTGTATGGTATTGTTAGGAAGGAGTTTAGCCCCATGGTGAATTATAGCTATCTAAATCAGCGCAAAATTTCTGAGTGAATTTTGAATGGACTTACTGTGGAAATGATTCGCACGACCGACATAGTGCCCTGGTATGATGGTAACGAAGCTAGCCGTGCCATTAGATCCTGAGGGCTGCAAACCGCGAAGTGCATTAGTACTGATGGCAGATGCAGAACCGTCGCCGTTACCCCTAGCCTGTACTCCGGTATAGACTCCAGTGGCGTTACTCCCCCAAATTTCAACGTAAGCATCTTTGATAGGTTTGCAGGACGAGGTGTCGATGATATTCAGATCTATGTGGGTGATGGCACCCTTCTCACCGGTCAGGATATCTTGTCGTACAAGCTCGCCAGTGACCCCTTCGATATGTTAGCATTACGAGTGTTGAGTCGATGGACCACTTGTAGCATACAGTATGGTCCTTCAGTGACCTCGGGGTCAAGCGTGCAAGCGGCCTCAACACCATAGTTTTCCTCCACTTGGACAGGATCGCGACGGACAAGTTCATGTTCCTTCGCAAACCCAGCGGCAACTCGAAGCTCATGGAGCCTGGCCTCACGCCTCTGATGTTGCTCCCGAACCCATCCACTTTCCACAAGGTCTCTCTTGCATTCCTGTACACTTCGACGATTGGGGTGGTCAAGGTGGGCTTGCCTCCTCATAATCTCCTTGTTAGTATTTCCACCTGGATGTGCGGTAACGCCGGTGGCGAGAAGGATAGCCGCTAGAACTTGCGAGATTTGAACCATGATGACTGTGGAATGCTGAAATGAAAGTTGAATATTCTGATACTGTTCATCATCGTGCATCTAGCTTTATTATACGTATGGCTCATCGCGTGGCAATCCGGCTCTTCTGCCAGTCATACCGGTTCCATTCTGGATCCGCGGAGTCTCCACTCTCTCACCTCTCATTAGCACTCGATTTGGAAAAACCAACATTAGTGTTTCTCACTTCCCCTATATTGTTCGGGATGATGATCACAATCAGCGTAGTTGTGATAGGTCACGGCAAGTGCTCGCTTGGCTGTTCGCGTCGAAGCGTGATTAGCGTTCATTAATTGCCCGATCTTGGCAGCGGGGTGGAGTAGGCGCGTACCTGGATGCGGCGTTGGTGGACCCTTTGAGTGATTAAAGCGAATGGGTTTAGCCGGACGAATACACTCGGTGGGTCGGTAGTTGGGATGCGGTGTAAAGGACTCGGATCTGGTGAAAGGCTTCCGGATATAGTGTGAAGAACTCGGAGATGTTATAATCTATCGGCGTGTGACGCAAGCTCGGCTCGGCGCATCATCGCATCAGCGTTTGTTTGATCATTTTTTTGTGGCCCATATTGATTTCGACTTGTAGAGACGCGTTGCGAAAATGCAGCGTTTGCAACCAGTCTCGTTCGATGGGAAACATGGTGGTTGCCAGATTGTTGGTCATTAAACCACCAAATGTTTGACAGCCAGGCCGTCCAAACTCGTGTGCACAATGAACATAAGTAGAAACAAACCAAATCCTTTCGTCCTGCTCAGCATAGAAGCTCTCGTCTACGTGAGTTCGGATCGGATCTGTAATCCCGACGACGGACGCCGTAAGAATCAAACTGACGTACACACAGGGAAGATCTTCACGCCTCAACCGATTTGACTTTGGAACGACAGGGATTATCCGCTCTGGAGTAACGCGACCCACCTTTTCCAGTAGACTCGAGTCATGAAATGCATGAATTGAAGGCGGAAGACTACATTCGATGACTCCATTGACGGTAACAGCCGCGATTTCATCTAGCCTTAGGTGAGCTTCCTAATCGGCCTCTCTACATGGCAGTGTATATTTTTGTCTGGAATGTATAACATACAATCCCAAAACTTGGTTTAATTATCATCAGGAAAATAAGACCTACCTTCTTTGTTGATATATGCATCGCTAGCGCCTTAAGTGGACAACAGAATGTCTTGGATCCCGCGGCCCCACCAGGGTTTCCTAAAAGGAACTGGCTTGTCTATTAATGTTCTTTAATGTGATGAAAGTTGATTTTTATTTGGATGTGTTATTCACCTTACCTTCGGGGATGGACATTCTTTAGCGTACATATTTGTAGCGTTCAATGAATACACGAAGTCATGCTTCCGAAGGATTGGTTGGCATTCAACAAGACCCGTCGCCTTAATCTTTCACATCGTATCGTGTCTACCTATCTACGGCATATTTTAATCTTGGCATCTACTTATACGGCTATAAGCCTTTGTTGTTCTTCGCATTAACATGTAAAATCGCTCACTATCGTAATGCCTATAGGCCCATATTGTCGCATCACGCTGACACTACAATTGATAACTCCCATCATAAGACAGAACTGGAAGCAACGAGACCAACATTGAAGACTCTTGCGCACCACTGCACCTGCTCCTTGTCGGACTGGGAAAGATAGATGGCAGACTTTTAGCTCATCTCAAATTAGACCCATTGTCATTTGATTGCTCTTACCTTCCATCGCAAACTTCCGAGTACGTCAAGAAGTGAATCATCTCAGTCAACCAGCAGTCGTACTCAGCATCTTCTGTTCATGACTACATGCACCTTCAACCGTCACCATGCAACTCAATCCCCTCCTTTGGTCAATGATGATCACATCTGTTACCTCAATGACGAGCATCTGCGGTACGCACTCGCCTACGCGAGAGCAGATTCAGTTTGCCCGAAACCTGCAGCTCCACGAGATGGATGTTCGGTCCTTGGGTTCCTCTCTTGCTAATGAAACTGGTATTAATATCGACATGTACGCTGGATCAATTTTGCAGGGCTTATGGACTACTTACTGACTCATGATCTGATTGTTAGCTATTACCATGTTATTGCTGATGCCAAGTCCGAGCAGAACGGTTTCGTGGCTCCCTCGGCTTTGACGCACCAAACAAAGGTCCTCAACGATGCATACCGCCCCCATAATATCTCTTGGAGACAGGCAGGAGTCGACTGGTCTATTGCTCCAGATTGGACAAGCAACCAGGCTGAGCTGGCCATGAAGAAGTTTCTTCGCAAGGGAACCTATGCTGACTTGAATATCTACATTTTTCCATCGATTGACTATTACCATAGCGCAGCGTTTCCAAAGTGGGTCATCGTCATGGGTATAGTTGATGCATTCCCAAGCGCTGTTATGCCCCAGTCGGAGGCCTGGTTTCAGGATGCGGTTCTACTTCGATCTGATGTCCTTCCTGGCGGTACAAGCAGTTTTAACCAAGGCAATACTCTCGTACATGAGGCTGGACACTGGCTTGGCTGCGAGTTGACACCCCTTCAAATTCTTGCAGTACTCTGCTGACCCGCCAACCTCAGTGTATCATACTTTCGAAGGAGGCTGTCGTGGTGATGGTGACGGAATCGACGACACTCCTGCAGAGTCTGATCGTGTTGCATCATCTGGGATACGAGGCTGCGATCACGGCAGAGATTCGTGCATCGGTCCTGGTTTTGATCCAGTTACCAACTACATGGACTATTCAGAAGAGTGAGTTGCAGTCTTTTTGCCCACCAAAATTACGTCCTTCCAGAGACTGACAAGCGTTGCAGGACATGCTACAACGAGTTCACGCATGGTCAAGAGGTCCGTATGTACAGTCAGTGGGTGCAGTTTCGGGCCCCTCACAGAAGCTATGAGGCTCTCTAGCTTCTTTGCCTTGGAGCTTGCAGCTAGCCCCGATCACCTTGGTTATCTTCACTAGTATGTGCCTGAAGGTTGACAGGCTCTATCTGTATTAAAAGGTTTCAGCACATTGTCACGTAATCGGGCTGCTTGCGCTACCATTCATAACGCGTTATTTCATTACTTTTCCTGCTCGTAAAAGAAAGTCACGAGAACAATGTACCAGGCTGCCCAATTTGTCTTCGCTTTGCTGTTCCCACCGGACACTCATTGTCTCAAACCTTTCCAGCAACAAAGGTAGCTGCTGCGGGCGCATCCTGCTGGTAATTCAAGTGCGCAGCAGTGATCGATGACCCGCCTTCACAGATGTTATCGCCGGTATGACAGATTGTTAGAGTCTTTGACGAGGTAATGCTTCCAAATGATTGGCCGCGCTTCGGGTCGCCGAAAACAACAACTGTGAACAGTCAGATTGCTATCTACTTCATGGATAACAGAGGAAAAGAAAATTTGGGACTAAATTAGAATAGATGAGGCAAGATTTCAAGAGTGACGTACCGGCAGCTACTCGAGCAGCGTTGGTAGCAGACGTACGCTGCGCAGCGTTGTGTACAAGCTGAGCACCCTGGCTATAGCCCGCAAGAACGATCTTGGTAGAAGGACATCTGGTTGCGGCCTGCGGTTATGTATTAGCCTTATCTTCACAATATTCAAATATTGCTTGACATTGGTCATTAGTTCTGCTTACAGTGGAGATAAGATTCGTCATAGTGGTGCTTCCCGTTGGGTCGCCGCCCTGGAAAAACCCGGAGACACTGGCTGAATATGTAACACCTTGTATAGCGAGCTGACCTGTTCCTCCAAGGCGACTGGTAAGGTTGTTGAAGAACAAGGGACCAACAGCTGCAGAGTCTCCTACATTGCCAGCTTGGTTTGTGCCACGAGCATATATTACTACACTTATCAGTTCATGCCACACATATTTCCAAGACTGTATAGTCGAGTACCTGTGACACGTCGGCAAGCGGTGCCGTCGGTAAGTTGATTGTATGTACTGCTTGAATACTGGCGTTTGCTAAGAGCTTTAGGCTCCGGAAGAGTGAGGAAATATTCTTCTGGAGAGAGGTCGGTGTTGGCGAGGTCGGCAACGTCAAATGAGACCGATGACTCAGTAGGAAGAGATAGCGATTCACTGGTGCAGAAGATAAGCGAGAGCAAAGTAGATGCAAAGAGCTTCATATTGAGTAAGCTCAGTGATGATTGACAGATAAAGGTAAATGGTTTAGAGGAAGAAGATTAATCACAAAGTATCTAACCATGATCAAAGAGAGTTTATATGCGTATCCTGTCTCCAAGTCTTTAGAATGACAGCCTTTGAACTCTGTGATGAATTTCCTCCCAGGAGTGAACATCTTCCCAACATCCTCGGTATTTTACGCTGCCGAGGTCTTCAAATTACTCGCCTTCCATAAACATCAGCAGAAGCCGTTCACTAGGTCTCAGATTATGCAATATTTAAGCCAAACAATCCCAAGAAGTGATTGTGATGATGTCGTGTAAGTCAAGTTGCGCCCACGTGTACTACTGCCAGACACTGCTGCCGACTTCCCTCGAATCTGACTCCATCTTGGCGCATTGGGATACTATGGGAATCGATATGCAATCGGGCGTGCGCCCGGTCGCAATGCGCTCACCAGCCTATTTGGGACTTAGTGCAGATATCTTGAATCTTTACCTTCTTGATGTGGCTAGTGTTCCCGCTTCGTGTGGGTGAGCGTCTGGGGAATGCGAATCATTTGGAGTCGGAAAACCCAGGAAGTTTCGCGCATTTGGAGCGCTTGGATTCAATGAAGCAAGCTTCCGATGTAATCTCACACATCTCACTGGCCATCGCTAACGATGGTTGGATCCAAGGCAACATGCTTTGGGTAGAGCTTTTGAAACATGATTTTCGTCAGACCGGATACCTCGCCATCGTTGATCGATCCGAGGCATCAGAATCGTCAGTCCGTCGATCCAGTTTCTGAAAAGGTTGAATTACCACGACCCAGAATCTCTTGTATGTTGGCTTGGTTTTAGACGGTATTTCTAATGATTGTATCGGCCTTGAAACACCATCATCATCCACTCCATCATACGACCTCTTTCATCGAACTGCTTGTACTATCTCTCTAGGTTCATACCCAAACTATATTCAATGCTTGAAATCCACGTTCAGCTTGGCCTCTGCAACGAGACATCCTGCCTCACTCCTCGGTCACCTCATGTCGCTTGCAGCTATCCGTCCCATCACAGTACTGCGGGCATGTGCCGAGCCTATAAAATCAAGGGAGCTGGCAGTTTCTGCTGCTTACGTATTCATTGACATCGCGACAGACTTTGCCTGAATTGAAGATACCACCGCAGGCGCTTCTTTTAGTAACATTCCTCTTCGAATTATGCTCCAAATGCTAGCTAGAATATCGCAAAACACCACCCGGGTATCTTTTCAAGCCTATAATAGAGAGTAGATGCTCTCGTCTACAGCACGGAGGTATTAAATAATATACTTTATTGTATGACGGCTTTAGAAATATCAAAGTAATTGGTGATGACGCCAAACAGTTGTTCCTTTAACTATGCCTCTGTCACAGAAAGTTATTAACATCCTTGCGAGTTTATGTACATAGTATAGATAGAGCATAATTATGGTAATAATCTCGCAAATTAACAACGGGGAGAGATTGCAGACGAGCCTGATTGATAATATAATTTTCGACGAGGCGCTTGAAACTCGCTCCTCATGATCTCGTAGTAGTATCAAAATATTGAATGGGCTTTATTATATCTGCAGAGTGTAAGACTACATGACACGATAGAGTCGCTTGGATAAGCTATGCATTAATGGACCCAACGTATAGACTAGGCGGCTTGGAATAAGATCTCATCAAAATAATAAGATCGTTAACTAGTCACAGTACTGCTGCAAGTCAGTCGAACATTGAATGTCAAAGTTGTCGTCGTGGTGGTTTTGGTGAACTCCAGTTGCCTCCCTCCAATTAGGTATTAGTAGTGCTGAGGGACTACTGGATATGATCTGCACAACCGACGAACCATCCGCAGAGCCGATGTAAAAGTAGATGGTACAGCCGGGGTTATTGACACTGCTCTTGATCCACTATAGTGCAATATGTTAATCTCAAACAGCCCCGGACGCGCCAGAGGGAGAGAACTTATAGCGGAAAGTTTATATAGAGTTTTAGGCTCCAGGGTTATGGGTTGATTGAACCAGGTCTGCATGGGGGGTGCACCGGCTTTGTAGGTAATAGATCCGACTTGATTTCCGCTGAACGGAGTCGTGACCAATGAAGGCACCATAAAGTCATAAAGGAAAGATGGGTTGCTAGTTTTTCCTGTCTAAAGAACGCCTGTTACGGTAATAGCTTCGAAACCGCCGTCTTCAGCAGCATTGGTCTTGGGCATGTTTGATGGTGTGCTGGACACGATCGTGCTTGATGTGACCGTAGAATACTCGGTCGTTGAAGATGGGGCGTCGGTCGATGTCGAGGCAGCAATAGAAGGCTCGATTGAAGATGTCTGGCCCTGAGTTTCTGTCGACGAACGTATTGTTGGTTTTGGTGATGGGATCGTAGATGATATTTCGGTCGAAGTTGGAGACACCATGGTTTCTGTGGAGCTACTTGCCACAGAAGACGCCTCGGAGGACACGGAGATTATGGAACATGTGGAAGAAACCTCTGAGAAAGCACTGCTAAAGTATTACCAAATTAGCTCATGGCGGCGTGGATATGTTTGTCACTAAACTCACATGGCAGGCGTAATCTGTAAACTAGTAAACGGGCTAGACAAGCTAGGCAGACTCTCGGATGTGGAGGACCGAAGGCTAGAGCTAGAACTAGCACCTGCCGAGGACGTGATGCTAGAGCTGGCACTAGATTGCATGGAAGGACTTGACTGCGCTTCTGAAGAACTACCCGAAGATGTTACGGAAGCACTTGAAGATGTTATGGTAGGTAACCTGGAAGAGGTTGTCTGACTTGAGTCTGAAGAGACCACAGGCGTCGAGCTGCTCGACGAGAGCTCTGGCGAGGTTGAAGATAGAGTCGCGGTGCTGGTCGACGACGACGAATGGGGAGTAGATATTGTGGATGATACCGAGACTGAAGACGAAGAAGCTATAGTTGTTGAAGAGAATGATCTCGATACAGAAAGTGATGTGACTGCGGTCATGGTTGAGGATATGGAGGACAAGGACAGCAGCCCCGCCTTGCAATCGCCGAACCCTGACTGACATCTAGAACCGCAGTAATCATCGGTGCTTCCGCTTTGAGCAGTCAGGACAATGTGACTACTTAGAGACATAAGGACATATCAGTAAGAGTATTGGATGCAACAATTCCCCCATTTCGAACCACGGCACGTCATGCCCCGAGGCAAAGCTGCGTACGCACTACCATACCGAGCGTTGGTCGACACGACGATAGTTGACGAAGTAGATGCTGGAGTCGAAGAACGTGTGGCAGACCTCTGACTACGGAACTGAAAAGATTGGAGACGGTTGCGAGTCGGAATATGTTCCAAACAGCGGGTTGCAGCCCGTCCCGCAGTGTCCATTTGTTCTGCCACACCATCCGTACTGGCTGGCAGCTGGTTAGCGAACGAGTCTGTTGCAAGATGATCAATGACATACCTGCAACAGTCACCATTTCGAGAGCCCTGGCAGGTTGCACCACCAGTACCGCCACACTTCCCGTGTGCGGAAGCCTTGAGTGTGGTGGATGGTGATGGTGCTGGTACCGAATTGCAGGTTCCGTATCGAGACTAGCAGCCCTGGCCACAGTAGCCACTTGTTGAACCACAGGAACCGTATTGCGAGCAGCAATTCCCGAATAAGCTATTTAGATAGGTAAGGCCAAAGGACGCACCACAGGGGGATTTTTTGCTAATGCTTTGAGGCGCAGGAGCACCTAGAGTCGGCTTGACTGTGGCAAGAGCCGCAAAGAGCCAAACGAACGACGGCATCGCAGCAAAAGGTAAATTACAGGTGAAGAAGAATGTAAAACCTGGTGTCCATGGTCAGAGACTGGGGATGCGGTCATCGAATACTCAAGGACACGAGATTTTCCTAGTATGTGGGCGACTTCGACCATAATTGACAATGACGGCAAAGGGGTCAAATGCCAGGGCACGTACGTCAGCAATGCAGCGACGTCTTCGATTAAAGTCTCGCCTCGCCGTCAAAGTCATGTACTCGCCCGACAGACTGTGGTGGATATGCAAAAGAAGCACTGCCTGAGCTCGAGAACGATTCTGACTCCATGCTGATCAGATGTCGCACGCACGCCGCCTACTCTCCCACGAAGCAAGCGCTCTTCTACCAAACTCCCAACTTGGCAAATGACGATGAGAGAAGAGTAACTATGAATAGATATGTCGTCCGACTAGCGCTTCAAAGGTGGTGCGCACGGCTGACGCAACGGTGGGCTAACGCGGGAAGGTACAGCCCTCGCACATTCTCTCTTGCGCCTAGTTCAACTTTACTTCACCAGCACAACATCATGGGTAAACGCCTGCGGCAGGATTCGCTTTCTCCAACACTGCTCCCGTCACGAATAGCTTTCTCGCTCTACTCTAACCCTATCTTCTGTGTCAATCAGCAAATCTCCGCTAATTCACTCATCGCACTGCCTCCACAACAAGCATTCTTGGCGTGTGTCAACGCGAGAGCAACCGATGCGCAAAATAACAACTCAAAGCCGTCCCCTAGTGACCATAGATCATTTAATCAAGGCACTTCCGTTCTATCTTGTATCTGACTTATTTATTTAATCACCGCGCTTTCGACTCCTAATACAATCGCGCTTGTCGGCTATGTGCTTAAGTCTCTGGATGACGAAATACTAGCCGCACTTCACGAGTACAAGCTATTATGATAGCTATATTCAGACGCCGATTAGAGAAGGTCGGGCTTTGGCATGGCAACTTGGTAGGAATGCGGCCGTACAAGGAATGATCGCCTGGTCGTGGTAGAAGACGCCCTTTTAGTATCTCATTAAAGAGGTAAAGCTCTTTCATTTTGTAATTGAAGCTTAAATTGCGAAAACATACTCAAAACACTTTATAACAACTTCATCCGACATACGCTCTTCTAGTCTCTCATGGAAAGGCTACTATACATAATCATTGCTCAGACGGAGCCTCCTTTAGCATACCAGTGGTCTTAGGTTAAATTACTCGCACGATGCCGTCTTTGTGGCATCTCTGGAGTACTTGCCACATATTCTAATGCGCTATCATCCAGATTGTGAGGCTACCTTGGCGCCTAAATCCTATTCGGATATATGAACAAGCAACCTATGATCAGACCACACCAAGTATGTTTCCCATTAACACTACCAGACTGTTACCTGGCTCAACTCAATCTTCCAAATGTGTATATACAGCGAAGAATTGGTCTGAATTCACATTAAAAAGAGGGTTTAGTTCCCGCTACTCAATGCATTGGTTCGGCTACGTAAGTGACTGACTTTACAGTCAGGCAACCTCATTTTTGAGAGAAATCTTTATCCAAAGCACAACCTTTTTTTTGATGATCCTCTGCAACAAAGTATTACCAAATTGACCATACCAGTACATATCTTGCGAAGTGAACGTAATGAAGATGATGTATGGACGACGGTATTTTGGCGAGAGATAGTCAACGATGGAGCTATCCTGTCTCATCTATTAGCCCAAAGTTTTGTCTTGACTTTATTTATAGCTCTCACTTGAGAGCAACTCACGTACCTAAGTGCAGTAGATGTAGCAGCCCTTAACGCTGTTTGGGTCGTTTGGACACTTTCCTGCAACAACTGTGCCATGGATATAGTTTTTGCAAATGGTTTCGTCCAGGCAGATACATGCGTGAGCCAAGCTACCTGAGCACTTGCCACCGACAGCTGCAGAGGCGAACGCTGTGAATCCAGCGAAAACGAAGATGGAGAGAAGCTGCATGGTTGATAAGAGTGTTTATCTTGGTTTGCTAAGACAGGGCTATGTTATAGGAGATTCAGGTTGAAATGATTCTAATGGATGATACACTGGGTTCTGTCTTGGTTTATATAGAAGCCGACATATAATTGAGATGTTATAGTTGCGATCACAACTGCTGGTTTAATTTACTTCAGCACTCAGCTAGAGCGAAAAAAGTTAAACAATACTCTGGTGAATGAGTTTTTTATGGTTATGGGAGCAATCTTATATATTAAAAATCGTATACTGTGTCGTATGTCGCATTGAGAGAAATTCTGAGGTCTAGCCCATGCCTCAATCTAGGATTGTGCCGCCCCCGCGGAGAATAACCATGTTCTGGGCAGTTCGCTTAGGTGCTGGATCCTTGGCATTAGTGTGAATTCGCATTCAGGGTAGCACATTGGGTGTTACAATTAGCAACAGCAACGGTATTTGCCAATGATAATAGTCATCAGGATCATAAGCCGTGCTGTAGCCGCTTTTAAACACGGGTGAGTAGACTTGTCCCCCGCATTACATGTGGTTTGAGCGCAATATTAGCGCGTCTGTGCAGCACGCAGCACCGGTTTCACAATTATTATTGCTGGGAGATATTTCACAATGATGAATACTTCAAAATCGAGTACTTTAGTTTACGTTGGGCCTCCTATATAAGCCGCATAAATAGAAAGTCGGATCTAACGACATGCTTGTGCAATTGTCGCTAGGACGCAGCTGTGTTCATGATACATGGCAAAATGGGAATGCAGATGCTTAGCGCACAATGCAGCTGACGGGAGGTCTCTAATTTTGCAAGATAATTCCTCTGAACTGCTCTTCTAATGTTAGTATGTTGTGAAGAATGGCAGGTAAACGCGAACTCGTCCTCGGAAGCATTACAAAACGGGCTGAATCATTCCTTAACTAGTTTAGCTCATAATAAATGTTTAGCTACACCCAATCACTGTTCACAGTGCAAGAATACCCTTCACCGCAATCTCCGCCCGTTTCTCCCTGTCACCATTTCAAATGACCGGACACCAGGTTGTGGAGCTACATTCTACAACAGCTGCAACACGGCCATAGGTCTGCAATTGGCTGACACCGTCATTTCCTCTTCAGAACTGTGCACTACACATATGTAGCCATTCTAGATCTACAGGCACTTTTGAACGCATTACCATATCGACCATAGGATTGGCCTTTGGACCTACTAAACCTTTCAGATACATCGGCATTGGAATTGGCTAATCAAAGGTTGCAGAGCAACCTGTAAATAAACATGCAACGCTAGGGAGCCCTGTACAACTCAATTTATCACATGGCTATCCTATAAATACTCATTGCCTCGCCACTCGAGCGCGTTTGACTAGGCATAGTTACAGTACTTATAGGGCGGCACCTGTGCTGTGTCTTGAAGACCGTGACAATATAGAAAAACAGCACATCAATGCTAGAGATAAGTAATTACTACTTGTCTCCTGCATATTGTACTGGGCTCTACACCATCACTTCCCATACAGTGCTGTAACACTAATCTACACGGGAAGTGGCCAACACAACGATACCCCGCTTATATTCCTTTTAATCGAACTTGTTGGTCGTTGTAGTGGTTGAAACTGTCAACCTCGTAGGCTTTAAACATTCGAGTAGGAATATTATTGTCAAAAATAACGTCCAATTCGTCATAGGTGCGATCCTTCGTCTCAGGCAGACGGAAATATGCCCATATCAGGGATATGAGCGTGGTACCTGCCCAGAAAAACCCTGTCTTTCCCCGCCAATTTAACTCTCCTGGGTTGATAAAGTACGGCTCAATAACAGTCGCTATGATCTGGAAGATGTAGTACGAATTTCGAGCCAGCACAATTGTTTGAGAACGCAGTCGTGTTGAGGAGACTTCGGCCGGGATCGTCCATCCTACAGGTCCAACGGTCAAAGAGTAGCTTAGTAACCATAGGAAACACATCGCTGCTTGAGCCCATATGGCTTTGTTTATGTTGCGTGGAATATCGAGGATTCCAATGATCATGAGGGAGACCAGCATCGCTAGCATTCCGCTGATATAAAGAGCGCGACGGCCGAAGTGTTTCATCAAGAACCATGAACCAATTGTGCCGCAAAATGCTAAAGCTGTACCACCCAGATTCAGCTTGTATGCATTACTTGCAGCCATGCCGGCTTGCAAGAAGAAGTAGGTGGCAGAGTAGGCGAATTGAGCACCGCAGGTAATCTGGCCAAGGAAGGTGACACACGCAATCTCAGTTCGGCGCCGGTCACTGCCTCGAAGACAATCTAGATACGACGAGCCAGCTTTTATACGCTCCTCAAGATTGTTGGTATGCACCATCAGAGCCACTACGTTCTCCGCATTGTCTTTCTCCTTACCGGCTGTAAGCCGTCTGACCACCTTCACAGCGTCATCAGTGCGACCTTGGCGAACAAGCCACCATGGGCTCTCCGGAATCAAGATAGCGGCAACAATCAGGAACGGAGGCCACAGCCATTGGATGGCAAAAGGGATGCGATAAGACCATTCGTCTCCTCGGCCGAGTAAGCTCTGGAGCACACCAGCACCAATGAGTTGACCAATGGCAAAACACATGTTTACGTATGCTGTCAAATAAGGACGAATCGCAAGCGGACATACTTCTGATGCGTATGCTGGTCCAATGGTCGCAAAGATACCCCAAGGTAAACTGTAGCAGAAGGTCAATTAAAGGTTTTTGCAAACATGTTTATTTACAGGACTTACCCGCACATAACCTGGCCTACAACCTGCAATTCAACCGTCTGGCCGAAGAACGAGATAAAAATGAAAGTAATCATGAGGATCATTCCACCCAAGAAGACATAACGGAATCCGTATCGGTGGCAGAGATATCCATTTGCAAATGCTCCTATGATAGCACCAACTGTACCGCCGGAGCCAAGCGCAGATTGCCAGGGTCCTGTGATATTGTGTTTACCAGTAGCCGGATCATAGACGCCGAATTGTTGTTGAAACTCTGGATAGGCGTAAAAAGACGCGATGAGAATAGTATCGTAGCCCTCCATGATGATAGACATGGATACAATGAGTGACCAAAGGACAGCCCAGGGATAACTGCGCAGCGCTTCGCGAACCGTCATCTCATGTTCACGATGGCTGGCCGCAGCGGCATGAGCACCATCCATAGCCCCAAGGGCCTTCTCCTTGTCGGAGATATGAAGTGCTGCCTCGTTCTTGTCGAGAGACATGGCTGGACTTGATCGTTTAGATTCAGATCAACGAGGGTTAAAAGATTGCCAGAAGGTAACTTTGATGATGAATTTTATCCTGGAAAGGAGTACAAATATGTACGATTAGATCTCCGCACTTAGCGTGTGGCGCTTGCATCACCCCATGGGGAAGGCGATTTATGCTCAACGATCCACGCGGACGGCGAGTTACCTCTAAAAGACTAGTCATAATGATTCGAGTTGGGATAAGCCCTAAACTGTGCAGCGGATTATCGGTCAAAGTCTATGTCGAAACTATCCGTTTCTGTTTTACAACTTTTTTCCTTCTTTACCTATTTTCCTATCCTGGTCCTGAATACCGCTACCAATGACGTGGTTAGACTAGTGTGACCGAAGCTAGTGTGAACCCTCGTTAGGGATCAGCACGACGTGTGAGGGGTCAATACGAGGCTGCGAACATGTCTCATGTACCAAAATTACCCGAAATCGTTTTGCTCCTTGTTTTGCAAGGGTCTTCCGACTACAATTTTCCGGGTCTTATTTTCCTGGTCACCACTTAACACGAACATGGCTCATGTACGCCACTTTGTATCTTCGCTCGAGATTGCTTTCGTGAACTCTATCTATTCGCCCATGTATTGATTTAGAAGTAGACCTGTCAAAAGTGTGACTGATAGTCGGTAGAGCAACTCAGTCGTAAAATGCTGGCATGTGCTTGACCTTGTGTTCTAGTTGTTGTTCTATGACAAATTAATACACTCATTTTCTCATCGATGAACTTTGAATCAGACTGAACACCCCAGGTAATTTTGACTTTTGCATGTTCGTTGAAATCATCCAATTATCTGGATTTCGTGATAAACCCAGTTTGGGATACGCTATTACTCTTCCTCCAGATTGGAGCAAAATGACTGGCTGGAGCGTCAACCACCTGGGATGACATGGTCCGCGACAAGGGGTGTGTTTCGGTGTATGTTCGCCTGAGTTGCTTGAATGAGAGAGCCAGTGAGCACCGTCAAAGTTCAAAGTCCTGTTACAATACCTTGCAACTATGAGATGTGCAATCTGATAGCATAGCGAGAATGGCAAGCAGGTAGATGACGTGGAGGTTTGAGATAAGAGGAGTTCTATTCCCTTCTCTTTGTGTTTAATTATTCGAATATTCATTGCAAGTTCTGATCTACTCATCCTTTCTGTACGTTTAGTGTAAGTAAGCGTCGCCATTAGTGAAGAACAAGAGAAAGGTAGGCGATGAACACCATAAGGCAGTGTGCCCCAATAACCCGAAGGCACGTCATCAAGGAGCCACAAAGTGTTATATGCTGCTAGTGCCTAGTTTTTGTAACGAAGAAACGAAAAGCAAGTAGTCGCCATGTATGGAATATACATGAAATATTGTGGAAGCAGTTCCGGAGGGAAAAGCTTCCAAGTAGTGTAATATTACATCCATGCAATCCCATTCTTATGCGCTCTCAAACCAATTCACTCCATGACTTTACGACCACCATAGTAGGCATGACCGCAGTGATCGGAGCCTGGTTCTATAAAAATCCTTCATTGGGTTGGTGGGCTGGCGGTGTTGGTGCTTGGCCTAGAACTACGCTGCGATGGTGGAATTCCTGCCAGATAGCACACGTTCTTGAATTCGTAGGGAAGTTGGCTGTAATCGGAAAACTGTGTTATGTTGGAAACCTGGATGTCATATCCATGATTTCCATTCTGGGGCGGATCTGTCGTCCATGCATTACGGGCTGTGAGTTTGCCGGTTGTGAGGCGGCTCTCAGTGTTGGCGTTGAACCACCTTCCCTTGACCGAATACACGCTTAGTTCTGATGTATATTCCCGTGAACCCTCATCGTGATAGAGAGCTACAATTCATTGTGATCAGCGAAAGGAAATGTGTAGCGGGTGGATTCTAAGTTACTCACCGTACCCGTTGTTTGTTTTGATCCAGTTGTTAGACAAGGCAGTATTAGGGCTGGCACTGAGGGTGTAGATACCACCAAGATCGGAGTGCATTGTGCCATAGTTGCTGATCAGATTATATGAGATGACTCCATTCTTCATGGTTGTAGGGGTATTATAAATGGGTTGATGCTTGTACAGGCCACGGTCTTGGTATCGAGGGCTGCCGCCTGCATCATTTGAGCCCCAGCCGTAGCCGTAGCAAATACCGCTATATGGCACGTTCGAAATATCATTGTGTGTGATCTTCGTGCCTTCTGTATAGGTTACAAATATTGGTACCCCAGAAGTTATAGTGTACTGCTGGTCAGTAAAGATATTTTCCGTGATAGTGATGAACTTGTTCGTCATTCTAACATCGCTGGGATGGTGGGAATCGGCTTGAATTCCACCGACAGTGATGGCATTTGCACCGGTCTGGACAAAAAACATGCCGCTTATGTCGAGGTTAGATACTCCAAGCCCCACGCCCGGCGGGGCGTGAGCATTAGGGTCATTACCGATGCCCATTCCACCCATGAGGGCGATCATAGAGCCGTTACGGAACGAGATGTTATTGCATGCTGACGCCTGTACAGAGCCAGGAATCTGGAACCAGAAAGGCCTTGAAGCTTCAAAATCGGCGTAAGTGTCGTTGAGTCCAATATATCCCCCAGTCTGTTGATCGACGTAGCCAGTATTGCTTGAAGGCTTATCTATGTAACAGATTAGCCGCGTCCGAAGGTTTAGCCTAGGTAGTCAGGCATTGGGCAATGAGTTACTTACTCCATGTAGTATGCATATAATTGAACCCTTGGAAGACCAAATCGTGCACAGGATTGTCGTACGTACCGGCGACGACGATCAATTGCTCAAGTTTGGGTAGCACAGCGTATGCGTTATCCATGCTGCCTGAACCGATTGGCTTGTAGTAAATAGTGGAATTTGATTCATCAAGGTAGTATTCGCCTTCATCTGAGAGCAGATCGAGGACGTTTTCCATCCACAGTGAGCCAGGAACGTCCGGCTTGATGACGGTGTCGTAGCCGATGATATTATTGTTGAACGCTGGATTAGCCATGATCAATTCAGTGCCCTCCACTGCGGCCACAGGAATATAGCGGTCAGTGAACGAATTGATGCTTCGCAACTCCCCGGTTTTGATACCGGGTAGCTTGGTGATGTACTGCGTGGCGTTGTCCGTTACATCGAATCCTCGAGCCGTGAGCCGAAGGGCGCTTCGCTGAAGCTGTGTACGTGCGCGTTGGGCATGCTTTTGATTTACAAAGAAATGGCGAGACTGAGAGCCAGCTGGGACTTGTGCAGTGTAGATGTTTTTCTGGGCATCGTGTACCGACCATGTTGTGATGGGCGTGCCTCCTGAAATGTCCGCTCCATGCACAGGGTCTGTCGCTTGCCAGATGACACTAAAGTTATTCGAGCCGGAGTCGGCAGATGTAAACGTCAGCGGTTTGGCCAAATAGTAGGTGCCTGGAGCTATATTGACATGAAGATTGCTCTCAAGATTGCTATTTGTGGTTCGCACTGCGGTCTGGGCGCGTTCGAGGGTTTTGAATGGAGAGGATTCCGAGCCACTGTTATTGTCATTACCAGTGGGTGACACATAAAAGTCGGCTGTCACTGCCTGAGCCAGGAGAGCCACATAGAGCAATACTAGTGCGTTGGTAAACATGGCAAATTTCGGCTCAGCTGTGAGGCAATGATACAACGTTGCGATAGACAAACAATGGCGTTTGTCTCTTAATATTTATACTCAGTTTCACATTACTCAATGATCATTAGATGGCTAATATCCAATCGCTTGCGATCACGTAGGTTCAGGAAAGATCAGCGCGGTGTATGTGCACCATGCGACTGCAAATGACCTTACAAACTCCATCTTCCTGCTCAAAGGTGGACATGATTAAAACAGAATAGTTACGATGTCCTGGTACAACTGCATTAACCTTCGGCACACCGGAGTATTGGCAGCTCATGTTTTGAGTGTCCCTGTTCGGTTGATAGAGACTAGCTCGAAGTGGAAGGTTATGGCGTCGAACTAGGCTTGAATGAAGCGACATGCGGGGAATTCCCGATGGAGACCCCGCGTTGTCGTTGGAATTGCCGTTGCAACACGGGGTATCAAACTGCCATATATCGATGGTCGAACGCCACTAGTTCGCATCGAATAGCCTGCCTCGGCCTTTTATCACGAATAAGCTTTTCAGGAACAGGTGCGGAAAATTACAAGGGTAATTAATGATTGGCCAGGCTTTAGTCAAACTCAAAACGGAGGACAACAGGTGTAGCTTAGCATTGCGATGCACAACGTAAAAGAACTTATACAGTAGGCTAGGGATAATGTTTTCGTAACGCCCCCTATCACAAGTCTCAAGCTCAGAGGAGTGGCAGTGGGGCTATAACGCTGGTGGGGAACCATATCAGCGAACGCCCCGAATAATACACTTATTGAGCTCTTATTTTTCACTCATCAAGATAAGCAAAAGTCAACACCCTGTTCTCCACACTTACTTGAATTGAATTATCCAATCTTCCTTGATAAAATCCGCCTGAAGACTTTTCCGGAATCGTGAATTCCGCCCCTTAACCCCGCCTATCACAGCCAGTCTATCTTTGCGCGTCAAATACAATGGTTACTACCGAGCAGACATTGATTGAATGGCAAACGTTAGCATTCACTCTTTACATTAGCGTTAACAGCAGTGGAGTTCCATGCATCGACGACTTTGTCCCTAAAGGATGCGAGCGACCTGCGTTTGCTTCTCAATGGTTCGAATCACCTAGTATTGGAGTCCATGGCGTGCGTGCCGTTGGAGAGGGCAATACCACCACCAAAACGTGTAAATCGCTTATTGGAAGCTATCTGTCTGAGCGGATGTGTTACGAGTGTCATTCAGAAGGCCGAGTAGGACATACCCAGACTCTGGATATCACTTCCTTTGATCATATCACCGGTCTCCGAATTATTCATCACTTCGTCGCGTACGACGATGTGCCAGTGTTAAGAAGTTTTGCTACAGTCACAAATCCGACCGACACCCCTAGGATGGTTTCACAGCTCTCTTCGTTCACGATTGGCGGAATGACTGCCGCATCGCAGAAGTGGTGGGATGACTACACAATATCTGTTGCGACAAATAGCTGGTTTCGTGAAGCAATGTGGAAAGAGCAATCTCTTGGTAGCGTTGGAATTGACAATTACCGTCTTTATGAGCTTGGGGACGGACATAAGGCAACATTAGCCACCTATGCTGTTTCAAATCGCGGATCGTTTTCGACTAACGGCTCGCTGCCCATGGGACTTCTCGCGCGAAGAGACGGGAAAGACAGTTGGCTATGGCAGGTAGAAAGTAATGGGTCCTGGAAATGGGAGATTGGAGACTACAAGGACAGCGTTTACCTAGCGGCTGGTGGGCCAACTGCCTATGACCACGACTGGACGGTGACTTTGGCGCCAGGGGAGTCATTTACCAGCGTGCCTGTTGCCTGTTGTCACGTTCGGAGCTCAGCAGAAAGTGCCTTTGCCGCCATTACCAATTATCGCCGAAGAATTCTTCGACCCCATCCAGACTACGACACACTTCCAATTATTTTTAACGATTATATGAACTGCCTCATGGGTGATCCAGATGAGGATAAGATTAAAGCCCTACTTGCTCCCGTGGCCCGCTCTGGAGCGGAATATTTTGTGATTGATGCGGGGTGGTACGCGGATGACTTGGACTGGTGGGATGATGTCGGGCTATGGCAACCATCCCAGAAGCGCTTTCCCTCTGGCTTCAAGAACTTGCTCGACACCATTCGTGCCCATGGCTTGATTCCGGGCGTGTGGCTGGAGCCTGAGGTTGTCGGCATCAGGAGCATCGTAGGCTCACAACTACCTGAAGCGGCATTCTTCCAGCACTCGGGCCAGCGAATTGTTGAGCGAGGTCGCTTTCAGCTTGATTATCGTCACCCTGTGGTGAGGGAGAGGATGCACGGCATCATCGATAACCTCGTTCGAGGCTTCGGCGTAGGGTATTTCAAGTTTGACTACAACATCGAAGTCCTTTTGGGCAGCGATATTGATGACAAAAATACTGGTGTTGCTCATTTAGAGCACCAACGTGCTTACTTGGGATGGGTTGAAGAGCTTCTCCGCAAATATCCTGCCTTAGTATTCGAAAACTGCTCGAGCGGCGGACAGCGGATGGATTACGCTATGCTAGCTATTCACACGCTGCAATGCACGAGCGACCAACAGAAACCTGAGGCATATGCGGCAATTGCGGCCGCCGTGCCGACTGCAGTGCTTCCCGAACAAAGTGCTACCTGGGCATATCCGCAAGGCGAGTGGAGCGATGAAATGAACGCTCTGACTGTCATCAATAGCCTTTTAGGGCGTGTCCACCTCAGCGGACGCCTTGACCACTTGAAATCGCACCAATACGACCTTATCAAGGCGGGTATGGACGTCTACAAGTCGATCCGACAACTGCTTCGACATGCACACCCTTTTTGGCCGCTCGGTCTGCCTTCGTGGGAGTCGGAGTGGGTTGCACTGGGAATGAAGTGCACTAATGGCGACATGCTCCTGTCAGTGTGGAGGCGGGCAGGACCTACAACCCATGTCTTGCCCCTTCCCCTGACGGACTCGCAGCCCAATTACCGGATCGAGTTACTTTATCCATTGTTCTTAGGCACGAAGAGTAATCTTAAGGGTACGCACCTCGAGTTGTCCGTACCTAACACGATATGTGCGCGATTCTTTCGTATCCACGCCGGAAATGCTCCTCTCTAGGCTCTACAAAGTCAACTTTTGTGTTTTCGTCATCTACAAAGATAGAATCGTTCTGTAGGTATAGGCCGATGAGGCCAGGGAGCTAAAGCTCTTTGTGGTAAGGTGCAAGGCTGCTGTTAGTAAGTAGCATGCTAATCAAGATACACTAAACTCGCTAAACCGTTCTAATCCCTGTAAATGACGCAGTGTCGTCCATCCCATCCCACTTCGTGCGGCTGCCAGCTACTATCAGGTTCGCGCGATGCCCACGCGACGCATCTGCCTTTGCACCATCCACCACTTTGGCTTCACTGTATAATGGCCCTACCACTGGGTCTATTTCTCGGCGGCTGTGTTGTCGCTATACCCGTCGTCACGGGCATCGCTCAAGGAGTCGAGCACCAAAAGAAGCAGAACGAAGAAGCCAACAATGAGTCGCGCATGTGGAAATTTAACTGTTTGGTATCCTGTGACGACCCTGACGAAATTGCGCAGGAGGAAGTAAATAACGGTATCCTCGTGGTCCGCCATGATAAAGTTTGGGTGGTCCCCAGGAACAAGGAGGACAAGCCGGTGCCACCGGGGGAAGCACTGGGGCTGAAGGGAATCGAGTTACAACAAGATTTAGGGCCATTGCACGCATTTGCAGGCTTCTACATACAGTACCCAGATGAGAATCGTTCTCCACCAGAGCGAGGCCTCGTGTCCACCATCAGTGACGAGCCACCTGTCCTGAACTGGATATACTGCGATCGCTCCACATACGAACTGCGCTACTCGAATCGCACGGGAAGCATTTTACATCATGTTGGAGATTGGGATTGGACCGAAGATGAAACGCACCTTGTATTTGACGGGTGGGAGGGCTTCGTCGCAATCGATGAATGGGACGGCGCTGATTCCGATCCCTCCACACCATGGGGTAAAGAAGGCCTTCGCTGGGCCGTATATTTCGATCGAGACGACAACGGGCTTAAAGGAAGAAGAAGGGGTAGGGACATGTTCGAGATCAGCTTGAAGCGGAGGATACAGAGCGCAGAAGAGCAGTTGAAGCAGAACGAGGCGGCAGAAAAGAAGATGCAGGTCAAATCAAGGGGTGGATTGAGTACGCAGTTCAGCGCACCACAGAAGGAAAGAACGAAAGAGTGGGAGAAGAAGTATGGAGAGGAGGCGCGGCTGGCATTGGAAAGGAAGTTGGCTAAAGAGAAAGAGGAAGGGCAAGGGCCATCGTGGTGAGCGAGCGATGAGTTGTTAAGGCCGCGCGTAATTTTCTGCAGACCGCACACTTGCAGCAGAAGCCATTCAGTGTCCTTGGCCATCAGACGGAAAGACTCGTAATGATATTGTTTCACGAGAGCAAAGACACAACAAACGCAAGAAAACTACACAGGATATGATAAACACCTGTCACAGATCTGTGTTCGTCTAATCAGTTTATCGTTAGCCCAAAAAAAGAAGAAAGCATGTTCAACTACGGCAACATTTGACCAGCGGTCCAGTGCTGGTTTAACACGCTGTCGCTCAAATTTGAACCACCCACTACTTGATCGCTAAGTCGACTGATTTCTCCCAATTACCGAAACCGCCGAGAAGTCTACTATATTCAGAGTACACGAATGAACTGCGATCGGCCTCGCGTGGGCCGACCCACTTAGCGCACGTAGATTAAAATGCGCTCGTCATCTGTTCCCATCCTCGACATGCGTCTGGCCAAGGTTACACACTGCATCAGGTGTCTGTAAAGTCATCGGGCCGTTTTGAGATTGCACTCTAGCCAGATTGCTCTACCGTACAAACTCAGAGCTTTTGAGGCGTTTCATTGAATCCTTTCGAGATTCATGCTTTGCTAGTGGGTCAGAGTGTGTGAATCGAACTGTGGGTGATATGAGAATATTCGGCTGGTAATTATGAAATGTGGCGTATACTGCATGCATGTTTTTACAACACACCTGGACACGGTTTTGCGCCCGAGCACACTGGCTCGTCTCAAATGGCTGAGCGAGACATTTGCACGTGTATTTCAAACTCGGCATCATCAGGCTCTAAGATGGTAGAATGCTTCAGTAACGCATTATGGATACGAGCGGCGAAATAGCTATTTTCCGCCAGACCGATTCAAGAGCAAGTTTCGAGCTACCGTCCCAGCCGATCATCTGGCTGTTCCCACGAGAAGTGTTTACCATGCCAATGCCAAATATCTTCATCATTTTTCACGTCGCAACTACCTTCTCAGGGTCTCAAACTTAATCATGAACACTTTATGTCTCGTGGGTGCACAGCGCATGAAGCAAGTTCAGCTAGTTCTCGACGCATTGTTTCCTGTGCCACAGCAAGCGCCCCGGCCTTGCAACCTGATCAAGCAAAGCTACAATTTAGAGCAAAGGAAGGTCTAACACCATTTCAGCCGTCGCAAACCACGACCAATAGATAGATCGCGCGGCCCCGGGTTTGGAAACGAAAAGTGTGTCGAGCTGTCACACGTGATTACCACGCCGCCCTCATCCTCAACAATATACCCCACTTTGCGCTTGTCCGTGTGAAACTTCTAAGCGCTGCGCCTTGTTGGCTAGCAAGGCAACTTGGTGTGTGGCCCACGATTACGGTTCGTTGTTTGCCTGGCTTGAGTTCATGGTGGGAAACGTCCGGGACTGGCTGTGTTTCCAGCCTTGTATACTACATCCGTCTGGGTCTAAATTTGGGCATAGCCACATACGCATGAATTCCTGGTTCTTTCAGGATGGCTTGTAGGAATGAGGCTTGACTCCTGAGGCACTATGTCGGAAGAAGGTGGAGGGGTTACTTCAGCATATATTTTGCATCGACCTCACTGCTAGCACCAACACACGACTCGCACACTACTGCACAAGCAACTATGCCTTATACTACAGTCAGACGCGACTCTCTTTTTTCAGTTACCGAAGCGCCCCAATCTTGGGATCCTGAGGCTGTGCTACAGCTTTGCAACAATGGGCGCTGTTGTGGCTACGCTCCATCTCAACGCCGCGGGTGCCATAACCCAATAGCAGCGGTCAATGTCCAGGCATTTGATCGTCTCGTTGACCAAATCTCTATGCAGCAACCAGACCCAGTGCAACTGCAGCCCGAGCTTCTTAGCCTCGCTCGGCTCGGGCTGTGTAAGCGGAATCACCAGTCGCAAGATCGCGACGTGGTGGAAACATGGATAAGAAGAATTCGAGCAGTGTATCCAACCACCAACTACAGGGCAGTGCAAAGAAATGTGCCTCATTCTAGACATTATCCTGCGGCGCTCTCTTCCCCTCCTCGTGCCCCCGTCATGGCACCAATTACCATATCAAGGCGTCCAACATCAACCAATGTTTCCTCCCGGGTTCCTCTTCCCGTGCATTCGGAGGTTGAAACGCTACAAGAGACCATCGCCGCGATGCAAGAGACCATCCGTACTGCACAACGCCGTCTAGACACGCTACGATATGATTCACGATCTTCTAACACCAGTCCACCCATATCTCGCGTCTCAACATCGGACATTTCTTCAGTACGCTTGTCTAGATCATCAAGCATTGCATCCAACATTTCTCCCAATACGCGTACTTCGAGTTCTACAAGATTACCAGTAACAAGGCCGGTCGAGCCAAGACCAGCTATGCCAACTCCTCCAGCATCTAGGTCTGTTTCGCCAATCCCATCGACTCCATCTCTGCCGCAGCCTTCCACTCCTGTAAGGCTTTGCGCACGCCTACATGTTCGCCGGGCGGCTTTCGATGAAGAATGCCCTATATGTTACGATGATGGTCTTCTCTCTGAATGCGAGCCTTCAGAGCTAGTTTGGTGCCGATCAGGCTGCGGTAGAACCGTACACAAGGCATGCTTCGAATCGTGGCGCAGCGAGCGTGAGGCTGGCAATAATACTGTAACATGTTGCATGTGTCGGAAAAAATGGGTTGAAGATTGTGAGTGCACCGGAGGCTGTGCTGCACGGCATGTGAGGAGAAGAGCGATTGATAGCGAATGCCACATCTGCAAAGAAATGATGCAGGACCTCGATGACGACGACGATGAAGATGATAACCTTGTGCAAGGCTTGACCTGGTGTAAGGACGGTTGCGGAAGGAGTGTACATAGGGGGTGTTTTAATACGTGGAAGGAACATTGTTCAGAGAGCGGGAGAGCTGCTCGGTGTGTGGTGTGTCGAGCGATCTGGACTGATGGGTGTGAGTGCTGACATAAGTCGCATGGGTTCTCCATGTCTTTGTGTGTATCGTCAACATCATAGTAATTGCTCTTATTGATTCGCTCTTTCTCGTGTCAAATATTGTAGATCTCATAGTTTAAGACAGTATTTTACGTCTCATCCTACAATTTCTGTGTTAGTTTGTCTCAGTGACATCACCTAGTAGTGGCTCGAGTCTGAGTCTGATAGTAATACAGCTGTGTCGCACCTCATTCGTTGCAACGAAAATGCTTTTTATTGATGGAAGTATTGAGCGCCAAACGTGACTTCACGAACTAGGAGTATACCATATTTCCAGTTCTAGTCGCTCCTTGAGACTTTTAGTCCTACGTTGAGATCCCATTGTTGCAGCGGCTCCAATATAAGCCTGCGATGGTCTACAGACGGTGGTAGCGACGCCAGCCCAAGTCCACCACAGGTTACACCCATGCCAATTTTGTTCGTACTTATTAGACTGACCATACGTGCTAACTATATTCACAATGTAGATACCGTGGGAGAATATGAGTTTGCGTGCATAGACCTTTTGGAAATTTTAATTTCCCGTTCTTTGATAGAACCAGAGTTACAAGGCGACCCGAGAAACTCCATGTTCTATCATGGCTACCAAGGATAACAGAAACATAGCAGCAAATATAAGAAATTCTCAAGTACTTAATGCATAAATTTTAAGATCTTTTTACGCCGCCATCTACATATTTGCGTACCAAAATGTCTTATTTGAATGACCTCACAGCTCTATATCGCCACCAACCTTCGAAGTTCATGACACATCAACATTCGTCTTCACTTTTGCCTATCTTACAAGCGAATTTGAAGTCGGAGCGAGGAGAGATATTAATGTCGGAAACAAAACTGGTACTAAAGCGACGGCAAATTATTTACTCGCCCATTGTGCGCTTCTCGGAAGGGACAAATGATATCAATGAAGAGAGGTCTTTGGAATTACCAGAAATGTGTGCAATCAATAAAATTGGAGAAGGGATAGAGGTCAAAGACCAGTGTAAGGGATACGAAGAGTCCTCTACCGCTCACGATTCCGTGACTACGGCCGAATGGTTTTCTTCAACAGAGCGCGAACCCCGCCGAGAAGGTGATTCAGCACATTCCTTGCGACGTCGAAGGGAAAGCCTTACACAAATAGTTACTTCTTCTCAACGAGAAGAGGATCAACATGAGTACATTCGACATGGACATCGTCAACTCGGTCTAGCGTCAGCTTTAGTTGTGTCTTCTTCCTCCAATCCACTACCGTCGCAAACACCTGATTTTAAGATACTACTGCATTCGGATCACCAAGCGACTTTGTCAAAGGAGATTGAGCCTTTTCCGAATTTCACAGACACGTGGGACGCAGGGATTCCAGATGAGATCAAGCAGCATTGCGCCCTGCACTGCAACCATCCTATCTGCAGACTGAATAGGCAGCAAGTAAAAGATATTGAAGGCAAAAGCTCGAAGTGTGAATGCTTCAAGGCGGCAGTACTCTCCACTGCCGAGCGGGTTACAAGTAGCGCGATCTTAAGGGTGACTGGGAGTGACATCGAAAGCGCACGACGACTGTACCAGGGTATGGATGGAAACCATGTCATCACCATCGATTTACAGTCTACTATTACAATTCTTGGTGAATTAGTAAATCTGGGAGCCTTGGATTTTAAATTCCATCTTATCGGCTGCAAAAAATACACGCCCTCAACGGTTTTCGACGCTAGTGACTACATCAAAGCAGCTGGAAGCGCAAGTTCATTCATCAACAAGCTTTCGATGTACTTCAAAACCTCATTGAGGTGTTTACCAGGCGAACGGCGGCGGATAGCGGTGCAAGAGCTTGAGAAAGAGATTCAAGGTTGCATGCGCATAGAGGTGTTGTGGTGGATGTCTAGATGGTGTCTCCCCAAACATTTGAAGATGAACAACCGATTCGCAATAGCGATACGAACAGTGAATATGAGTGAACATAACGACGGGGTCCAAGCAGTTCTCGAGCGTATGAGTGAGATTGTTAAGGAAGTGGTTGGTGTACTTGCTTGTTGGGATGTTGAGCAGTATGAAAAGCGCGGAGTTGTTGTAACCGATTGTAGCTGACTGGGTGAGTGGGACTATGTTGACATGGCTACTGATGTGGAAAAATCGGTGTTGAGTGAAAACATCTTGCACATTGTTTGGTTTGTCTAGGTAGTGAACTCTGGTTGCGCATGTAGTTTGGCAACATTTTACAACAACAATGTCACATATACTACATATCTTGAGTGGGAGCTATCAGTACCCAAATTCTATATTAAACTCACTGAAACTTGTCAGATACTCTCAAATACCATTCAATTCAACTCGATACTACAACTAACACCATAACTCCAATATGAAATTCACATCTGCGGATTTCATCTCAGCTGCCCATAACACATGTACAACTGCCGAATCGTTCATACGTATGGAGCACCAGGAATTTCGAGCCCACCCCAAGATTCCAAGCAGCAAGATTCGACTCCCAGTCCCTCCGCCATCGCCATTGTTTGCGGGTATTAATGAAGACATCAATATGGAGCCTTTTCCAGACCTCCAGATAAGCGATTTAGACACTTTAGAAGAGACGGAGCCATTGCATTGCATTATACACTGCCAAGAAGACATCTGCCAACGCATGGTCTATCATGAACGTGCAGTGCCCCCTTGTCGTTGCGAGCTCGAAGCCCCTATGATGGCGCAGAATACATCATCGCCGCAATCTGAACATGATGCCGAAGATTCAGTGGTCGAAGATCTGTTGGCCATTAGCTCTCTGACGGAAACCGACCAGTTGCTCCAAATCCGTCGACGCGAAACTTGCCAGTTGTTGACCCTTCTGAAAAGCCACATAACTGACAGGGCTTCCAATACCAAAGAGCTCGCTGGTCAATCGGAAATCCAAGTGTCTGGCAAAAGTACAACAATCGCGTTGATAGTGTCCGATGTCTTATTCGGCGCTATCTATGATTACTTCGAAAGCACACTTCGACAGGTTGAGTATCGAGTTTTGAGCATTCGTATGCTTCGGTTGGAACTCAACAATTATGTTCAGGCCATGTATTTGTCATCCGATAGTACTCCAGATGTGGTGTTGACCTTTTTGGACCTATGTATAAACAGTGTCATAGGGTTGATGATCTGGCGAGACAAGCAGAAGTGGGTGGTTGGGGAAGATTGAGATGTATAGTGCGAGGGTGTTGTTCAATCAACGTTTGTTCTGTCATGTTTTTAATGATTTTAATGATTGATTTGCGCGTCTTCATAAGGTAGTCTGGCATTCGAATTCTTCGTTTGCGAATGCTAAAACATGTATGACCAAGTTACTTTGCTCAAAGAACTTTACGTCATATGGTTCGGCTACCTGTAGAATTGATACACTTACACTAGTGTGATGCTTAAGCCCGTGTCCCAGCTGCTCTGAGAGTGCAAGATGTCTGTGTCCTCAAAGTCGGAAAAAGGATGCCACGCCGGCCGGATTGTGCTCATTCAATGTTTTTCAATCATTGGGCATATTGAAGTACAAGGAGTCTATTGATGGTATGATTGATGTCTTTCTAACGATTTGACCTAGGTTCGACTCTGTCAAGCCTGGAGGCTAGCCCGCAGTCAGGCCCAACCTCGGCTAATCTCGCCTCCCATAAAACTCCGCGCAACGCCGCCACCTTCTCTTCTTTTCTTCAGAAAGTTGCACCCACGAAATTTGACGTCAAATTTTCTTCTCTATAAATTTGAAGTTGACATAAGCTGGGGAGACCGAAAATCTTTGCTCCCAAGAACTGCCTGCCCCATTCGCATGGGCTGATGGTCCCGTAGCTCCGAGACATTCCATAAGCCATTGCTACGCTTCATACCTTCGAACGACCGATACGTACAAGGACGAGCGGCGCGATGGATGCATAGACGCTCCCAAGGCGACGACGTGATCGCTTTGGTGAGCTCTCATTGTGTGGCGATATGGCGCGTAAGCCAAAGAGCGTCGACTTCTTGGTCAATCGCATGAGCAAAATGCGCATCAAGGACGAGATGGCTCTCGCGTCAGGTGTAAATCAAGTCATTCAGGAAGAACCCCAGGATAACTTGAAGCGCCAGCCCTTCCGCTTCTTCGATCTGCCCTACGAACTGCGACTTCGCATATACGAGCTCCTACTCCTCTACCCAAAGACCATAGATCTCGATCCTACGAACCAGCGCGTAATTGCTCCAAATCTTCGCTTGTTCCTCGTAAGCCACCGCGTGCACGAAGAAGCGTCGCGCATCTTCTACGGCCGCAACACATTCCGTGTGTTTCCCATACACGGGCGCTACATCAACAGGAAGCACCCTTTACTCGCTTGGCTGCCTCGCAAATATCGCGCACACATTACAAGGCTGGAGCTACGGCTTGGTCCAGGCTTCACGCGACCACCGAAAGGCTGGGTTGTGGACAGCCGACTAGGTCTTGCGGCTGCCACTAAAATACGGAAGCTCAAGGTCTTTGTAGAGATTGATCCTGCCTCCAACGAGATCTTCGAAGGCTTCCGTGTCGGGCAGAACTTCTACACTGAATTCTGCGTGAGCTTGCTAAGAGGCTTGCTCGCACAGATTGCCTCCATCGGTGAGGTGGAGTTTGATGCATATCCAAGTGTTTCCAAGTCGAGCCCGCTATTGAATGGGTTACTCGAAGAAACAAAGTTAAACCAGAAGCGCATAGCCTGGGGACCAGAGAGAGGCTGGGATAAGATCGTAGAGGTGGATCTCGTCAACGTCTTGCAGAAGATGGGGCTTGGACCTCTATGACAGCAAATTAGCTCTCTCCGTAAAGTACATGTACATATATCACTCCACCCTTTTCGTGTTAGCCGGCATACAAGTACATAATATACGAACGCACTGTCGGTTTTCTTGGGGGGTCGATTGTGTACGCGAGAGTGCCGCCAGACTTCGGAAGGCACACTTCCCATCTCGCAGCACCATTCATTTTCGACGACTCCAGTTTAATGAGGCAAATTCGTTTCAGGCAATCAATTGATCACGGTCCAATGCGAAAGCACTATATCTGTTACAGCCAAAGTCCACGACAACTTCGTTCTGTGGTCAGAAAGGAAGGGACGACTGATTGCACTCATGATGAGGTCATGGCAAGAGCTTTTCAGCTCTGCACACAGATGGAGTTTGGACTTTTGACATTTTTTTTAGAACCATAGCCAGGACACCTACGTGTTTGGTAGTAGGACTCTGTTACTCCTTTCTTTACAGCAAAATTCACTCGCCCAGCTCACGTCTGAACTTCAGATATCCCATCATTTCACAAGAACTCTTCCCAATTGACAACTTCGAATACGACACAGTATTTCCCTTGATGGTTCTCAACTACAATTGAGGTATCTCACTTTCAGTACATTCCGTCGCAACTTGTGGGCCAGCGATATCATGGGCAAGCCCGGCGTGTCAAGCTCGTCACTAAAGACCGCTCTGCGGTGTGAGCTTGAGAGAACGAGCCGCGTTGAAGAGGAAATTCTATTAAGATAGTAGTTGCGCTTCGTCTTAGATCGTTACACTAGATATCTAAACCCTGGTTCTTTTGACAGTAGTCTACAATCCCCTGTCTCCCTATACCCCTACTACTATCAATATCACAAACTAAGACATTGAAAACACACGCTGCCTTTGCATCGAGGGGCATTCCACGATTAAATGGATTGGTCAACTGGGTCTTACCATTTTTGTCATAGCAGTCCGTTGGCCCCTTCAGAAACTCGTGCTTCGTCATGCCATACTTATTCATAAGGACTTTCGACGTGTCAATCATGCTGCCGGCATTCGCCTTGCCCGATCTCCTAAGCATTGACCATTGCGTGAAAGTCTCGGAACCGTCATTTTTAACACAGAGCGTGTTTTCATTTTCGCCGTTGCAGGCTTTAGAGTTGGAAAAGCGAGTTACAAAGACTCTTTGGGCTTGGAGGGCGAGGCCCAGCGCATTCATGGTGATGGAATCGACGACTGCGCTTTGCAAATCCGTTTGTGTGAAGTTCTGGCTAATGCCTAGGAAGGTGCCCTTGGAGATAATTCCGTTGATCCCATTGTCTGGATCGTCGATGGCAGCATTCAGAACGGCTGTCATCGAGCGTGAAACCACAGCCTGATACTCCTTGACAACATCTCCCATTGAGCTCGCGATATCGCTCCAGACAAGAAAGCGATCTGTCGGCGCAGGGGGCAGGAGACGGGCATTTACGAAATCCAAACCAAATTGCACTGAAGTGGATACAGTGGAGATGGCACCAGTCACAGGAACGACGCTGAGCATGCCGCCGACGATTGACATCATGTTTCCGAGGGGCGTGACGTTGTCTATGGGGTCGGGGAAGACGTCTTGAACAATTTGTGGGAGCTTGAGAGAGAGGATGGAGCTCGCGAAACCAATGGCAGTATTCAAAGAGTTCATGTAGTTGTTCCAGTTCTGGATTGCGACCATCGCGTACCTGTGCTGAGTTAGTCTTTGAGTTCGTCAACGAGGATGGAGTGCAATGAATTACCAAGCTGGGAGTTCAATAGGTAGGCACGGTTGTCCGGCATTGCAAAAGCTATGAAGGCCGCAAAAAAAGTTCGGTGCTCCGAAGAAGTCGGCGACAGATTGGACGTTATTTGTCGTGGTTTGTGTATAGTTCTTCGCCACCTCACCAAGGAAGCTATCGATATTGAGGGCGGTCCATGTTGCCGGTGTTAGTGCCTTCGAAGGGCAGGAGTCTGCACCTTTGCCTGTGCCTTGAGGGTTGGGCACGGGTGAAGCCATTGCTACAGTCGCCGCGATGGCTGTGAGTAATGACTGTCCACGCATGATCAAACGCGTTCCGCACCAAAAGATGAGCCCAAAAGGATGAAAATAAGGGCTGAAAAGAATGGAAGTGACCGAAAGTGGTCTATGCAAAGATGAACAAGTGAACGAAGGTAAAGATTGATGTTAGACACTGATCAAGAGACAATCTAACGGCGGAACAAGTGCTATTTATCGATCCATCCATGGCATCTCATCTCTTCGAAACTGCAATACTTTTTGAAAGGCATTTTTCACTGCCAGTACTATGTAAGCTGCCGAAGCACTTCCAGATTTGTGGGAACCCATACACGTGCTTACAACAATCACTCTGCTTGCGCTCATAACGCGCCCCTATTAGCTGATTCTAATTGGAAAATTTTATGCACTCACGGCCAAGTATTACGGACTAGCCATTTCAGCTGTGGTACTGGGGTTTCGGCGTCATCCAGCATTAATAATTGCTTCAAACAATTGTTGTGTGGATTCCCAAGCCCGCCAACATTAATCTGATTGAGGGTATGAAACAACGAGGATGGAGTTATCGCTTGGCGTTATCATGCACACTCTGCCTTTTCAACTTGGTACATGAGCGAAAATCTGTTCAATCCGGCGTGTATCTATTATGCGAAATGCCGAAGAGCCTCTTTAAGCGGCAACATAAGAAGTCGGAGACGTGGGCTGAATGCTGTTCTTTCAAAATCGACACAAGCAACAGCAGGAGGATTCACTGAAGTTTTGAAGTGCTCATTCATATGTCAACCAGATGAGCTCTGAAGACCTCCGTTATCCGGTAACCCCTTATGCGGTCTTACCGCGGCCAATTGTACGCCAAAGCGTACAACTGAGACACCTCAGCTTTGCCTTACCTCATCAAATATTTAAAATATCGATTAGCTCTATTATCGATCGAGGTCAGTACGGAAAGCGTACCGTACTCTGTACACAAGTAATTAAGACAATCAAGCAGATCACATCGAAAAACTCTCTTAGGGTCAGAAAAAACCCTCCTTTCGCCTATATTGGTCAGACAACTAATCGTAGAGAACTGTATGTAAGTGCGCACCAGGGATTATCCTCCAGTTTAATGATTATTCCCGAGAGAATTTCGTGATGAAGTATAATGGTTTCCAATTACTTATGCATAGCTATCATCGCTCGTTATCAATACTCTTCTGCTGATTATCCTAGTCACTCCAAGTGCTATCCAATACTCGTGCTTCGCGTCCATATCCTCCAATAGCGCCTTCGTTATCAATACGTCTTGTTCTTCCCATACTCGATCTCTTGCTTGAATCCAATAAAAGTCTCGGTTTGCGGGCTCAATGAGGATCCAATGCTGTTATTCTGTTCCATGATTCGGGACCACTCAGTGGTCAGGCGCACACGCATTACATGCATCACCTCCACCGCGTTCTGCCGCGAATGCAATATCAACGATACCACAAGCCTCTGCACCCACTGTGTAGCCAACGCGCTGCTTATGGCCGCTTTGAACGCGTCCCTCTGGTCGACCTTGAGGTGGCACAGGACTCGGAAATGGAACTGTGTCGTCCACAGGCACGCCAACAGCGCCACGGTTGCTGTAGAGTCCATTTCCAGAATGATGAAAGCCTTGACGTTGATGGCGACGAGGCGCTGTGTTATAACTAGGAGTATGCATGTATCGTGGGCCGTTGGGAAAACCGACGTTGCGAATCGTGGTAAGATCCACATTTGAAAGATGAGGCGTAATGCTCTTCGCACAATTTTGCAGTGTAGTCTGTTGAGTGATCAAATCAATCTGAGCAGAGAATGAAGGATATGAATCTTCGGTAAAAGCTATCGTTTTCTTCGAAGTTTGGGGTTTCAGACCTGGCTGACAGTCTTCTCGCTCGACTGATGCTTGCTGGCGACCTGTATGCATAGGTGGAGGGACCATCAAATCTATAGAGGCCTCAGGATGCGATCGCTCAGAGAGATGCATTGTAGTAGCTTTTGTCAGCGGCTCAGCGACTGTAATTCCAGGTTCGAGGTGATGATTATGCAATCTCGCTAATGTGCGCGGCTTCTTGGGTTTGTACTTCTTTGGTGACCTGCAACGCCCGTTGCGGAAGCCCTGCTCGTATGCGAAATGGATAGGATACATATAATACATCCATGGAATGCCATGCATATCAAGGCCAGACAGATCCACTGCATCCATTAGTGGCTTTGGTTGAGCCGCCGTCGTCTTCTGTGTAGGAAATCCACCTAGATATGACATGGAAGCGGTCTGTGGAACGAAATCTGGAGCAGTCGCACGTAAACCCGAAGCTAAAGTCGATTGCGTTGAGAGTTTGTCTTTCTCCTGTCTCTCTATGCTAGGCTTGTACCGTTCAGTACTACGTTGAGCTGGGCGCGTGTTATGACTAACCGTGATCAAGTGATTACAGGCGGCTGATCGAGTGCTATTGCCCGAATTTTCTTTCTTTGAAATCCCTAAGGTTGAATCGTAAGCTGGCACAACAAGAAGTGACAGAAAGCTGGTTAGGTGATTGAGCGTCGTACCAAAAGCATCAGACTTCTTGCGGCTGTATATGATGGCAGAATCCATAAGAACTGGGTCTTGAAGAGCTGATTGAGCATTTACAGTGGCATTGCTCGTCGCTCTCGAGGTATTTCCTGAGACACAACTGTGGCTAATGTCTGTGAGTTCAGCCAAAGATATTCTCTTGAAGTGTAGCGCGAAATCGTCGACGCGTTCAGATTGGAATTCGACTAGCAAAGCGTAAGTATACTCTGTTTCGGAGGCACTAGCTAACGCTGTAATCACAATGAAAATAGGGATGCGTGAAAATAATGGGTATTGTACCTGGATTGTTGGTTGGGCAAGAGTCCTGTGGGACCCTTTCATCAAGCGTATGCGACGCAGGTAACTGAGGTGCAAGCGTTGTTGATGGTCCTTGCTGATGCGCTTGATTTCTAGACCTGAGCGACTTTACGGATTGTTTCTGCTCCAGGATAGTTCCTCTGGTGGCACTCCGCACAATTCCCGCCTTGTGCGCAGCTGTCACGCGAGGAATACGAGATATCTGCGTTGGTGAGCAATTGGGACTCATGCTTGTGGCCGTATTGAGCGCATTCAAAGTCGATGTGGATACTGAAATAGGATCATTCTCGGACGAAAGGTCTGGAAGTGGGATTTTGAGTGCAAGTTTTGGTCTGACCGAACGCGTTTTGACCACGGCCATTGCGGATAAAGGCGGCAGGATCATGTTGTTGAGGTCCTGAGAAGCCTGTTGGTTACCACTGTCAGCAGTCAAATCAAAATATGGGACTTCAATGCCTTCTGGGGCTTCCACCGCCGACTGGAAACTCAATTCCGATCCTACAGGACTCCTTACTGGCGAGCCCTCTGCGGTATGGAACGAGTTCTTGCTAGTGGAAGTTGCGGCGCTGCTAGGTCCTCGCGAATACCCTACTGAACTTGATTCCGCTTTGAGGAACGCCGGCTTCGTTGGAGATATGTTGACAGAGAGAGTAGACTGCTGACGCGGGCTGCTTCGTAGCGGTGATCCTGTGGGGCTTTTCCATGAGGGTCTCGATTGTGACTGATGGAGTCTGTTGGGGCTACGTGAAACTTTAGGCGAGGTCATGGAATTTTCGACTGCAGCAAGAGCTTCCTTTGTGAGGAATATTGCTCCTTCCAAGCCATGTCCGACGGCCAACTCGACTGAGCTGCGAGTTCCTCGGAGTGTTTTGGCTTCGATTGGTGAGCCACTCTGTGAGCTTTTCTTTTCTGACCGCTCCTTCGCACGTTGAGCAGTCGCAAGAATTGGGCCGTTACCTTTGGGAAGCCATTGGGAAGGTATCGATTTTCGAGAACTATGTTGACCTTGTACACCATGACCAACTGTGTAACTCTTGGTAATGAGACGACTTTGCCCTTCTAATAGGCCTCGGACAGTTCTGGAATCGGATTCGGACTCGGACGGGTATCGATTAGCCTTACTATGCGAGCGTGTATGTTCGGCTCCATTCACTTTGGGGTCGTCAGAAAAATCAACATGACTCGAAACAAGGAATGAGATGCGTAATCTTACCATCATGAGTGAGCTCCTGAGACAATATTGACTGAATCTTATGTGGTATGTCTGTGTTGAGATCGTTATAGCCTTGCGTATCCAACGTAGGTGCAGCATTGATGATGCTGTGTGCTTGTTCGGATTGAAGGCCATCATCAGAAGCGGAGCCTGGGGCTAAAGCTGCTTGACAAGATAAGTGCTCACATTGCGCTGTCACGGCAATGTCCCGTGCGAGGGGTGTGTTGGCCTCAGATGAGCTGAGTGTGGACATGATATGATTCTGTTGCTGAAAATGCGAATGCGAAGAGCTGCTTTTGTTTGCGGATGATGCTGGGGTATGAGAAGACAATTGGTCAAGTGGACGACCCAGCGTGTTGTATGCACTGGAGCGTTCCGCTGGATGACCGTCGCTGCAGCAGTTAATAAGACGATACGCTGTGGCTCAAAGATGAATACATACTCCTGGGGCAGGCCGAGTGTTATCGCTTTGTTGCAATAGGTTATCCTGGTAAGTTCGCCATGTTGGCATACCGAAAAATAAGTGTAGATGTAGCGGCACATTATGCTGGGTAGCGGTTGTCGCCCGCCACGCCTTGGAAAGGTCGATGTTGGCTATGTCTGATATCAACGGAAATGTGCATTGGGAAGTCGAGACCAAATTAAAACAGCAGTGCCGTGTTAAAGACTTATTTGCTGAAGCGGAAAGAGTTAAGTATGAAGTAGAGAAGGAATGAAGAGGGCAAAAGCTGTAGAGCAGGTGAATGCGAGAAGAAAAGTGGCACAGTCGCCCTTCACTTGATCTAGCAAATCAGCGCTTAGAATTACTCCACTACAAGACATTGTTGCAAGAGTTGAGTCACTAGCACTTACACAAACATAGTACTGAATGACGTCGTCATGCTTTCTGTGATGGTGCAGCTCGAACGTGAAACAAGTACCAGCGACGAATTGACTGTGACAAACGGTAACAATGAAATGTCGAATATCATTACGATAAAAATCGGTGTGATCAACAGTCAACAACCACAAAAATATGGAAAGGGTATCTCGCGTGCCAACACGCACTCTACGACTAAAGACTAAAACCGTTTCTTCTTCTTCTGTTGGGCCTGCTTTCTGGCCGCCTCCTCGTTCTTGCGCTTCAGCTCCAATCTCTTCCTCTCTGCCTTGTGTTCCGGTGTCTCTTCAGGCAATTCTTCCACTGGTGTCTCCTCTTTCACGACTCTGCTTGGGGGTGGGGAGGAAGGCGTGTCGGCCGTGGGAGACTTAACGGGCTTTGTATGGTCCATCTCATCTATGTCTCGCCGTAATTGTTCATCACTTGGTGCTGCTTTGCCTCTTCCTCCGATCTTGAATGGCCTCCTCGCTTTTTTGGGTGTTGAAGTCGCCTCAGGATCTACCGGAGATGACGGAAGTGCAACGTCGGGCGCTGTGACCGGGTTCTCGCCCGGTGAAGTCAAATTATTCTCTGCTTGTCTCGCCTTGCCACCTATCCGGAAGCCTCTACCTATGACCTTTGTAGCAGGCAGGTTGGTCACTTTGGGTGGTGAGGGAGTTTCTGGTGTTGATGACTTTGCACGGGAAATGAAGGTTCGATGCGTCCGACTTCGGCTGCGGCTCTGGCTTTTTGGCAGTGCATCCAAGTCGTCATCATCTTCCGTGCTTTCCTCTTCGCTCCCAACTTGTTCACTAGAAGTCAGAGGCGGCGTCGATACACGGGCTTTTGCAGGCTTGCTAGGGAGATTTCTTTTCTGTCCAGCTGTTAATGACCAGGAATGAAACAGGGACGCATGATGAATACCTTGAAATTTTCATGCGTCTCGAATTCGTCTTCCGTTTCATCTTCGCTTGACTCGACGGTGGCCTCCTTCGGCTTTGCTATAGGCGACTTCTTCGCTTTGTTCTTTACTGTAGCCTTGGGTCGGGTCAGATGGTCCGGGACCGCAGACCACCATGCATTTTCGAGATCCTCCGACTTCAACTGTATTGGTACCTTGGGCGTGCTCTGTGCAAGCGCCTCTTGGAACAAGCCTAATGTCGAGACATCTGAGTCCTCCAACTGTCCCGTCTCCTCCCTCCAGGCCTCTTCATGGAAAGGCTGTAGGGCGGGAACGTGCTTGGCCGCTTGCTCGCGTTTGATCATCCTTTTTCCCGACTTGAACCCACCGACGCTGGGGAAGGCCGCAGCTAGATCCAGATTGCTGGATTCATACTGGTCGACTAGTCGGGTGATTGCCTTATCCTTGCCAGTGATGATTGAGATGAGATGACTGATCCGCTCATGCTGTATGTGTGAAGATACAAGCAGTGGAAGAATGAGCTCATTCTTGAGCGTAATCGAGGTACGCTTCTCCAACACAAACTTCCACGTTAAAGAGTCGAGGGGCTTTGGGAGACTGACGGTCGTGTGCAGAGTGACACCATCTCCATCATGACAGGTGACACGGCAGGTAGTATCATCGGAACATGCTAGGGTTTTCTTGACATTGTCCAGCAGAATGGCGAGCTGCGTAGTGTCCTGTTTGCTAACTTCAATTGGTGATTGCTCGTCCGAAGCCCGGCCCACTATGCCAGCCAAATCCAGCTCTTCGATCCAGATGTTACTCAGATCTGTCAGATGCACAGTGTACGAGTTTGAGCCAAAGTCTGGTTTGACGAGTAGCTGTGGGACCTGCACGTCATTCGGCTCTTCGGAGAGCTCCAGGACACGCCAGCACGACATTCTCAACGCTGGTATGAACACAAGAGATTGATCATGGTAGCATCATATACTGAGTAGACACGAAACGAAAGACATTCACCGTGATGCAGAAACACAAGCGCTGTTGACTGACCAGATGTTTTGGGGCTGTGGGGGTGAAGGCAGTCGCGCCAAGCGTCCTTGCCTAATGTGAGGTAGACTCCCTGCAGGCGCGGAAGGCACCCTCGTACGTCACCAGCCTCGGCCAAAGATTTTGTGTTCGCCCTTCACATTTGCCGCGACTGTGCTGGAAAGCATCGATTTGATAGCATATTACATGACCATTGCGGAGAGAGTATGTCTTCCCGCGAACCCCCATGGCGCAATGAGCGAAATCGCCTGCCCCAGCGATCTGCACCAACCTCGACGATTCCCGCAAAGCGATCTGCCGACTCTCGCGCACACGACAATCCGGCAAAGCGGTCGACCAACGCGCAAGAAGAGGCCTGGGTGGCAGACGAGGACCGCTTTGCGCTACAGCAGGCAAAGAAAAAGGCTGCGCTTCGGGTAAAGGGCGGGCGCGCGAAGCCTATCGACTGGCTTGCCGTTACCCTGCGCTTCATCGACCCTACCGAGAAGAGCATACTAGACGAGGAGGTCGAGGACCATGAACTAGATGTCGTGGATCCGGAAGGGGTGCTAGAACGCCTTGATTCGGAGAACTTGGTGGAGCTAGAGAGGGAAGTCGAGAGCTACCTCACGCTGGAGACAAGCCGGACGAACAGGGAGTACTGGGGGGTGAGTGAACTGTCCTCGACAGAGTAGCGCTCTTGCTGATCACAACAGGCTCTAAAAGTCATCTGCAAAGACCTCCGCCGCAAGTTAAAGTCCTCCAGGGCTGAAGCCAGAGGCACGAGTTCCGTCTCTGCCGACATCGACCAGCTCCTGGCCCCCAAGTCATACGAACAGCTCGAGACACTTGAAGTACAGGTCAAGAAGAAGCTTGACTCCGACGAGCCAATTGATTATGATTACTGGGAACAACTACTGCGCAGCCTCCGGGTTTGGAAGGCTAAGGCGAAGCTTCGGCGAGTCTCGCAGGAGATCGTCGAGGAGCGGCTGCAGGCCTTGCGCAAGCAACAAGGCGAGGCTGCTGCATCTGTGCAAAGGAACATTTACGAGTTGCTCAGAAGTGCGAATAATACAGGTGAAGCAGCCTCAACTGTTGTTGCGTATGATGCAGCTCTCGATCCCCAGTCGCAATTAAAGCTGCGTGCTGAAGACAAAGGTCTGCCACAGGTTGAAGAGAAGCTCTTCTTAGAAAACATGGTCAGTTGACAATGATGCTCCCTGCTTACCCTGCCCAAAATCTAACCATGATAGCTCACTGAACGTCGGAAAATCCAAAAACTCGGCTACGTTCCATCACAAAACAAATCCCCAGACCAGACCACGGGCGATGACGCACCAAAGACCAGCCACGCTGTAACAACTAGCGCATCAAGATTTGCACCTGTCGAAAAGGAGGACTATTCCAAAGCGACTATGGCTCTCTACGAAAGGGAAGTTGCCCGGGGTGTTGAAGAAGGAGAGGAAATCTTTACGGCCGAAGAGGCAGTCACGACTGCAAGACCACAATGGGCTGGTAGCTACAAGCCCAGAAAACCACGCTACTTTAACCGCGTTCAGATGGGCTACGAGTGGAACAAGTACAATCAGACGCACTATGACCATGATAACCCACCGCCAAAAGTCGTTCAAGGCTACAAGTTCAACATATTCTATCCTGACCTCATCGATAAGGCCAAAGCACCAACATACAAAATTGAACGCGAGAATGGGCGCAAGAAGGGCCAGTCCTTTGCACCGGCTGGCGAGGATGACACCTGTCTCATCCGATTCATCGCTGGCCCACCATATGAGGATATTGCATTTCGAATCATCGATAAGGAATGGGACTACAGTGCAAAACGAGAACGTGGGTTCAAGAGCAGCTTTGACAAGGTAAGCCATACATTATTCAACCACAACCGCGTCTAGCGCGTAGTCCATACCACGTATACCAGATCAGTCAATTGACGTGATGCAGGGTATTTTACAGCTCCACTTCCAGTTCAAAAAGGTATTAATCAATCTCACATAGCCCCCTTAATGGCACGGCTGACAAGTGGCAGATATACTACCGGAAGTAGTTCCAGTCCGATCTTATTTCCTCAAATCGCACCACCTACATTCGAGATGTTACAAGATAGGACGACAGTGATAGGAGAACATGTTGGGCGAGAATTTTAGAAGTCTTGCGCATTGCTAGATACCCCCCCAAAACCAAAGATTGGCCTCTGCCAATCACCTTTTTTCATCTCCGCAATACCCGTACCCAATGCACATTAATAGTGATCGGCAATGTGGCTGTCACTTCACAGTCGAGTTACCATTAGAGCCGCGTTCATCGATAGGGGCTGTGTCTACAACGAGTGGCCTACTGGTGGTGTACTCACTTGTCGAGCTGTGGCAAGCGACTATGGACCTATGCCCAATCAGCAGCAATCACTGCCGCTGCTGTGCACAATGAGGAAATGCAGTGGAATGAATGCTTCACCGGAAGATAGGGCCGTGAGGATTGTGTTACATTCTGCCGTGGGGTCTAATCCCAGCCAACTGGCTGCTGCAACCTACGGTGTATTTGCAGGACTCTCACATCTGGTTAGATTGAGTAGTAACCCTACTGACATGCGCACCTGCCATAAGTTACCAAACATGGATAAGTTTGCACGTGAGATAAATGGCTTTGATTGCCAGCCGCTTGCTCAGACGCAATCTTCAATCTTTGAAGTCTCTTTGCCAGGGACATGAATGGAGAGTGACAATGCATGCATCGTGATCCAAAGCGGAAGCATGACATCAGCCAGATGCGCTTTCTAGAATATGTGCAAGGAATACGGACAGAGGCATGGAAAGATTTATGGTCCGGGCATTGTGCTGATGTTGCAGGGTGGTCAAGGCAATATGCGAGATGCCGCCTACAACTTTGCCAGCGTGTTCTTACTGTACAATCACTGGTTGGTGCTGTCACACTGGGGGTCACTCCGACCTTCTACCAGTGGTGCCATCAGGCGTCTGGATCCCGGCCCCGGCCCGTGAAGTTGACAGTACCGGGCCAGCGCTCGGCCCCGTGACACCAGCCTTGCATCTGCTTCCAGGCATTCAGGTCTCCTCTTTGGAATCTCAAATTCTCTGAGATCTCATACTTTGTTTGCCTAGTCAAGCACAGCCGCAGCATCAAGCTCTGTCGGTGCGCTGGCAGTAGGAACCCGTTCGGAAAGTGTATAGACGACAATGAGTGGAGTCTCCACCCAATCCCCGTTATTGGGGCTTGGAGGAGTATCTAAAAGTTCCAAAGTTCGCTTCACTTGTTCTAGTATCGCCTCTAAGCATTCTCGCTGTTCGTTTATCTCCAGTCATTTGGTTTCACGATCAGTGTTGGCACTGTTCGTTGCGTAGCGTCCGTTGATACGCTCGTTTTTTTTTCCTTTAGAACATATGAAAGAAGCCAGCACAACTACCATGCAACATCCGCAATCGCCTCATCGGGAAACTTCCGTTGAATTATCTAGCAGTCTTGGTCCTGTAGAGCATCCAACGGACGATCTTTGTACATCACTTCCTCTCCATCCCAACAGCTCGTTGCTTTCCACCTCACCTGGATCATTTGGCCAAGTATCATCTATGACTCTTGCTGCTCAGGAATCCACCACGTCCAGCGAGGACCGAGCCCTGTCATTATTCGAGGGCATTGGCGAGCCAGAACCTATGCAGTGGGCTGCACCAAGCAACTTTGCCAGCAACCACATAGGCCAGGTTGGCCCTCATTACAACGTAACCATTCCATTTACGCCTGGCTCCGGAGACGTCAATTCTTATGTCCAAAATGGAATGTTATTCAATGACAATAACAACCTCAACTATTCGGCACACTTCCCTAGCTCAGGCTGCCCCCGATCGTATAATGGTCTCGATTGTACCGGCCTGCCAAATGTTTTGAGCTTTTCAGAATCATATCCTCCCGCAGCATACCAGATAGAGCCACAGGAGCACCACGATGTCATGGACTTCTCCGACTCTGAGATCAAAAGCCAGCTAATACAACTAAACAAAGACTATGAATACCCATACTATGGTGCTTCTCATGTGAGAGTCGAGAACGATGCCGACTACAAAAGTCCTTACTCGGACTTGACGCGAGCGTCGACCCCCCATGATGGCCTTTTGAAGTACCCGTACGATCACAACGCTGGTGAGGAGGGACCGATCGATAAGGAGCAACCTTATGCGCAACTGATATACCAAGCACTATTGCAGGCCCCTAATCACACTATGATCTTACGTGACATCTACGACTGGTTCAGGATGTACACGGACAAAGCAAGTGCCTCTGAGACGAAGGGCTGGCAGAATAGCATCCGGCACAATCTCTCAATGAATGGAGTATGCTGTACCCACCATCCACTTTAACCTTCTAGAACTTGCTGACACTAGTATAGGCCTTTGAAAAAGTTGATCAACCTTGCGAAGATTCCCGCAAAGGCTTCATGTGGCGCCTGACCGAGGAAGCTATTCGGGAGGGCGTCAAATCCACAACCCGCTACCGCTCTAAGCAGCCTAATAAACGAGCCCATCGTACGGCTCATCCCCAACCTCAGCGTCAAGCCTCTGGCGCAAAAGGTGGCCAAGCTTCGCGCCGAGCGACGAGAATGAGGCGCGGTAATCGCATCCTCGACGCATATCGAGGCGAACCGTACACTGCGCGCTCAGTACCTGCAGCGTTCGACCCAATGTTCAACAGCGGCGAGGCACCAATTCCCTATCAATCTTCCCCATACTACGGGCCGATGGTCGACTATGTATACGGAAGCCAAGAAGGGAATTTCACCAGCCCTCTCGGAAGTCCTGGCATGGATCTGTTCTCGCCGGCACCAGGCTGCACATTCGGCTCCGTACCGCATGGCTTGCCGCTCACGGATACAGCATATTTCCTCAATCAGAGCCCCACAGAGAGCTTGTTCACCAATAGCCCGAGCCCATCGGCTGACGAGCCGCGGACCCCTGTGAGCCAAGGCGGGTGGAATGATGACTCCAGTTTCGCGACTGCGGGCTTTTGCGATGACCTAGCATACCACAGGTATGCAGGATGATGGTGGGAATAAGAAATTTTGGAGATTCAGGTTGAGCCATGTTGCATGCTTGCTTACGCTTAATCGTTGTATATTTGCTTTTTTTCCTTTTGTGTTTCGCTCCTACAGGGGCTTCTTTCCCTAGTCTTGAGCCCTGTATCGTCCGTGCGAAACCTAGCAGCACTCAGACATTTGCTTAAGGTATGTCCATGTTGTATAGAGAGTATGGTGGTCAGTTTAGTAGTCAATGTAGTCACGGTATGAAGAGTTTTTCATTGAACGTGAAAGACTGCTGGTTCTTAGATTCTTATACTATCCAGAAACTACAACGCATAATTTCTAGAAATATCCATTGTTTTTGTCACAAATGTGCTGAATTTTTGTGCCTGACCAGCTTAGCTAAATGCTTCATCACTTTTTCCAACCCTTACTTCGACTGCTGAATCATAAACGTAGCTTGGCATGATTGGCGGATATGTCATCCTGCAGATACCTGCAAGTTGCTACATTGACAATGTCAGGCAATTGGATTTTCTTCTTCCACCCTTTCGGGTAGTGATATCAGTATGCAATGTATGAGCCTCCATTGCAGGCCCCGTATTCCTGTAATACTCGACTACCCCCTACTGCTATGGAGCAGTCGCAGCATGCGTGCAGAAATCGCTAGCGTTAGATACTTTGGGTACTACAGATATCCTGCAGCAGTCTTTTCACAGCTCCGCCGGATTCTAGTAATGCATACCCTTTACGCATGGTCTTTGTATTCTGCACTAAACACGCCACATGTGCGCGTCCCGGATCGGCCCATCTCGCTACGATAACCGCAGATCACGACATGGCAGGATGACCAGGGGTCTGAATATCAAGGGCGCAAGATTGGATTGGACGTTGAATCTTGGTGTAACATACCTGGCGGCAGACTTTCATTGGTCTAGTGTGGAGTTCTGCTATGCGTGGCTCTCGTCTGTACGATCTACTATTCATTTTCTCAGGAAGCATGGCGCCCATTTTGATATACACAAATTTCCAGCGATCCGTTTTTCCTTGTTGATGCCTTAATGAAAAAAACGAGCAGTCGTTTCGGTATCGCCACCCCCACGGAGCCACATATCCTGGCCAATGGTGCATCACTCTCACAGCGGAACTTTCCCCGCATAAACCTTACTGCATGGGTGTACAGGACCCACGCTTCAGAAGAGGCTGGCTTTGTCTACGAATGTAACAGTACATCTGCCGTGTTATGTTAGTATACGGCTACACCTGCAGCGATTAGCCTTGTGTGGAGCGCCAATATATGTGGACATCGCTCTGGAAATTCAGTCTACCAGTAATGTGATTTTATGTGGAAATTTATAGTAATAGATGTACTTCTGAACTGCGGTCAAACCGTTTTGTCCCTATGAACCACTGGTCCACTATTGAGAATGATGCCCTCTACCCCCCAATAGTACAATACCTGTATTTATCTCACAGAGGCCCATGAATCTCATTGAGCTCACAAATTCAGAGATTAAATACGAACGACTGTCAAGCAGATGCAACACTGGTTGTACAATGGAGTTTCTTATCTCATGCTTACAGAGTCGGACATGAAACACTGCTTCAGCATCCCAGTGCATAATTCAGAATTCTGATTGATCGAAGACCCCTGCTGATGATAAGCAGCTACCATCACCTCAAAAACTCTGCTTGCAGAAATAGCAAGGGTAGTTAATATATCGACTGCTTGTGATCAGCGCAAGGTTGTGGCACCGACGTCAATGTGGAGAACGACGAAGTACCAATCACGATACAATAAAAAGCCTACCAGAGCAAGGTTGCGTGCATTGTTTCTCCTCATTTGCCTCGTCTCGCGTGTAGTAACTATAGATCGTTATCGCCAGCCGTCACCCACGATTCTGGATGGTCTTGCACAGGCATATTTAGACACAGTCCTTACTGACAAGACCTCTGGATGGGCTGTCTGCGTCATATGCAACTATACCCAAATAGGCTTTGTATGCATCTCAAGATTGGCTTGGCCCTTGGTCTACACACGTTTTAGGCGAAGCTCCGCTTTGCGTCAACGGTTGCACAGTATCCGTGCCAATGCGGTTCCCCCACGCTGAACCCAGATACTCTCTGATTGCAGTGAGTTATGATGCTAGACGAGCGAAAGTACTGAGCTCGATTTTTGATTGTACTCCTAAGTCATCTTGGCGGTAGTGTCTTTCGAGTAACGACTTATCGCTTTCGTCCCTTCGTGCCTCGATGCAACTCGGTCTCACCGGACGTACATGCAGGTACTATGCTGTACTCACAGGCCGATCTATACTGTATTGTAGACGCCCATTAACTAAGACCAATGCAAAATGTATACGAGAAGTGCGACACGGAACGCCAGAACATGCTTAACCGGAAATTACGGCTGACACTTCACCTTCTAGGTTCGAGGTTGACTCGCGCTGCAACATCGGTCCGACACAGAACCCAGTAAGTTATTCAGTGGACATGGCTCTTTGTGTGTGTTTTCCACCATTCCTGTTTCTTATTACTTCAGCTAATTATCGCAGGTTGAGTCCACCAAGACAAGCAACTCCAGGAGAGTGAAATAGAGTGTGCACTGGGTAAGGCTTCCGTCGAGGACCACGGCAACGTACCATCCATCCAACACAAGAGAGGTTTGTTACTGTCACATACTATCACGAACAGGAAAAGCTTAGCCTAGGATATCTTGGCCAAGAAAGCTTAGTCGCCGAAGGGAGAGCGCCACAATGAACCATGTGAGGCCGGTATGGAGAGAGTGTCCCAGCCCTGAAAGAGCGCGCAAGGAAGGGCGTTCATGCTGCCAGGGGCTAGAAAATAGCGCGATATGCATCTATACTCGCTATTTATGTGAAGTGAAACCCTTAGACGCACTATGTCCTTGACAAAGCCCACCATAGTTAAGGACATGCAGGAACGACACTCGTAAGGGGTTGTCAGGCAACGTCATTGCAGTCATCTCATCCGCGGCGGTTGTTTAGATCGAGCCTTTTCATCCGCATGCACTGAGTCGCAAAGAGCCATTAACGCCATCAATAGCCTATGTGGTTGATGTAGACGACAGATGGGCAATCACGGGCGGGAGAAAGTCCACCAATCTCAGGAGCCAAGTGCCCAGGATTGTGGAGAAAGCTTCGCTGCTTGCCGTTTAGCGCCACCATTAGCCACATGTGGCCATGAGGGGACCCCAGAATCATCATGGAGATAGCAGCAATTTCTCCGCACCCTAATCTTACGCTCAAAGCCATTACCAGGTGGATGGGTTGTGTCCGCGGCTCGAACGGCAATCGGCGCGATAGCATGTGTATATTAAGAGCCCCGGGGTGCGCTGTTGAAATGACCAGCTTCAGCGGTCCCATCGCCAAATCGCGAAGTCAACATTTCAATCAATTGCAACGATGCGCGTCTCCGAAATTCTTACCTTCGGGCTTCTACAAGCATCCGCGGTGTGGTCTTCACCTCTTGAATCCCATAATGCACTTGTCGCCCGGTCTAAACGGCCTCACCATCCAATCAAACCGCACCATCCCGGAAAGGCTTTCCCACCATCCCCGGAGCGGACCAAGACCTGTGTGGTCAAATCCAACGCCAATGGTACAGATGACTCCCAGAATATTCTGAAGGCTGTCAAGGCCTGTAACAATGGTGGGCACGTTGTCTTCCCAAAGGACAAAAAGTTTACCATCGGCACCGCGCTAGATCTTACCTTCCTGAAGCACATCGATCTTGGTACAAATGATCTCCAAAATTTATTTCATGTTCCTACGCTGACAGCTTTGACAGATATTCAAGGAACAATTCAGTTCTCCAATGACACCGATTACTGGCAAAAGAATGCCTTCTACCACACCTTTCAAAACGCCACCACTTTCTTTCAGCTAGGTGGTACAGACGTCAATGTCTACGGCGGGGGTACTCTGGATGGCAATGGCCAAGTTTGGTACGATCTTTATGCCAAGAATATTTACATCCTTCGTCCCATCCTTTTCGGCGCAATTGGCCTGAAAGGAGGCCGAATTGAAGACCTGAAGTTCCGATACAGCCCGCAGTGGTACACGCTTGTTGCCAATTCTAGCGATGTCGTATTCTCGAACATTGATATCGCTGGTGGAAGTGTTAGCAAGAATCCGGCAAAGAACACTGATGGGTGAGTAGATTTGCAAAGTCGTGGCCTGAAAACATCGTGCTCACAAGTTGTACAGATGGGACACATACCGTTCCGATAACATTGTCATTCAGAACTCTCACATTGATAACGGCGATGACTGCGTATCATTCAAGCCCAATAGTACCAACATCATCGTCCAGAACCTATGGTGCAATGGTAGCCACGGCATCAGCGTTGGCAGCTTGGGCCAGTACCCTAAAGAGGTCGACTACGTGAAGAACATCTATGTCTACAACATCAGCATGTCCAATGCATCGGATGGCGCACGTATCAAGGTGTGGCCTGGATCTCCTTCCGCGCTTTCAGGCGATCTTCAAGGTGGAGGTGGCTCTGGTGCTGTCTCGAACATTACTTACGACGGCATGGTGCTTTCGAACGTCGACTATGCGATCGAAATCACTCAATGCTACGGACAGAAAAACCTTACTTTATGCAACCAGGTACTTTTCCATTCCATTGTTGTCCATGCCATTTTCAGTGGACCATAAACTTACACAAGTCACAGTTCCCGTCCAAGCTCACAATCTCGGACATTACCATCAAGAACTTCTCCGGCACGACAAGCAAGAAGTACGACCCGCTCATCGGTTATCTAGTTTGCTCCAGCCCGACTGTCTGCTCCAACATCAATGTTCAGAACATTAATGTCAAGAGCCCAAGCGGAACGAACTTGTACGCTTGTGGAAGCATCACAGGAATTGAGAGCCAGGTCAACTGCACAAGCAGCGGGCCCAAAGGAGGAAATTCATGAACGCAGAAACCGCGTTGAAGAGTACTAGAAGTCTATAATATTTATACATCAATAAATAATACCACGATGCGAACTTGAGCAGTACCGCCAGATGTCCAATTTGTCGAGGGTAAAGCACGCGCACAAGTTCTCAAGCGTATGTTTGAATTGTGTCGACACTTAAACAAGCAGTCCGAGTCTCATTTTGATAATATGTCCCATTCATCCGTCTGGATCTACTGCTAAAATTTCTCTATGATGCGCCCGATGAGTTTCCGTAGGGTGATATTTGCAAACACATCCTGGTGATTCCACTTCTAGATGGAACATTAGAAGCTCAATCTCTACCTTCACACATCCAATCGGGTTCATGCTGATATTAAAGATAGTGGGCAGTACCACTGATGAAGAAATTTGACTACACAATCATCGTTGTATTGATGTGCAAGGTGTGTGAAGTGTGCGAAGCTTTCGTTCGTGATAGCATCATTTACCGGCGGATCACCAAAGAGTAGCTTCAACACATCAAACGACTGGAGTCCTAGCCAACCTCCATTAATCTGAAATTCGCCTGCAATAGCTCTAAGTGCTAGATAAATCGTATTAGTATCAGTGGTGTTCTTAGGTTTGAGCAGCACCAGCAAGCGATGGACGTTATTAGAGTGTTTCTCTACAACGTTCAGCTGCGCGTAAGCGATTGGATCTTCACTCTTGAGTGTCTCGGCGATACTCGAAGGGAACAGGCTCGCAGGGCCCGAATGTTGTTTTATGTTCAGTTCGCGAGACCGCTTTAGCAAGATCCTTTGTGGCAGTTTTACGTTTTGCAAGAACTTTTTGAGCATGGCGCGCAAGGGCCCTGGCCCTGTCATGTCTTGTTCGCGCTGAATATCCCATGGAAATGACGCCCAATCATGGGAAGAAAGCTTGTCGTGCAACATGCCACTAAGTTGCGTCGACACTGAACGACTTTTATGGGACAATGGCGATATTGTTCGAGACGGAAGTGTAAATGTATAATCCGACATTAGTTTTGCCACTTCAAACAGGCCATATTGCATGTTTCCTTCTTCCGCGTATAAGGAGATAAGATCCTCGAATGTGGTTTGCCATTGTCTTCTTGAATGAATCTTCCAAAGCTCCCAGTAAACCAACTCTAGTTCTCTTTTGAGCCTATTGTAGACTTGCCAGTGATCAAGCAGTTGTAGAAATGACTGAATCTCACTAGGTCCATTCATAGTCCCTGTGGTGATAGTAGACATGCCTTGAAGGACTTTTCGGAGAGTGTGCAAATCTTCCAAATCGTCATAGACTAAGGCTATATCTCCAAGCCTTACGAAATCATACCGCTCCTTGGGAATTTGGTTGAATGGGTCTGCATTGAGGTCGGGGTGCGTTGTTGGGATTCTGTCTCTTCTCCATTGTCGCCAGTCTTGTAGTGCTCCTTCGAAGCCCCAATGCCATGATAATACAAAAGTCCGATTAAAGCTGGAGATGCATACTAAAAGATCTGACCATGTGATTGAGGCCGAATAAGGAGACGCGATGAAGACCCTCTCCGGGGTTGGGACTGAGAGGCTGATGACCGATAAAAATGCCCTAAAAGAGTTTCCATCATTGCAGAGACGTATGATGGTTGGGTACAGGCTTCCTTCCAGTAAGCAAACAACATCACCGACGAGGATAGGTTTGACCATTGCTGGGATCGTCAAGGACGCATGCCACTCTACGACTTGGCCGCCATGGCCCCGGAAATGTTTCGAGGTGACACAGATTGTGTCATACTGATTGATTGCGGTAGCTGGGGTGATTTCAGTCACTTTACCAAGTACGCAGCCATAGCCCTGGATGAGCGCCATTTCGCTACCTTCCCACGTCAGGATATCTGGCTTTTGGCCGACAATGGAGTGGATTAGATCACGGAAGAGTAATTTCCAGGTCGTTTTATAATCGACTTTTATTTCCAAAGAGTCTTCTGAACTCATTCCAAGGAGTGCAAAGATCTTGTCTCTGCGGTCAGTAGCATCCTGGTCATGGAACATGCCTACCAGCGTTCGCAAGGGTAGAATACTGAGTCTTGCAGAACCCATGAAGATCCTTGTGTTTTCCGGCCAATGCATGATCAGATGTGTCAATGAGTCCACAAGTCCAGCTATATTTGGGAATGTGCTTTCAGTTCTCGAATACCTTTGCAGAATACAGTGCCGTCCATCTCCTGTGGTCCGCATAGAATTACTGATTTTCTCGCTGCAGCAAGCTCCTGAAGAATCTATGCAGTCTTTAGTCAATTGGTTCATGATTTTACGAGACATCGTCAAGGAATTTAGCTTACCCATATACGCCCAAAATACGGACGCTTCAGTAAACTGTTCAGTACTGTCGCTTCTGGTATCGGCAGGTTCAAGTTCTCGCCTTTAATATTATCAACATGGACTGCGGCACTATAATAAGTTTCCAAGTCTCCAGCCCTGCCAGCCGCACTTTCAATAGTACGAAAAGCTGCATCACTGTCCTCCGCTTGTGGCCCCAGCCACACCAAAACATGATCCGCAAAAGCGTATATTTGAGCCATGCCCTCTACTTGAGCGGCGCGCTCTTCATCGTCGGCTTGATTGATGCAGATAGCATCGACCCACAACTTCTTCGCGGCGGTACTGTCTCGAAGGCGAAGCAGAGCTGCATGAAGGTTCGGCGTGATGGCAAGATAATTTTCGCCTACCAAGATCTTGTGTGTATATTCAGGTTTCCCCCATACGTATGAAAGCGCTGCATAGTTTCCGGTGTACACAGACATTGCTTCATTGAAGATTTCGCAATGTATATCGGTTCCATCGTTGCCGGGCAGAAGTCGTATTAAACGGATGTAATTATTATAGGGTAGCTTCGTGTAAAGATGGGGCTTCATATTGGATTTAACTGCCTACCAGGGCTTGCTCAGATGCTTGGACAAAACGCGGCGCGACTTGAGATAAGTGGAATAGAGAAGGCTGCCATGGAGAGGCCTAATGGCCTGCAGGTGGCAGCTGCTCAGACACGAGCTTGTGGCTCACTATGGCGCCTCCGAGGCCCATTACAAAGGCCAACAAATCGTATGTGACAGTTAACCTGTCTCGTGCCATGCGAACTGATGATTTGGAAATGGAGCGATGGATTGGTCATACTCCTAGAGAGCCCACGAGCACTGACCATGCGCTTCACTGCGAACCTCGGTTACGGTAGGCTCTTACCGGTATAGTGCAATAGCTTTTAGCTAAGCCTAAGTAATATCAAAACCTATATTAAGTATAGTACCCTCTACCTTCTAAGTAGGTACTATAATAATATCTTTATAAACTTATTAATAGCTACTCTATTTATCTTACCTACCTAGTCTGCGTATATAGTTGTCAGGACACAGGTCTGTGTAACGAACGTCACATAGAAATAGGGACGTACACGCGTTCTTAGAGGATGAAGGACCCTACTTAGGGAGTATCGGACCTACCTCCGATACTGCCCCGAATAGGCCCTATTACCCCTATTTCTCCACACATAAATAGAGCTCTTTAGTAGTAGATAGCAGGACAAGTTCTTCTTGTCCTTCCGTATCAGACCTATAGGAATAGAGGTGTTCTTGGTTATCCACCGCAGCACGCACTCCCATATGCCTTTGAGTTGCACTCGGATCCGTTTCGGAGCCCTCTAGCACCTGTGTCGTTACAGTCTGTTCCCGCCATGCAATACAACCAAAAGGTAAGCAATGATCAACCATCGCTGATCATCTTGAACAGAACAGTACTTATTGTCAATCCAGCACGCAACGCTGCGCACAGCGTTGCTCACATTATAGTAGCTGTTCGTCTACCTCGGCTATATCTCAGCTCTCAACTCAGCTATCAGCCCGTGGCCTGACAATAATCTTATTACTACCTACTAGTAATACTCTTCTGATTAGATATAGTGGTAGTGCTACGTACGAAATTTTATATAGTAATCTTAAAAATATTATAGATACTTTCTATTTTAGATCGAGTGTGAAGATAGTATATAAGCATATCCTTTTAGGCTACGAGCAGCGAGGCTGCAGTAACTTATAATAAGGTGATAATACTAAAGTTAGGTTCGCTTTCTTATGCAGGGAGGCGAGGTAAACGAGATAGGTAAGGGTAGGGTCGAGGGTTGTGAGGGGCAGCATAAAGGAGGAAGAGCACGGTGTTTTATACGTATTTTGTTGCAATAGGATTATTGCCGCGCTCGGTCTTACCCTCCTGCACTGCTTCTATATCCGAGTTATACTTATCTTCGGCTAGATAAAGCTGTCGAAAGGCCAAGATGGCGAGGTTGTGGGTGCCAAACTTGAGGGCCTCACATCTGCTGCTGGGGTCTGCCGTCAAGAAGTTGCATGTGTCTTTCAGCTTAGTATCCCAAAGGGTAAGACCGGGCAAATCTGGGTTCTCATAGTATGACGTCCTATCGAATGGTTTTCCTTTAGCTCTTCAATAAACCAAAAGAACGTTATAACAAACTTTTAAATAGCCATTGAAAGTAAAATTTATTCATTGTTCCTGAAAACATATGAAAAGCTAAATTCCCGCTTCGCAAGAGGCATCACTTTCAGTTACAAGGAGGATGATGTGCCTAGACATATGTTTTATCTGTCAGCAATACCAATCAATCCTTGTTCTTTATCCTCCTCCGTCTCTACGCTGTTCAAGGCAGAGCTTTCTTCAAGGTTTCCACCAATCCCCAAATCTCATCCTCAGTATTATAATGCACCATGCTGATTCTCACTACGCCTTCCGGCCCTAGACCCAACACTTCGTCACACAGTCTTTTACTGTAAATGTGACCCCACCTGATACCAAAATTACTACTCTGATCTACCTTCCTAACAAGCTCTCCTGGACTGATGCCTTGTACAGTAAATGAGATGGTTGATAAACGTACTGCGGGATCCGATGATGTGGATCCATGAACAGTTATGTCAGATCGTGAAGTCAGGAAGTCGAGGAGGATCTTCTGAAGTTTGCCTTCGTGGGTAGTGATCGCATCAAAAGCAGATGGGTCGGAAGTGAGGTAAGATGCAGCCGGCGTAATTGCCTGCACGTTTTCGTAGTTCGAAGCCGCGAAACCAATTTTGTCCTCTAGGGTTCTGGTGGGATTGAAGAAATGCGGCATGGGCGTTATGTGTTCCTGGGCCCGCCGGCTTGCATACAACGCGGAGATACGAGGGCCATACACCTTTCACCAATCAGCATTTCAACCTTACTACGCCGTGCGAGTTGTGCACGTAACATACCTTGTACCAAGACATAGCATAAAAATCCACCCCGAAAGCCCTGACATCAATGCGTCGATGCGGCGCGAAGCTTACTCCATCAACGCAAAACAATGCACCCCACTCATGGACGACATCTGCTATTGCTTTAATATCGTGGATCGTGCCAAGAACATTTGAGGCATGCGTGCAAGCTACAAACTTCACCCTTGGGCCAAGAAGCGGCCTCAAATTCTCCGGCTTGAGCTTGAGCTCCGGCTTTGGTGACTCCCACCACTTCACCGTAAGTTTGAGACGCTTAGCCATGAATAGCCAGGGCTTGACATTCGTCTCATGTTCCATTTTGGAGAGAATGATTTCGTCGCCCTCATTAAAGTTCAGAGCGCCAGCGAGATTCATAAAGAGTTGGGTCGTTGAGGCACCGAGTACTAAATCAATTGGTCAAAAAGTGGATGCAATACTTTGGGACGTTTGGCACACACCAATCTCGTCTCGATCGGCATTCATATACTTTGCCGCAGCCTGATAACCTTCTTCGTACTTGGAATTCGAGATCTTGCCAACATCATATGAGGCTCCAAGCTGTACATTTGTCTTGGACAGATACTGCGTGATCCTACTGCTAGTCAGCAAAGTATTGAAAAGTGTACAGCTTCAAAACTCACGATTCTATCACATCTCCAAGCACTTGACTACCACCCGCATTATCAAGGAATACTTGACTCTGGTTTAGGGATGGGAAGCGCTGGCGTGCAGTCGCAATATCAAAAGTTGCCGGCATTCTACTGGCTCCAGTTTATGGTATTTGTTCCTCGACTTGAAACAGCGGAGGCACACAGTTTTATACAGTTTTCAAATTTTCTGAGATATGTGAATTTTAAGAAGGGAAGACTATGCCCTACCAGTCATAACAAATGTCCCACAATTCTTAATTACTTTTCATAGAGGCCACTCTGTGTTTGGCAAGTCTTTCCTGATATTCTACGCCTTACGCCCTATGCCCCCACGCCTTGTCCCTCACAATGTGTCTCGAATTCGCTCTGACCCATGTATATGCGCCTACTTGTCGTCATCGCACAGCGCTATTACACTAATGCGCCAAACACTAACAGCTCTATTGTTTGCCAAAACCTCGAGACGAATTTACGAACGTATCCCGGCCCTACTTCACCTGTAGTGTGCGATTTTACGCAATATTGCCACCATGGCCGATACTTTCTACGCCGCGCGAGCACACATTCGGCTAGCGTGAAACTGCCCCGCGCGATGCACGTGATCATTAATCGTGCGTAATTTATCTCTATCATTGGAAAACCCCCGCTTGTAGCTATAGAGCTTATAGCTATATAATTAAGTAATAGGTAAAGTGGAATATATTTGGCTCCTCCCAAAATGTTATTTGGCTCCCCCCTCTGGATATATTGCCAGAAGGGGAGACGTCGGCGTAGCAGAGCGCACGGCGAGGAATACCAAACCTCAGCTTGATTAACAGCTCGATTGGTAGCTTGATTAACAGCTCGATTGGCAGCTTGATTAACAGCTCGATTGGCAGCTCGATTGGCAGCTATTAAGCTATTAATAAGGCGACCTATTAAGCTACTAATTAAGCTATCGAACTGTCAGTTAAGCTGCCAATTGAGCTATTAATCAAGCCGAGTTTTGATATTCCTTACTGTGCGCTCTAGAGCCTCTAATTGGCTGTGGATCCGCGCCAACGTCTCCCCTTCTAGTAGCGTATCAGGAGGGAGCCGAATAATATTTTAGGAGGAGCCGAATATGTTCCACCTATTTTTTAGGCTTTAATATTGCTTAGCCTCGGCTAAAAGCCATTGCACTACACACCCCGTAACAGGCCACCGTACACACACAGTACATGGTCTCCGCGATTCGCGCTCTCCATTTACCTCGCCATCGCACTCCACAAGACACCTCTCTCCGCTCCTTAAATTTACCCGTTCTGATCGCCTGTCCCCCTGGACTCTGGATGTCATTTCTTCTCCACGGCAGTACCGGGCATACAGGCATGGGTTGGGTTGACCAGGTACCGCGGGCCGGGAAACTCTACATTGGGGGTCTGTACGCGCTCTACCAGACCGATCTGATCAGTGCAGCGGGAATCACGCATGTTTTGTCAGTCATAGATTACGACCCCCTCCTCCAGGAAAAGTTCTCGCACCTCAAGCATTTCCACATCAGGGCTGATGATCATCCTAATGAGAATCTTTTGCAGTACTTTGGCGAGGGGGTCAAGTACATTGATCAAGCGATCAAGCAAGTCGACCAGGCTGGTGGCAATGCAGCAGAAGTGAATGGAGAGACGGAGAATGCAGGTGGCGGCGTCTTTGTGCACTGCGCCATGGGCAAATCGCGCTCTGCAACTTTGGTCGTTGCCTATTTGATGTGGAAGTACCGTCTCGATCCCGCCACTGCCCTGGAGCAGCTGTGCGAGGGGAGACCAGTGTGCGACCCAAATCCCGGCTTCAAAGAGCAGTTGCAGGTCTGGGAGAAAATGTGCACAAGTGAAAGCGAAGACGCGAAACAGGCAATATATGAAGAGTGGGAACGGACCAGATTCAAAGGGGAATACTGGGAATGGGACCTTAGAAGAAAGCAGCTGAAAGCAAACCTATGAACCAGGGGGTTTGGAATTACGGGAAAGACCTTACGGTCGTGCTGGAATCCAATTCGGTATCCTGCTCAGATGTCAGACCATTCTTGGCTCTTAAGCAACTAGATCGTTTGTGGTGCATCTAAAGCGACAATGCGACACTCTACAGGAAGATGTGTCCTTCGACCTCTGAAGTGGTTCCATTGGGCTGGATTCGGCAATCACCCTCGTGGCGAATGATGCTCAAAATTGGAGAACAACACCAACGAAGACTTGCTGCGAGGCATCAGACAACGCCGATCCGCAAAGGTGCGGTGCTCCCAGTATTGCTATCGAGATTGGGTGATAATCTCAATCTCAATGTCGAGCTATGGGCTCGTAAAAGAATATTCTTCGACGCATCGCGGCTATGCTTGACAGCTGCGGTCACGATACCAACTAGACATGCATCAAGGACAAAATACAATCATGTTTCAGTCATTAGAAATATACACTATACACTTCGCTCTCGCCATCTATCCCCATTTCTTTTTACCCCTTCCAAGGCTTTCCATACCCCGGCTTTCCGCCCTTGGGTTTATAGCACTTCAACCACTGAGTCAGCGCGTCGGTGAAATACTTTCTGCTGACAGCGCCTCCAGCAAACGTCGTTCTGAAATCATAGCAATGCTGCGCATCAGGCAGGACATAGCCGAATAGCTCGCCTCTGCTCTGCTCCTGGCCGCATCGGGGCGCGTTGGTGAAGGAGCGCACGCGTGGGGCAAAGGGCTCGGCGCTCGCGGGGGACAAGGTGCGCCAGGGGTCGAATTCGCCGTTGGACCAGTACGTGTTGGAGGGCCGGATTGTCCAGCCGCCGAAGATGGCGTTTGTGCGTGCGGTGTTGGGCCAGTCTGGGAAGAGGGAGCGTGGCGCGTTGGGGAATTGGCGGTGGCAGATGTCGTGTTGGTGCTGGAGGGAGTTATATTTTGAGACGAGTTGGTTGGGGCCTAGGTTTGCGGATTGGAAGTAGCCTGGGCGATGGAGTTAGTCCTTCTGTTCTGGTGAGGAGATGGAAGATGGCTTACCCCATTGTGTACAATACTGCCATGTCCAAGCAATCATGCTCGGGTCTGTGAACTTTCGGTTCAAATCGCAATTCCCCTGTACAGTATCCCTACCAGAGCACTCTGTCTCCATATACGCATTCACATTGCTCGTGAACCAGGGATAGGTCTCCCATCGTCCAATAGTAAAGTTAGCTCCCTTGGTCTTCGCCCAGCCTTCTGCTGGTGCCAATTTCTGGCTCTCAGGCTCCGTCTCGATCCAGTCGCAGAAGCGACGTAGACCCATCTGTCCACCCTCGACGCCATAGGACTGCCACGTGGCGAAGATGGTGGTCAGGGCATCTGCAAATGTAGCGTGTGAGTTATTAGCTGCGCCGAGGCCGAGAAATTGCTCCTTGAGTTTTGCGGCGCCCGCGCGGTCCGTGTCCATGATTTTATCCATGTACCGTACCGCTGCTTGGATGTCGCGGGAGCAGTTACCGAAACCGTACTTGTTGAGTCCTCTCCATACAGGCTCGAAGTAGAAAGATTGGTCAACAGACGCTTGTACAGGTGCTGAAGAGGCGTAGCTGGCGTAAATGGTGTCGGGATACTTGTCCCGCATAAAGGCTGCACGCATGGCCGGGTAAGAGCCGCCCACAAAAACCCAGGGGGTCTTGTCTGGTGTGAGCGTGTAGTTGATGTTCTTTCTGCTAAACTGTTTGGCGAAGCGATCTACATCTGCGAGAGACTGCTCAGTAGTGAGGAAGCGGAAAGCTTCAGGTGGTGTATTAATATCGACAGGTTCTGGTGTAGAGTTTCCATCTGCGGTCTTTGTTAGTCAATTGCTCTGTCAACCTTGGTCAAAATCTTGTATAGCATCCTTGACTCTTTCTTCACCGTCTTTCTCTCACACAACGAAAATCAAACTCACAAAATCTGTGCTCCCATACAATCCCAACTCCTCCATAAGCATCCACAATCTGTTTGAAAAAGCTCGTCTCATTCTGCAGCCTAAACAGGGCATTTGATTCTGCATTCGCCTCACCAACATCATAAACAAACACCGGCCCACCCTGCTTGTACCCACTCTCCGCAACCCAGAACCTATTATTGAAGGTGCCATGGTAGGAAAACGGCTGATTCTTATCCTTTGCAAAATTGTCAATGGGCAACTGCACGTACTCGGGGGTGATGACCTCGGCCGCTTTGAGGGCGGAGATGTCATCTGACGAGGAAGCAAGCTTGAGGGATTTGAGCGACGCAATGTTGATTTCGGGGTTGTCTTGAGTCGTTTCCATGGCTGAGCCGTCTGGGTTGAGGCCCATATCCGCGAGGAGATTGAATTTGCGCTGCAGAGCGGTATTCATGGCGCTTGTGCTCTGGAGGAAAGCGAGCGCGAGCGCCGCTGCTGACAATGTGGTCCGCATGATGGTAGAAAGTTGGATTTCCCCAGACTGAGAAAGTTCCAAAAGCCTTCAGCAAAGAAGAAGAAAAAGCTGGAACGAATGAGAGGAGGAGGAGGAGGAGGAGGACTAGTCGTCAAGACCACTTCAACAAATAACGAAGAAGAATACCCAACGTCGAGTCCACACGAGAATCCCCGCAGTCGCTGCGAAGACAACAAACGTGCAAAGGAGGAGAGGAGAAGGGGTAGACGCACAAAGCACCACTCTTCACATAGCCAGCGCGACACACAAGGCACTCTATATACGTTCCGCTCCCATGCCCCTAGACCCGAATCCAGGATATATCCTGTGGGCCAATAACTTAATCGACCCACGGACGGTAACGGGGATGTACGAATCCCAGCCGAACCCATTGACTTAGGCTCTCTCTCCCTCCCTCTCTCTCCCTCTCTCTATCCCAACACCCATCTTAGCCAGGCGATCAGCAGCAGCAGCAGCGGCGGAGTACGACACGGGCCAATGCGACCAAAGGCAGCCAACCGCAGCGGCACCAAAGCTTCTCTAGTCTTGGTCGAGGAAAACGCAGCGAGCCCGCAAGGAGAAGGAGGCAAAGCCGCAAAAGCACCAAGCAGTGGAGCACGAGGCGTAAAAAGCTTATCAATGTATTGCGCGCCTTCCATTCGTGTACTTGGTTCCTGCCAAGCTGTCTGCTGGCCTGCCTTGTTGGGCTTAGCGCCCGGCCAGGGGGGGGGGGGAACATGCAAGCTACCATTTTTTAACTACTTTTAATTTGAGTAGTACATATCGTGTGAGCCGGGAGAATGCGGTTCGGAGGCAATCTAAACACGAGCGTTTATTTGGGTTTAAGCAGGCATGCGATGTGCGTATTTGGGTAGTCTGCGGCGATGTGGCAACTTTGTGTTTGGTAATAATGTCACTGGGGAGGCAAGCGGCGCGGGAATAGGAAAGGGTGTGGGTTGGAGATTGCATGTGTTCTCGTGGGCTAGTCGGTGTTGTGTTCACGGTGACACTGCGTCCCATCTTGGACCCAGCCAGAGCGCTGGATGGCGGAAGTTGCAGATTGTTTGTTGCCACATCGATGGTCATGGGTCTTGTCCATCACTTTGAACGTCTTCTACTTCTTGATTTGGCTGCACTACCATCTCATGTCATTCTCGACTCCCCTCTCGCCTCGTTCAGACTACAACATATTAATCGCCTCGCGCATCATCTCTTCCACGTGTCCTCCATCTCTGAGATTCAGATATAGTTTCTGCGCATTATCCAGTCGCTTCCAAACTTAGCATCGTACACTGCGTCTTCCCCATTCCCAGGCTGGCTGAGCTGCATTAATCTCCTTATATTACCCCACAATGTCCAGAACCTGGGATCGCATTCCAAACGCCATTTATGTGGCAGTTACAACATATTAGCCTGGAAAATATCCGAGCACAGCCTTATTAGTATACGAGCTCTCGAACGTGCTCAGATGGCCTGGCAGTGCTTCGAGAAGCTGTGCAATTGTGCTTCGGCCGCAAAAGAGTATAAAAGAGTATAAAAAGACATCCAGACCTCCATTCGAATTTGGTCGATATGGCTCTCTGTTGGATGCTCATTGCGGACCTAAATGCCCATTGACACCACCGGGGAAGGATATTTCCGGCCAATGATGGGCAACGTGTCCCTGAACCCCAGAACTATCCACCAGACCTTGGCCATCATTCCCAGGGCCTTGGGACTCGCCTCGACCCAGAGTCATAAGTGTTGTTGCTGTATTTAGGTACTCGCCTGGTTGGCCTACTTGCGGCTGCATATACGTTCTTGTCCATTGGCGCCAATCTTGCGGTGTAAAGCCGTTGGCCGTGTATGCAGGCTGTCCGCTATTGTTCACCGGGGCATGATTGGTCGCGTATGTGTACGTGTCGCTTGAAGGTTGTGATGTACTTGAGGCTGCTGCTGCTAGGGCTGCCGCATGGGTTGGGTTCATGCCCGTTTCGTCACCACTGCTGTACGGCTGCTGGTCATACGAAGTGCTGCTTTGTTGCGGCACTGGTAGAGTGTTTCCAATATTGTATGGGTGTGAAGCACCCGCTGTTAAGCTACTATAAGCCGATGTCTGGGGAGTAAGAGTTGGATCAGTCGAGCCACTAGCTGCAGTCGCGTAGTGCTCCCGGTATACTGCATTATCGTATACAGGGGTGGGAGTTGACGAATGCTGAGGAGTCTGCAGGGCTACGCGGGCTAGTGATTCGGTCGCAGTCCGCTTAACAATGTTGTCGTTGATATTGCTCAACGATTGCTCAATAATCTTTGAGATGGCGCTTCTCAGCCTGTCTTCAGAGCCTATCAGGTATTAGTGGACGCTGGACTTGATCGCATCGTTCTACGACCGCACGCCTGAATCTGGAGATGAGTCTGGAGCGCTGAAGATGACTTACCGAGGAAGTGGTCGCATTCGCCAAGAACATTGACCCAGATTGCCATGTCGCCCTTCAGCTTTGTCATATCCACCGGTGTTAGGTGCTCTTTCCGCATTGTTGAGATGAAGAGTGTTGTAAATATTGCCGCGATGAAGACCACCGTGTTGATCCAAGGGATGTCCAGGCTCTTCTTGTGCATCATCTCGGTGCAGTTGAGCAACATCTTCTGCGACGCATCCAAACACTTGTCCAGATTTGAACTGAGAATGGCAGCGTCGGTTGATCGGCAGACGGCTGGATGATGAAGTTGAAGAATGTATGATTGGTACCAGTATTCGAGGTACAGGGCAAAGATGTGAGTGTCTGCCGACGCGCGAGCAGGGTCTTGCAGCTCGTAGGGCAGCTCGTCTTTCCACTGCTGGATGCCCGCCTCCAGTCGTTTCAAGTTGTCTGCATATGCGCGTGGAGAGTGGCGCACTGCATAGATGGTCTTGTAAAGCTCCAATTCCCACACCGTGTACTTTGCGATCTGTATGCCCACTCGGAATGAGCATTGATGGTACAGGTCCAGACTCGTTTCCTCGCCCGGCAAGCAATCGTTCATGGGCTCAGGGAATTCGACGTCAATGTCCTCGTTGCTGACTGGCATTGGCCTTCCAAGCTTTCCGTTCAGATTCACCTGGAGTGCGTGAAGAGTCCAGAAGACTCGCTTCCTCATCTCGATGTCCAGCTTACTCCACTTCCCAGTGCCGTCTGCCCACGCACTGGCAGAGCGATGTAATCCAAGCTCGATGGCAAACAGATATGTGATCGAGGTCAGGATCCAGGCGGCACCAGGTTTGGGGAAGTTGCGTAGGTGGTGGCATATCATGGCCAAAGCCTTTACGTCTTCCAATGTGTGGTGTCCATGGAGCAGCTGCTTGTAGAAGCTGAGAGCGTACAGGTAATGCGCATGTGATTCTTCCAATAGCGCACTCTGCTGGTTATTTCGAGTCGCTATCTGATATTGAATCGTTGCCAGCATCATGTGGACAGTCACAATTTGGGGGGCAGTAGGGGTGAAGCTTTTATCGTTTCCAAACCTCCATATCTGTTTTGGTCAGTCGTTGAACAGGCCACGGATTGAACATGTCTTACCAAATCCATAAAGTCGGGTTTTGAAATGAGCATGGTATATGGGTTCATCGAGCGCAAGTACCACATGGCATACTCTTTCAGTCCCGGGTACTGAGGCAGTGGAGGGGGCTCCACCTGGCCCCCTCCCAAAGAGACCTTGACCAAGGTTGTATACGACATGGCGGAGTTTTCATACTCGGCCTCGTCCGTCATGAAGTCTGTGATGTCGACCTCGGTGCCGAAGACTGATAGTGACGTGCCTTTGATATGGCTCAGCAGCGAGTCTCCTGCCGCGACACCGAGATAGTTGTCGCCGATGGAGCCGTGCTTGAAGTCAGGCAGCGACTGGAAGTCGATCTTTCCCAGACCGCTGGCGGGGGCATAGCCCTGGAGTGGTGATGCGCTTGTCCGGCGGGGCGTATCTGACCAGGTTTGATTATCATATGGCACGCTAGGGGTTTGCATGGAGCTGTAGGCAGACGAAGCCCGCGGCTCTACACCCAATTCCTTCAACTGTGCATGCAGGTCTGCATTCTGATTTCGTAGATAGGAGAGTTCCGACTCCAAGGCCTCGGCGTGACCTCGAACCGTGGCGCGCCCGGTGATTCGATCCGTTGTGCGACACGGCGTTCTGTTCTGCTCGCATGGTGTGCATCCTTCAGGTCGGCCATCGCAGCGAATCTTGCGGACCTGTGCAGCGCCAGTCAGTCACAATGTAGCATTTTCGTTTTCTTCAAGAGCAAATGCACGCGCATTTGCAGACGCTGGCGTGCTGCCTTGCGGTCGTGCTCGGCTCGCGACGCGCAGTCGCGTCGTGCGAATCCTTCCGGCGTGATGCGCGCCGGGGTTGACAGCGCGCAACAGCGGTTACATGAGGCAGAAAAGCAACTCTGGGCCCTTTGATGAAGAGCCAGCAAAGCGCTGCGAAGCTCAATTGAGCAGCTCTGCAAGGACAGAGGCGGCGGGGCATCACGTCGAGCGTGGGACAGACATACCTTGCAGCGGTCGCAGGCCTGGCCGGTCCGCTTCGAGTCGGCAAGCTTCCTCTTGACGGAGCCGGAGAAGTCGTTGTTGGGCAGTCGCTGGTGCGGACTGGTGGGCAGGGCGTGTTCAATTCGTTGTATCTTGCTGACGAGGCTCGCTTCGTCGTCGGAGGCGCTCCTCTTTGGGGCCATGTTGGAGGAGTCGGTATGTTCCGCAGGATGACGAGCTGCAAGCACGCAGGGACGGTCGGCGGGCCTCTGGTGGCTTGGTCGCTCGGTCGCTCGGTCGCTACCTGTCAGACTCGGGAAGCATGCCGGCGAGGCCTGGTGGACGGGCACATGCAACGAGGGTCGCGCAAGAAACCACGGCGGGCAGCGAGTGTGGGGATGCAGCGGTTGATGTTGAGGACGCGGGCATTGAAGAGTCGCGCGCGCAGACGCTGCATTCAGGGTGCGCTGGTCAAGGTGAACGAGTGCAGCGTCCTCGGCGACTCATGGGAACGGACCCCATTCCCGTCCACATTCAGCTGTTGCCCTCGCCGGCGCCCTCGCCATTGGCCGCCGCCCGCCCTGAAACCTTGGATCGCTGGACCGCTGTCAAGAAATTCGCACTGACGCCCCAGGCCAGCTTGGGGTCTGCCCTACCGATCGACATGCAGCTGCGCGCTGATTCGCCGCCGCCCTCCCTCTGCCAGCCCGTCGAGGCACTTGTTGGATCAAGCGTCCAAGACATGCCTTGGCCGTCCCCGCCACGCCCCAAAGCGGCCGCGCCCATGGACGACTCAACCACCAAGTAATGCAGGTTGAGCGGAAAGCTTGCCTGTGAGCCATCCTGCGCCCTCGACGCCCGGCACACGCACCCAAGCACCCATTTGACACACAACGGTTTCGCCTCACTCGACGCCCCCGCCGCCTCCTGCAACAGCACCAGAAAAAACAACCATTGACCGGTGCTCACCCCCCCTCGCCTCTCGCCCAAGTTTCCATCAAACACCCTGTCCGTGCCTCGGCGCCCATCACCACCTCCAATACGCCGATCCACGCAATCATACTCGTCTGCCGCCAATGGCATCCATACGGACCTTTACACTACCGCACTACCACGCCTATCCAGTCCATGTCGCCTTGTTCAAAGACGTGACCAATGCTGCATATCTTCGCACCCAACTTCTAGAAGCCAATCCTGACTTTGACTATGCCTTCCTGGATGCCTCCATGGTAAGTGATCTTCAGCATCCATCCATCCGGCCAGTCAAGTGTATTCATTTTGCTTTTTCCCCCTCGACTATGGCCTGAGGTCCCCTCCTCCACGGCCGTTTTCAGAAGCCATCAGGGCACACTCTTCGTATACACGTGAGTGGCTTTATTTGCCCCCCAACCCAATTCACTCATCACATTTGATAGCGCCTTCCTCCGCTTCCATAAAGTTTTATACAGGACTTGGATTTGAGTCCAAAACATCTTTATTGATGTTACATTGCTGTTACATTAGCGCCGCGCTCTTGGGGGAGTTCCTACTCATCTCCCTTATCAGTCTTGGAAACCAAAACGCCCATGCACAATGCTATGGCGACATCGATACAACATCGATAAAAAAAACCCCCAACGCGCACACACATTACATGTCTCGTATCTGGAAACTTAATCACCAACTAACAAAATCAATCTAGATCCTTTCCCCACAACACCTTCTCTCAGCCACATTTCTTGCACTGCACAGCTTCCTCACCTCGCGGCAGAAGACGCGCACGCCCCACTCGGAGCTCGTGTTCAGGCTCTCGCCCAACAACAATATTGGCGAGTCGTACAAAAAGTTTGGCTTGACTGACTCCACTTCATCTCTAATCGCCGTCAAGCTGTCCATTACGGCTGAGGGGGCCGTGGCCGAGTCTGTGTCGAGGGAAAGTGTAAGTCGGCATTTGGGACATGTGGTGCAGGGGACGAGTGTAGAGATTGGCGAGGCAGGAGACGAGTTGGGAGCGTGGTGTGACCTTGACAAGCTAAGGAAAATGTACAAGCTTAGTGGGGATGCGGGGAAAAAGGTCAAAAGGGGCGTGATTGTGAATGGTGCAGCGCCTGCCCGAGACGAGAGGAAGGAGATGGAGAGTGTGGTCCTGGGCATAATTGCGCTTAAGGGGTCATGAGATCGAAGATGCTCTCATGCCACGGTGGAAATGATGCACAAACATGAACAAGGGCACATGACTCGATCAAAAGGAATTCTCCATCTCGACTATGCTACATGGTCTGACCGTATAGATACAGAACGGCTTCTCTAAAAGTCTCCCAACCTATAGTTCCTGGTACTCGGGCTTGATGAAATCAGCCATGTTCTTTGGCTTGGGGTATTTGTTCACTTCGTGGTGGCCGTGGTCGTCATGTCCGTGGGCATCGTGAGCAGGGCCAACGTAGTGCATCTTGTAGACCGAGCCGCACTCCATGCAGCGAGACTTGGGCTCATCGCGGGTAAGAGTGATCCAGAGAACGCCGTGCGAGTCGACTGGGTACCCAGTGCAGCCAACGTACTGCTCCTCACCGGCCGAGTTGACCGTGATGGGCTCCTCCATCGTACCTGTAATCCGTCAGCATCACGCCACTGCCATCGCAAAAATTTCCAACAGATCATTGTGCGTCACGATTTGGCGGTGGTGATGACGTACCGAGACGGCTGGCATCCAATGGCCTCATGTCGAAGATATCAACGCCCTGCATCTTTCCCAAAATTTCGAGACGCTCGAGACCGGTGGCTTGTTCGGCATCGGTGGGAACGGTACCAGGCTGCGCACCAGGTGGCAGCAGATCCGCATCCGTCTTGATCTCTGTGTTCCAGCAACCATTAGCAACTGCCCTCAGTGCGCAAAGCCATAACCGGGATATAGCTCGGCAGCGCGGAAAACCTGGGTGCGGGCGCAACACGAACCGTCAAGCTTCTTGTAGCCCTGCAGGATACTGGGAGCGCCGGCAGAGTGGCCAGCCTCCTTGTCTGCAGTAGCCTTCTCGTTCACATCGCCTGCAATGGTGTCAATGGTACATCGTACGATGGCTCCAGTCGTGACCTACGGCGGACGAAGGTGGTGGTGAAGGTGCGTCGGGCGAGGGCGCGGGGGGCCACTCGCCTTGCCGCGGCAATGGCGGAGCGCTGGACAAACATTTGGAGAGCAATTGGGCGGAGCGGAGAGGGGGAGCGTGGGTGTCGAGCTTAAAGGTTGCTGTGGTGAAGTGGACGTTGGATCACCCGAGAGCTTTGGGCTTGGCATTCTTTTTGATGAGTAACGCTGCCAGCCGCTAAGGCTCCCTGCAGCCTTGCGGCCGTGATTGATTCATCCATTGCTCGTTCCTGACGCCTGCAAGCGAGCCGCAGCATGATGATCTAGGCTGCACTTGATTCTACACACTTACACCTACTTATGCAATAGTGAATCCCTTGTAGGCGTGACGTCTGCAAAGCTTTCGTGCCCTCGCTACCACCACCCAGTGCCAAAGCCGCCTCGCGGGAGTGACAAGTTGCACTAATTGTCACAGCTGCACTCTTCAACACAACTCTAGGATGGCTTTCAAGCCCGCACTCGTCGTCGTCGACGTCCAAGAGGACTTTTGTCCTCCAGTAAGTTAGTTGTAGGCATCAAACGCATGTTGCTAATCCGCCTAGAATGGATCACTCGCAGTCACTGGCGGCCGCGACATCGTGCCCGCCATCAACGACCTTCTCGCCCTCCCGTTTGCGCTCAAGATTGCGACCAGGGACTTCCACCCCCAGGACCACATATCGTTTGCCTCAAACCATCCTGCGCCGAACAACAAGCCCTTTGAATCGATGATCATCATCAAGAATCCGCTGAATCCAGACGAGTCACAGGAAACTAGGCTGTGGCCTGATCATTGCGTTCAGGGCACAAAGGGCTCTGAGCTGCTGCCAGAGCTAGATATCAGCAAGGTTGACCGGATAGTCGAAAAGGGTCAGGACAAGCGTGTGGAAATGTACTCTGCGTTTGCAGACCCATTCACAAATCCATGTGTCGCACAAAGTGGTTTAGCAGACACTCTCCGGGAGGCAGCGGTCACAGACGTGTTTGTTGCTGGGCTGGCAGCAGACTACTGCGTCAAGTACACGGCTCTCGATGCGCAGAAGAACGGCTTCAAGACCTGGGTCATCGGTGAGGCCACCAAGGCGGTAGACCCATCTACGCTTGAGCAGGTGTACAGGGAGTACGAGAAGGCCGGTGTCGCAGTCATAGCCAAGGACGATGGAGTAGTGCAGAAGGTGAAGACTCAGACATGGACGGCATCGGCACATAGTTGAGTGGATATGCGGAAGACATGGAGCTTGTTGGCGGGGCACGGGTCGTGGACCATGCGAAAAGATCCAGAGACACGCCCTTGATGATAAACGTGTGCTCACGCTGCAGCCTCACTCCACGGAAAGCCTGCGTGATCCGAGCCGTGCCGTTGGCAGCTCAGGCTTATTTGCGAATGCGCTCGAAGACTGCCGATTGCGGGGCATTTGCTTGGAAGAAGCTGCGCCAGGCATTTGATAGAGTAATGGTCACCTGAAAGACCCTAGTACGCGCCCTGACAATGTTGCAAAGATCCTCTCAATCACCTAAAACCCGTTGTGCGCGTGAACACTGTCGTTTACCCGCTGCTGTTTGCCAGGAACAAGCCCTTCAAGGTGGGGTCGCTAATTTCTGAGACCATCGTCATCGCTAGGCACGGAGCTCAAGTCCAACCGCGTCACCGAGACCACTTGACAGCTCACGCCGGTACCTCGCTGCCTGTTCGAGATTCGCATCTCTCATAGTGTCTTTTTGCCCTTTTATTTGCTTCTCCACCTCTTGCTGCGCCCAATATACCCGCGATGCCGCATTTACCTGGAGTTTCCCATAGGCGGAGAGCCTCGCTGACAAGTGCGTATTCCCTGTTCTCCGGATGTACCGAATCTTCTCCAGAACAGACTATGGATTGTGCCTGAGTGCTGACGCAAATACTTGTGACCAAACAGGCAGTCGCGGATCATCAATAGACGAGACACGAGGACATCATGGCGAAGAAACTACCGCCCAGGACGAGACTGTCATGGACTCGGAACAGGGCAACAGTATGTTTCGCTGCCAAAAAAAGGAAGATATACGAGTCCTAGAGGGGCTGGCTAACATGGCGATGCAGTGCTCATGCACATCATATCACAACTGCGACCAGGCGCCGACTTGAGCAGAGTAACTCTGCCTACATTCATCCTCGAGCCACGATCGATGCTGGAACGTATAACAAAGTATGGTTGCAAAACTCAGGGCATTTCCAAGAGCAAATTATAGTGCTGATACTTGAAACAGCTTCATGGCCCATCCCGAAACCATGCTCCCTATTACCAAAATCGAAGACCCGATACAACGATTCGTGGCTGTTACCAAGTTCTACCTTAGCGGTTGGCACATCAAACCTCCGTATGCATATTCAACGCCATAGCAAATCCAAGGGCAGCGACTGACATGAGCGCAGGGGAGTGAAGAAACCACTCAATCCAATCCTTGGTGAGATATTCACGAGCTATTGGGACTATCCAGATGGCACCAAAGGATACTACATTGCTGAACAAACGTCGCATCATCCCCCCAAATCGAGCTATTTCTTCATGGCGCCCGAGCACCACATTCGCATAGATGGGACATTGAAACCCAGAAGCAAGTTTCTAGGAAACTCTGCAGCCAGTATGATGGAGGGTATCGCTATTTTACGACTACTCAACACTGGCGAGCGCTTGTACGTGACATGAAAAAAGTTATTGGAAAAACGAGGGACTCACTGAGATACAGCTTTGTCACACAACCAAACATGTATGCGCGCGGCATCCTCTTCGGCACCATGAAGTACGAACTCGGCGATCACGCTTTTATCAAGTGCCCAGAAACTGGACTTAGCGCTGATCTTGAATTCAAGACCAAGGGTTACTTTAGCGGGACATACAATGCTATTGGTGGCTTCATCAAAGATTCGTATGGCAAGAATCTCTATGAGCTGTCGGGTCTCTGGAACGAGGAGATGTATATCAAGGATCTGACTGTAAGCTTTTTCGCTCTTTCTATATCACGGTAGTGTGTGTAAAGTAAACTGACCAATTTGTGCAGACGGGCAAGAAGGAACTTCTTTTCGATGCCGCGCACACTAAACACACACCACCGACAGCTCGACCACTAGAAGAACAGGAGGAGCGAGAATCGCAACGACTCTGGCATGACACTACCGAAGCTGTAAAACGAAGAGATCAGGAGGCGGCAACAGAGGCAAAGGCCAAGATCGAAGATAGGCAGCGAGAGGAAGCTGCAAAGAGAAACAACGAGGGTATTGACTGGCATCCGCAACTTTTTCGACGAGTACAAGGTGGCCATAGCGGAAGCGATGAAGGAGAAGAAGATCTAGACTGGATCATCAACGCGAAAGTGTCAGTGACTGTACCATTGAACTGCCGAAGATGAAAGCTAATAGAAAACAGCGATGGGAAGACTCCAGAAGAGCAGGTCAAGCAGATTTTGCAAATCCACGCCATACTACCAGGACAGAAGCCAGAAAGACAATTCAATATCCCATCACGGGCAAACAGTCTGCGTCCAGTCCAAAGTAATCAGTCTGTACAAGAGGGAGCACCTGCTCATACTATTCATCCAGCTCACCCTACCCAGCAGCAACAGAGTGTTGGAAACCTCATCGACCTTGATGATCCATCTGATCGCCCAGCCAATGCCCAAGCAGATGGGCCAATACACCGAATATCGCTGCCCAGAGATATTAACACAACCGACCCCAACAACCCGCCTACACTCCCGTTCCAAACTCCCAAATCTCCAGACAAAGATATCTCACCTGATACGAAAGCCAAGATTGCGCAGGAGTTACCACCCAGCAGACTACTCCATTCGAATCCCAAGGAAGAATCGCATGCCAATGACTTATTAAAGAGAAAGGATAGTGACACATTGGAAGAGGACGAGTTTCACGATGCACAATCATAGACCTTCGTGCATGATGAGATATCGCACATTGATGTCTCCTTTCCTCAATACATGGAAGCATTTGGGTCAGGGGACCAAAGCTTACACCTCACGCAATAGGCATCTGGAAATAAAGCCAACGATCAAGTCCAAAAAGCAATCTTTCACTGGGTGTCTTTCAGCCTGCATCATGCGTTGAAGCATTTTTCATCTCTCTGCGGAGCTCTGACCCCTTTTATATCGAACGGATACAGAATATACCAACCTATACCGCCACAACACTAGATCTTATATATCCAATTGAACTTTAGTATTATAGACTTTCTATGCTTTCTCCGAGTCCATTTTCATTGTCACGACACCAACGTCACTTAGTTGCCAGTGACTGTACTTTTTAGCACTCCAACTCCAACCCCCAAGTCGGCCAAAACAACAGCTCAGCCCTACGATGACCTCTCCTTCTGCTGCGTGTTTGATAACCCAATCTGTCTTATTCCCCTCGCCCCAGTAACACTCCCTCTCTCGATTCGTCCTCAGCTTTATAGCATTCATGTCATTGCTCATATGGACTTCTGTGACCACCTCTCCGCCCGGCCCATCGATTGCGAAATGGCTCATATCAGCTTCTTCAAAGGGTTTCAGGGATTTATGGATCTTGAGCTCTGACGCGTCCTGCACCTTGAGCCAATCTGCGTGTTGGGCTGGCACAGGACCGCCCGTGCCGATGTGTGCCGATGTACCATGGGCGTGCACTTTGCCTGGTTGAATACCGACGATGTATCGAGTTTGCGACGACTCTTCCTCGCCGCCTTCGACGCGCTGCGCGACTTGGAAGCAGGATATGCGGCTGAGGTATTTGTAGTGTGAAGGGAACTCGGCCCAGAGAAGGACTTCGCGTGGCAACATGTCGGACGGGATGTCGCCGGCATCGAAGCGGTAGCTTGGGAAGGTATGGAGATGACATGTTGGGTGAGCCCAGATCGGTGCGCATGCGCCCTTTTTGGAATAGAGGACGCTTGCAGCGGAGGGAGCCCAGAGGAGCTTCTGTGCTGGTGTGTAGGAAGGTTGCCTGGTGGTCGAGGAATAGGGATGGGGAGCTTGCAGGAGGCCGAGGCGCGAGATAGTGCCGTTCTGTTATTACTGAGAAATGATGCTTTGAGGTGTATATTAGGATTTGACTTACAGCAGCAATCTGGCCTGTCAAACCTACAAGACACATGCCCTTCAGCACGGCAAAGGAGCGCTGGCTTTTCGTTTGGTAGGATGAACCCATCAAGTACTTTTTCTTCCCAGATGTCAAAGTGACCTGCGCTTTGATTAGCTAACAATCTGTTCGATTCAAGCCATATCGACTTTGGGCAAATCAAACCCGTGAAGGAACATACCCTCATCTCGCGAATCCCCGCTTCCTCGACAGGACGTCCATCCATAAACGGTATCCAAACGTATCTGTTTCGCTGCTCGCTGAGCGTAACCTGGCTGATAGAGACGACAATTTCGCTGATCCACTCGCCACGAGGGATATGTAAGGATCGACCTGCTCTTCCATTTGTGCTCCCAAAGACACGCTGCTGAGAGTTGAAAGTAACCGCGATGCCGACCAAGGCTCCATTGGAGTTCCAGTACGTGTCAAAGTCGCATGCCTGATGTGCGAGCTCGTTCCAGGAGCGCAGGAATTGCACAGACGTCGTTTGTGTTTCTTGCGGTTGTGGGTAGAGCACTATGGGCATGTGCAGCGAGACAGCACTATCGAGGATTTCTTTGGATTCTGCATCCTCGGGCTCTGCATGCTTGGGCGGATTGGCTTTTTCATGGTACAATGGGACAAGCTCTTGACACGTGGTCCAGATGCGTCGGCGGTTTGCGATGCCCATTAGTGGGCCAGTGAGACCAAACTCTGGCATTGTTATCTTGTTAAGCCAGAGGAAAAGGGCCTTGAAGTCGAAGGTGTCGGGAAAAGTCGTGGCGGTGAATTGCTCATACAGTCCAGGAAACCAGGGTGCAATGCGGGTACGCAGCATGTGTTTCCAAAAAGTATTGTCGCGTGTTGCGTTAAGAATATTCCACGATGCTGACATGAGCGACAGAGTATCTTCAGTTGATAAACGAGTGATGATACCATCCAGGATATCATATGGTAGCACAGCCAGAGGGTCATTCTGAACTTTGTGCGCAAGAGACATCGGTCCCGAAAAACCACCAAAGAGCCTAGAGGGCATCATGCTTTGCAGTGATTGGATCAGCCCAGGGTTTGGTGCTGGATCGCATACCGAGTACTAAACTCTCTGTTAGCACTTTCTGTTTCTCTAGATCTCAGATATTGGAATATCTCACTTCCTCGCCCGGGCAACAGCTGAAGTACTGTTCCAAATCTCCTTCTAGCTCGTAATCCAAATCAAGAGCAGATCTACCTCTTTCAATGTGCTGACTCATAACGCTGTAGAGCACATCCTTGTTCACCAATTTCTGGTGTTCATATCCCAAGCTCTTAACAAGAATGTCGTAGCACGCTTCATGAAATGGAAACCCAGGGAGTTCGTCAGGGTCGTATGCATTAAAGCATGGAAAATCACTCCTACCAGTATCGTTCGGATCTCTTCCGGTCTTCTTGACGTCAAAGGTTCCGTAGCCTGAGTCGCTACCCCGCCCAGAGATGTACGCCTTACTTACCCCTGGAGCGCTAGGGTTGTATGCGAGAGCACGGCAACGACTTAACCATGCCGCATCTGAGGTCTTAAGGATAGAGGGATCAAAGGAGTGCTTTTCGTTAAAGGAGTACATACTGTCTGTTTCTTCGTCATTGGGGTTGGACTCAAAGTCTCTTATGGAGGAGTCGGAGACTTCGGACCAGGCGCCATCATGATCACTTTCGGGTTGGTTATCGGATTCAGGCGGGGGTATAGGTACATCTTGAATGACACCTGCATGTAGATCTGGATCGCTGTCGGAGAAGGAGCCGGCTACAGAATCTTCTGATGAGAAGGAAGTAGTTTCGGATGACGCTTCGTAGTCCTCCTCTTCGTCATCGCTATGATCCCTGGCGTTATCTAAGCCTCCATCCAATGTTTGAACCTGCTCCTTTTCATCTTCCATGCCGGCCATCGCCTCATCTCCGTCATGTCCAACATTATCCTCATGCACGTCTTCGCCGGCAAGTCGTCTCCTCTGCACTTCGACTCTCTTTCTTCTCCTTTCCAATGCCTTCAGCTTAGTCTGGCCGAAACTAATGGACTGCATACTCAAAGGGCCAGAACACAAAGCGCAATAGCAATGAAATCCACCCATGATGGCTGGATGTTGTACGTGAGAAGGCTCGGATCCACGAATCAATAAACAGATGATTGAAGAAGGTGAGGTGAAAGTCTACAACATTGGGGCAAACAGATTTCAATGCAAGGAGGAGATGGTGGAAAGTATGGGAGTTTGATTGTATGATTCTATGGTTTTGTAGTTGAAGTAAGATCTAGAAGGATTCAGGCAGGCATGGTCTGTGCGATAGGACTATGGGATATCGGGACAGAGCGGTGCGGCCACCTTGCGTCTGTGGATGATGATGTCGGCGGGAATGAGGAGGTTCGTATGAATGTCTTAGTCATGTCTGGCCAAGAGATACCATGATGAATGTATAACGCGAAGAGCCCAAGTCGTGGCTGAGTGTGGTGTGCTGGCCACGCCGCCGAGCGAAGAGACATGGGTCTGCATTTAGCGACCTGCGGGCTGCCAGCGACCAATCAGAGATTCTGGGGACCTGAGAGACATCCAAATGCAGTGCGTCAATTGGTCTCAAAGAAGCGCGATTTGCTTTTGACAACCAATGATGTCATTGCGGCAACACCTCGGTTTGATGGATTGGCATCTGCACTGCCTCCTTCAGCTTGTTGCATCAAACACCTTGGCACGGACAACGACGGAAGACTCACAATACAACGCGAAATGTATATTGCTACGCGTGTCTCCTGCTTCATAACTCACGCCTTGACCTCTTTGGCCCTGCTGTGAGACGATTCGATCGATGTCGGACCCGGTTGACGAGTTGCCGAACCCGCGTAAGGCGAAGGATGACTTCCTCAAGTATCTGCGCGAGGATGTTTTCCGACCAAACTTCTATCGGGCACATATGCTCTACTTCATCGTTGTCATTGCCGTCTCTTCGGTCATCGTCTACGGACAAGGCGTTGCGAATGGACCAAAAGAGTTTCGCGACGCCCACCTGACTTATATGGATGCGTTGTTTCTTTGCTGCAGCGCTATGACGACCACAGGTATGCAATTCAGAAGTTGAACCGATATCCCCAAAGGCTAATAGTTCTCCAGGCCTGAACAGTGTGGATCTGGGAGATCTATCTGGAGTATGTCAACATTTCTCATAGCACTTCACGTTGCCAGCGAACATTAGATCACTGCCAAATAACGACACGACGTGCTCTACATTACTCTCAAGCTACCATACTGACGCGTGAAAATAGTTTCAACAGGCGGTCTTTTGCATCTTAATGATTATTGGAAACATACCATTCGTATCGACTGCCGTTGTGCTGATCAGAAGAGCGCTGTTTCGCAAGAAGATGGCAGACGTTGTGAAGCATTCACGTACGATGCGCAGACTGGTTCAAGACATTGAAGACAATCGACACACAGGAAGAGATGCAAGCAGCAGCAGCGGTAGCTTGCGGCAGAGACCTGTCGGAGAGCAAAGTCAGACTGCAAAAGGGAAACGAAAAGAACGGGACGAGTCACCAAAGAAATTTCCACCGCTTTCAAAAAGCCGCACATATCATTATCAGACGGGATTTGGATTCATCCCAACCCCCTGGGAGACAAAGCTCGCACGCAACTTTTTCAGCCGTATATTTGACAACCTCACAAGCGAGCTGAAGCCCGAACATCATGATTACGTATCATTCAAGCCGCGGCTCGACTCCAAGGGACGTTTTCGGGAGCTTAGTGAACAAGACCGAATGGAGCTGGGAGGCGTAGAGTATCGCGCACTTCAGGCTCTGCTCATAATACTGGTTGGCTACCAAGTATTCTGGTACGCGATCGGCGTCCTCTTCCTAGTCCCGTATTCGTATCGCGGCAACACAAAACGCATATTGTACGAGGCACAACCCGGTGGTGTAAACCCTGGATGGTGGGCCTTTTTCTCTACGGCCACTGAATTTGCGAATGGCGGACTGAATGTCCTGAACGCAAATTTCATACCCTTCAGCGGGAACGTATTCGTATTACTTGTGGCGGGAACCTTGGCATTTGCCGGCCAGACACAGTTTCCTATTTTCCTTCGTATGGCAATCTGGACGATGAAAAAGATGTGTCCGAAGGGATCCAGGTTCAGAAATACCTTACAATTCCTGCTTCAGCACCCACGCAGATGCTTCATCTATTTGTTTCCTGGTCGGGAGACTTGGTATCTCTTTGCCATACAACTCGTCATCGATATCACAGCTTGGTTGTGCTTCGAGATCTTAAACATCGGCATGCCCGATGTTGAAGCATTGCCCACAGGAACCCGAATCATCGACGGTCTCTTCCAAGCGACGGGTCTGCGTACTAGTGGAGCATACATCATTGCATTCAGCTCCCTCGCACCAGCATGTCTAGTCGCATATCTAGTCATCATGTATATTTCCAGTTATCCCATGGTGCTGACCTTGCGCAAAACGAACACCTATGAAGAACGCTCTATCGGGCTAGAAGAACATGACAGTAGCGCCGCTGGTATAGCATCTCATCTACAGAAACAACTAGCTTACGATATCTGGTTTCAGTTCCTCTCATTCTTTCTTATTTGCGTAATTGAGCGCGGACACATTTTACGCAAAGATCCTGGCTTCGACGTCTTTTCGATACTCTTCGAAGTCACATCCGCATACGGCACTGTCGGGCTGAGCACCGGGATTCCGGGCAAAGATTACAGTCTCAGCGGCTCATTTGCTAGCTTGAGCAAAGTCGTCATGTTGTTTGTCATGGTAAGGGGCAGGCATCGCGGGCTGCCTTTGGCGATCGATAGAAGTATTCTGTTACCTGGTGAGGAGCTTATGCGCCGTATGGACGCAGAGTATGGTGCTCAGGGTACTGTTGATCGTGAAGAGGTAGAAGAGCTCATTAGTGACATTGAGCAGAGTGGAGTGGTCGGCTCGGAGCCTGTGAAGAAAGAGCAAAACTCAGAGGAAAGACGACCGTCACAATCCCATAAGGACACGAGGAACAATGAAACAGAGGACCGCGATATAGCGCACTGGAAGTGAGGGATACCATATACACAAAGAACGCCTGTAGCGCGGATTTAAGACAGATATTTGCTTCACGACTTAATCCCAAGTGTATTACCACCGCGTTTTGTTGCCGGAAGGTATGAAGTCCTTGGCAGGCTTTGATACCGCTTGACACCTTGCGGATAAAACCCGAAGAACAGCCCATTCGTGCCTGACTTTGAAAGTCAATACGATTTCTCTGAACCGCTAAAAGGTCCATGAATGAACTGGACAAATTTCCCAAGCGTGCAAGATATTGTTTTTGCGTTGCATATGCGAGGCAGGTGAGACTTCGATTGTTCGCTTTACAAAAGACACATTGTCATGCTGATACCGGCTTCTAGTGCATTGTTGGTCTGAAAGCCAACACGAATTGCTAATCATCGTGCCATCAACAGGCGCTCAAGCGTTATTCTAAAGTCTCCTGAACTGGCAATGATGCACGTTTAATGGACACCAACCGTACCTGCATACGGCGACCAGATGGCTCGACAGTCGCCTTATGCAGACCCATGCCCCCTTCGGTCGTGCTTCCAGAAATCGGCAAATTCTTCACATGTGAACACCAGCCACCAACATGAGCCAGTCTGTTCACCGCAATCCTACAACGTCACTTCTCCTTTATGCGCCTGAGGCAACAAGATGCGTTGTGTAAGGCGACAAGGCTGCGGTCCATCGCTCACGCTCACGCCACAGCCACTCGCCTCGGACCCATAACCACCACCCCTGTTAGTCGCAGTAGATCGCATAAAACACCACGCCGGCCAGCAATTGCAAATACGGGGGCTCCTTTCCGTATGACGCCACGGCGAGCTCAGTGCCGAAGTGGAGATGACCTTAGGAGCCGGCATATGCCACTCTCCAAACATGGCTTACGAGTCAGCATCTGAGCGCGTTTTGGCCCCAAAAAAAAAGTGCCATGGGTGTGGGCTAAGTCTTTTATTTCTGGGTCGCTGACACGGTCTTGAAGCATGGGGGCCTGAGTCACAGGAACAAAAGTAGTCGACAGGATTGGGAAGCATGAACATTGGGAAATGAAACCGGCCGCATGTAGTAGTGTCTGGCTTGTCGGGGCGAGTCTGTCCAAGGCGGCCGCCGCTCGGACTGCGGAACGGGAGATGTACGGCTAGCGGTGCTGATCAAGCTCGGAAAAGGGAACAGTCGAAGGAAGGATTCGCATGCGCCGCTCCCCCTTACAGTAGGGAAAACCACTTAGTACGAACTACTCATGTCGAATGAGGGCTGTATACCCGTTTTTTTCCCTCTTGCTCTTCCTTCGTCCATGACTACCATGACGATACTGCTCAGTACTAGCTCTTTCCCTAGCGGAGAATCTTCAAACGGTACACTCCGTTGAAATCCCTACTAACGTCATACACACAACCCTCCTCACCCACCAACCAGGCCGTTTCAACATTCACCTCACATGACCCTCTCTCGAAACACCCCCACGCTGTCCCACACTTGCCACAGCCCGCCCATCCCATGTCCATTCTGCCTTTCCGACAGAGCCGTTTTATTTTCTCCCGCCTCTCTCCTTGAAGCCGTTGATGTTTCACAGAGCGGAGCATGCAACGAGTCATGTCGCCGCGAGCGGGTAGGGCGGCGGTACTACGGTTCTGACGGTGGCGGTGTGTCTCGGAGACTAGTTTGGGGGGGCGTTCAGGAGCTGTCAAGATCTCTTGGGAGCTTTGCGCGTTCGGTGTCACGAAATCTGGGGATAGGACCCGGGAAGATGGGGGATGGTACGGTTGATTGTCGTGAAGTGGTACCATGCTTTGGGAATTCAGTTTACTTTTTTGCTCGGTTTATGAAATGTTTCCTTTGATTTTTTGCGAGACGTTTGCATGACTAGTCCATCGCTTTAGAGTTGTGCCTGCAGAATACTGATTTGTAAAGAAAAGTTCGTCACATTGTCCACTGTCATGCTTCGATGAGGAATGCATGCAGGTGGAAGGAGGTCATGATGTTTGAGGCTCGACTCGCTAAGGTTTCCTGAAGGGGAAGGTGCTAAGCACAAGCGAGATTTGAGGATCAGTGTAACTGTCACGTCAAGTATGGTGGAACAAAGTATGGAGTCATTCTTGATTAGAATAAACAGTGCTATCCTAAGCTATCCGAAGAAAAAAAGGTACCCATGCTCATAACAATGCCGTTGTAAGGTAAGAAAACTGTCATTTGGACTAGGAGAGAAACACTTCCTGTTGCTATAGAGCAACAACCCTGCAATAATGCCTTGGCCGTCCAAAACGTTTCCGAAACCAGCCACGTCGCACATGAATCCAAACACCATGCAAAGTAGTCAGGACCAACAAGTTGTGTAAAAAATGATAGTTGAAAATGGATTAACGAAAGTAGAGAAATAAAAAATTGTAGTATTCCACGCCTATAGGTCCAAAAAAACTTTGACAGAAACCACCGAGATGCATTTGTGATCAAACTATATTGCTTATTTCTTCTCGTCGTTCAGTAGACTGGCAATGGGCATGTTGTCGCGGGGCGCGGAGCTCCAAGTACCGGCTCGCTGGCGTCCGGAGAACGGCACCGGCATTGGGAGCATGTAGGGGAGGCGCTCAGGGGCGGAAACAGCACTAATGTTCATTGGGTTCATGGGGCTGTAGTGCTTGGCCGGCTCGCTGTGGGCGGGGGACGTATACGACGGGAATGCAGAGGGCTTCAGCATTGGGTTGTGCATGATGCTGCCATCAGGAGAGGCATCCGGGGTGAGAGGACGGACAACACTGGAACCATTGCGCCAGATCTCTTCAAGCTGCGCAGGGGAGACGTCCGCACCATAGTCAGCGGCGATGGCAGACCAGAACTGGTTACGGCGAGACTCGTAGATGGAACGAAGACGGTCGGTATCGACGACTTTGCGTTGGTCGGCAACTTCGGTGTTGATGCGAAGACCATTGTAAGGTTCTGGAGATCCACGGGGAGTAAGAGTGCGAGGCTTGGGGAGGAGAATCTTGTGCTGAGATCGGCCGGGGGAGGTGGAGATGGAGGCCGCCCTGGTGTGAGGGCTGCCAGTGTAGCTCAAGGGAGAGCTGTGGCGAGAGGACTGAGAGTAGGCGTCGTGGTCCATTGCCATGCCATAAGCGGGGGACTGGCCGGCTGAGCTGCACGAAGTCGACGAAGATACAGACGAAGTGCGCTTGCGGCGGTGGCTACCGTGGGACAATTGGTGAAAATGGAGGCGGCAGGCAAGCTCAGTCTTCTTGAGATGTGCAGCAATGTGCTTGTAAGGCATCTTTTGCATGCGGGTCTGGAGGAGGTAGGTTTCCTATGCATTGTTAGATATGCTATGAGACAAGCTTGATATCCATCGTACCTCTTCTTCAGACCAAGACCTGTTACCACCGGCTGACATCTTGCGAGCACGAAGGCTTGATGGGTCGGGGGACTGCGAGTTCATCTCTGGCAGAGGAGAGAGAATCTGGGGCTGATGGTGAAGCATTGTAGGGACTGTTGTGAAAATCCTCGAGTTGATGGTGTTGATGTGTGGAGGGTAAAATTGTTGTTGTTGGTGATGTTGAGGCTGCGTCAAATCGTGTCCGCTTGGGATGTTCGTTGGTCGTCTTCGAGTCTGGCTCGTGAAAGAATGTATTACGAGGGTGTGTTGGTATACACAAGTGATTGCTCAGCAATGTCAATTAAGGAATGTAAGGCAGCCCAAACCAGTGGGAAGTAAAAGAAAGTATTACAAGGCTGCTAAAGGAAAACAAAAGACTGGTGCCGATTGAACAGATGCGGTTGAAGCCTCGAAACTTGGGGCATCGAACAAGTTATAGAGTTTGGAGTGTGGGAAGAAACAGGTCGTCCCAGGAACCAGAGAGCATGGCTGATTGCCAGTGGCAGATCCTGAGATTGGCAACGTTTTCAAACCGTCACCTCTGCAGCTAAGTTTTTGATCGACGCCATGGGCCAACGTAGGCGTTCTCAGCCAAAATGTTTAGGAAACCCTTGACACGAGACATGTTAAGCCGGAAGGGGATGGGACAAGAGGAGGCAAGTGATGTCGTCGCTGGGCAACATTGGGATCTGGAGCGGGCTGCATAAGGATAGCAGCCTCATCGGGGGCCCAGGAGGCAGTTTCAAAACTGGGCGCGTCAGAGCGCGGTTTGGACGAAGCGAGCGGTTTGACACTGTTTGGAGAGAGCCTGGAAACAAGCACTGCCCAGAGCCCCAGAGACGGCGGGCGCTAACGCAGAACGCGCTGTGACAGGCTACCGAGAGCCCAGTGCGCCGGTGGTGTCCCTTTTGGTGACATGCTGCCTCGAGAGCGAGTGTTCCGGACACGAGCAGCACACAACACATGCAGACACAAGGGAGCAGACAATGGAGAAGCAGACGGGCAGGAGTATGCCGGCAAGGTGGAGAGGCGACGCGCAACACAAAATTCCCGGGTGACGTTGATGCTGTGAGACAGACGAAACGAGCACACGTCGGGGCGGTCGTGATCCGGGCTTGAGCATCAACATGATAAGGCAATTCCTCAGGCCGAGCTCTTGGCCCATCATGGGCGCGGCTTCTGGCGGTCAGTGGCAGCGCAGTGGCAGAGCGGTTCCCTCAAACACCTGAGGCTTGAGCTGATACTGGCGCTGCGTCAGGCGGCTGGGACTTGTTCTTGGCGGCGAACGGGAGCGGAGCTTGCATTGAAAGGGCATCGCGCCCCCATGACGCAGCGAGCGGACGGACCAGCGACGAGCGAACGAGCGAACAAGCGAACAAGCGAACGAGTGAAGGTGTTTCCCCCGCCCGCGGCTGACCGTGGCCATGGCCATGGACCATGGGGACCATGGGCCGCAAAAGCAAAGTTGCTCTACCTCTGGGACCGTCTGCTGCAGTTGCTTGCACGCGGAGAAAACGGGCAGGGATGGGCGAGGATGCTCGCAGGTAGCCAAAAAGCTGGCAGACGGGCTAAATGGCCGCACAATCTATGGCGGCGAGTTGGCCATTGGTGGACAGGGAGACGGTGCTGGTGAGATAGATTGTGACGAGTATTGTCGACGTGGTCATGCCTTTGTTGTGCGACCGAGGCTTTGGCAGGCTCGCCTACGGGTTACGGGGAAGTCGCGACTTCCTCTCCATGTTGCTGTTGACCGATCACTGGCAGAAGGCACGAGCAAAAGCACCAGCACAGCGAGGAAAGAGCGCCCGGTCAGTGCACGGGCAGCCCCCGCTCGGCCACGACCAGAACGCAGCTTCCTCAACGACCGCCAAAACGACGTCACGGCTACCGCGCCTGCCATTCTGGTGGAATAGGGAAGGGCAGCGGCGACTGCGCAGACGGCCGCCCCCAAAGGTCAAATTCACAACCACAACCACAAGTTAGTATGGCAGGGCGGCCGTCTGGACAGGGCTCCGTCTACTTCGAGCCGGCGTACAGTCCCATCCAAGTACACCATGCCGTGGCTGGCTCCATCGGGGACGCTTCGCATCACTCGCATGAACCTGGCGATGCAGCAACTTGTCACGCGCTGGCTGCACTCCCCCCGCCCTCGACTGAACTTGTCTTGTCGTCGCCGTAACCTTGAAGCCACCTATTCATCAAAGGCTTGTCCGGCAGCCTGTTACCCCGCTTCTTGTCTGCAGCTCCTCCGCGTACCTCTACCGCGACCACCACCCACGCCTTCACCCTCGCCCATGTACCGGTACTTGGCTACCCCAGGTCTGGCGGCTACCCCCGCCAGCGCTGGGGAGCTTAGCCTCACAGCATCCCCGTCGCCCTCCACACTCAGCCCGCTGGAATCCTCCCATTCGCTCGTCTGCTGCGAACCTGACCCTCTTTGTATTCCTTGTACTTGATCAGCCCTCGCACCTACAGGCGATCTGCCTACTTGGATATCATGATGATCTACCGCCTTCACTCTGGCCGTCGTACCCTCTGAATGCGCGCCTGAAGCTGCAATATACGAGCATGACACTATCCTCTATACCCGCATCTCACCAGTGAAGCTGTCTCGTGTCTCTGCCCGCGTCCGCCTCTGGCCATACCCACCCCAATCTGCCGCCATGTCGTGAGTCTCTCCAATGTGCTTTGCCTCCACCTTGTCCTTTAGAGCCCCAGCGCGACGCTGCCTTACCCGCTACCTGACCCGCCCCGCTGACCTCGAGGCCGTTTGTTTCACAGCTCCTCGCCCGCCACCAAGCGCAGCTTGAAACCATCGCCCATCGCAGCGAACCTACAGCAGAACGCTCAGTACACGGCACCCACTGAGCTGCCCAGCTTGCAGCCGGCGGCGCCTGCCATCACCACGGCTCAAGACGCCCACGTCGGTGTCCAGCAGCCCGTCACTTCGCCAACAAATCGAAAGCGCAAGTCTGTGACCCTCAATAACTCGCAGGAACACATGGCCAACTCGACAGCCGCCGCAGAAGCCCCAGCGACCATTGCGCCAGCACCTCAGGCTGCCGACGCCGATGCTGGAGCTCAAGAGCCAAAGGCCAAGAAGAGTCGAACCAATACGCCTTGGACGCCTGCCGAGGAGTTGCGCTTGAAGCAAATGAGAGATGCTGGCAACAGCTGGAGCGAAATCGCAAAGGTAATGGGACAGGTACTCCAAGATTGGAACGTTACTCCAAATGGCAGTGACTCGTCCAAGTGAATCTGCTGACTCTTTCTGCTGTCGTAGACCTTCCCGCAACGAACTGAAGGGAGTGTGAAGAAGCATTGGTACAAGGTACGCGCAACATGTAAGCTGCTGTTACCTCGTACAGTGACTAACCAGGGCCTAAACAGGACATGCACTACGCCGAGTTCGCAGAGGACGAAGTGAGTTCAGACTCAACCCTGTTTTCTCTGTGACCATCTTGGGGGAATGCGAGCTGACTGAAAAGAAGAGCACCGCGTTGCTTGCTGCCATCAAGGAGTATGAGTCCAATAAGTGGAAAGTGATTGGGCAAAAAGTCGGAAAGCCTGCAAAAGTACGTCAAGCATCGGCCCTACGTGGCGTGGATGGGAAATTCCACACTGACAGCAGACACCAGGCATGCGAGCAGTATGCGAAGGAGCATTTCGGTGGGAAGTACTGACCGATTTAATGTCCACAGCCTGCATCTTTCCGGATTTAGCGTGGTGGGTCCGCTTTATGATACCAGCTTCTACTTTCTCGATTGAGCATTGCATGCAACAACACTGCTGCGGGCTTCCGTTCGTCCTTCTTGGAGTTTCCGGACTTGGTTCTCGGCAGCGGAGTACACAAGGGTTCTGCGATTTTCCTATTCGATCAAAAATGCTTGGGTGTTTCGGTCACACTGGCTACTGTTCTTGGTTTCTTCTCTTGAGATTCTTCTCGATCGCTGTCTCCTGCAGGTTGGTAATTGGCTTCATGCGAGGGGTCCCATCGTGGACGTAATATCGACTATCTTTACACGGCAAGTGCCGAGAGTCCATCCATGACGCGATTGTTTTGCCCAAACATGGGTAGGACGTGCAGAAGTATGAGATGATTGAAGCGGCCATTGGCCGATCTGAAGTTTCACGTCGAGAGTCGTTTGTTTCGTGTATCTGCACCAGTTTGGCCGAATGTTTCATCAACTGACTTTACACTAAACGCTGCTTTTTTTTACACACTTCCATGTTTCCGCCCAAGGATCGTCGTTGTGGAAGAGCTGGCTCGGGGCACACAGGCCGCCTGCCGCCGGTGTAGCGAGTCTAGGAACTAGAGCACGGCACGCCGTGATGGGGAGATCGGCTTCTCTGTTGGCGCGATCAGCGTTGGCGTTGTTGACGATCTTAGTCCAGCGTAGCTCTAACGGCGAAGGTTCTAGGGGAACGCTCCGGCAAAGCTACCGAACCAAGTCAATGGGCGCAGTCGGTACTTGAAACGAGCTAGAAAGAGGCTGTGATGTTTTGTGCAGAATGGCATGCCTTTGTTGACGAGCCTGTGTTTGAGCAACGGCCTGTCATGGCCCAAACTAGAGCCGTATGGCAAAGTCTTCACCCTGCACGTAGCTGGCGGGCGCTGTGCTCACAAGAGGGGGCAGGTAACGGGATAGTCGCGAATTGCGCGGAGTGTCTGAGTGAGTTAAGACGCATGGACTTGGATCCCTTCTAGTCAAGCCTATGAGTCTGCGTGTGCCCATCAGGCTAAATGGGTATACTAGTTGGTCGAGTACTTGAGGATTGGCAGACTAGCATCGAGCTGCGAGCCCTGACGAAAGTCACACCTCAGGGAGGTTCATAGCGGGCGCTACCAGTGCAGGGAGACCCCTGCAGCTGCACGGTCGTGCGTCTGTCGTGTATCTGTCACGTGCTCGGCTGGGCTTGGTGTTGAGGTTTTGTTGGTGCTCGGCGACAGCGCAGCCGGCTCACAGTCACATGCATGGCGCATGCCGGCGGCCGCCTGGATCAACTTTGCGATGCACCTGCACTCGAGAGATGACATGAATGCGAGTGCTGCTTGGGGCGGGGATGGGCAGATCACGGCGCATGAGAAGGCCGGCAAGCGAACGCCAAGCTGTCGCTATCGTGCGTTCTCCCGAGTTTAGCGTCGAGGTCGAATCGCAGGCGCATCGCTGGCACGCCCGCTCGCCTTGCAGCTGGGCACATCCACCCATCTTGTTCGCTAGCTGACCCCCATCGACTACTGTCTCAGGTATACCCGTCCCTATCTTCCGCTGCGCGCATATTCGCCTCTCGCCTCTCGCCTCACGCCTCTGTCGCCGCGCAGCTTCCGTACGCCCACGGGCTCTGCAGTGCGCCCCTAGTGCGTCATCCAGGCTCGGGGGATTCCTGTGGCTGGTCGATCGCTGCTCACGGGCATGGCGAACCGGCTATAGGCATGGAGGTTGTGTATACCTTGAAACGGGCTACGCATGAGCCAATCTGAGCCCGTCCATGCGAATGCCTTGGACAGAGAACCATGATTGAGGCCTGCCAGCGCGCGGTCCCACTGCTTACAAGCGGGTCTGCGGCAAGACTGGCTCCCTCTGCCGGCATTTACGCTGCCCTGATCCGAGTACCGCGCCAGAAGCTAGCAGCATCATGCTGGATGCCACTGTCGCCGGGTAAGGCTCTTCCAGGCATAAAGCACCATTTACTGAGGCACATGGCGCAGTATGCCATGAGAGGGCCGGCTATCGTGCAGTCCTGCCATCACGCCAGCGTCCCCTCCGGCGCCTGCCAGCAGGAGCCGAGCTGCTCGTCCCGCGGTCCTGGCTGCTTCGACCGCTCCAGTCGGTCTCATCAAGCTGGCTTCCAGCGCTTGCTGGTGGCGCTCCCGCTTTGGGTGGTGTGTCCAGCGAGCCCCTGCCGCCGTGTGCTGCCTCCTAAGCCGGTTGTGAACGGCCTCAATGCACATCTCCTGGCCACCACGCTGCGCCAGGATCTCGCCTGCATTGGCTGCAACGGCGTTGGAGATCTTTCTGGTGGCATTCTAGAAATAGTCTAACGATGGTAGGGTCCGCGCGCAAGCCTCCGCCGCCCACCGGCCCTTCGAATGCGGGCAAGGCACCTCATGCCCATCTCATTTTGCATCAGCAGCCACTCACAACACGAGCCCTAGGCATTGCGCTTGCGCAAATGACCTGGATAGCCGTCCAGATCGTGTGCCGGGGACCCCCTCCTTGTCATTGATCACCGCATTATGCTTGACGTAGAATTCGCTCCCGGGCCTTGCCAACTAAGCTCGTTCCGTCCATCTCCAGGAACAGCGACCGTCTCGTGGGGATGACCCATTGCTGCTCGTGCTTGACGCTGTGTCCGTGTGGCTAATCGCACTGGACCGGGCTTTTGAAGGGACCTACTGCCTGAAATTTCTAATGCCTTCTCTCGTCAGGCGTGAACATCTTATATCCCACCAGTGCTCCCAGCATACCGTCCTTTTCTAGTTTGTTCCCTACAAGGCTATATCCGGCTACCCCGTCACCTTAACACAGGCGATAAGACTCTGATCGATGGCGCGTTCCTCCAGGCTCTTCTTGCTCCAACATTTGTCAACCTAACAGGATTCGAAATACCCCAAACACGTGCGATACAACTACCTCGAGGCGACACACCAACTCAAACTAAGGCATCCTTTTTCTGGCTCAGGTCTCACTGCGGCGGCCTGCCAGAGCAAGCTAGCTCTGGTAGTCTCCATGCGTATTCGCAACACTGGCGAGTCCCTATCGAGGCCCTTTCCTCGACTACAGCGTACCAGGCGATGCCGGGGAAGAACATCACATTCCGACCTCAAACGTCGAACATCAAAATGTACTCCATCCCCATACCGGGTTGCCTCCGGGTTACCACCACACCTACCTGCAGCCACACTCGTCTCAGACACTCCACCATGCACCCGCTGGCCACCACACTACATACACAGACATCGAGACCCCTTCGGCACCATATCAACCCCATCTGTTGCGCCATCACTCCATGTCACAACAATCTCCCTCTGCCTACGACGTGGGCTATCCTCCCCCTCCTCCTCAGCAGCCCGTCGGTCGCAAGCGCAGTCACCACGACGACCTCCAACAACACGACCTTCCTCCGACTCTAGAGCAGCAGCTCAACCCGTATGCTCAGGCATCAGGAAGCGTCTCCTTACAGCACGCGACTCAGGGTTACTCCCTTCAGTATCCTCCTCAGGCAGCCCCTCAATCTACTCTGCCTCCCACCCACCACCATCATCTCCCCAACCAACACCGCAGTAAGCGCATTCAAATGGAGGGCGCTCCGCCTTCTCCCGCCCAGCATGGCCCTCCCAGCGTCGTCGGTCAAGAGGGTATGCCCCCACCGGCGCAGCGCCCGCGCGGCCCAAAGCTCAAATTCACACCCGAAGACGACCAGCTTCTTGTCGACCTCAAGGAAAAGAAGAACCTGACCTGGAAGCAAATCGCCGACTTCTTTCCCGGCCGTAGCTCGGGCACGCTGCAGGTGCGGTATTGCACGAAGCTCAAAGCAAAGACTACCGTCTGGACGGATGAGATGGTAAGTTGCTAGCCCTGACCCTGGTTCTGAAACGCGCGACGTTGTGCATCGCCAGCCACGGCATCCTCGAACATGACACGCTAACCACAACCGGTTTCGCAGGTAGTCAAGCTTCGCAACGCCATGCAGGAGTACGAAAACGACCGTTGGCGCATCATATCTTCCAAGGTTGGCAGCGGCTTCTCACCCGCCGCCTGCAGAGACAAAGCCGCCGAAATCGATGCTCTGGAATTGGCCGCCGAGGAGGAAGCACAAGAACAGGCCCAACACCAGAGCGCATATGCCTCGTCATCGCAACTTGCCAGTGGACCGCACGATCCCGGTGCAAATTACCAATGACTGGCCGACTCTTCATGCGAGGTTCTGGCAGGCCAGTTTGAAAGCCTCCGTGCGTGGTGAGCGCACGAATCCATGAGCGAACGGCTGGTGTGAGTGTGTGTGTGTGTGTGTGCGCGCGTAGGAGAGGAGAGATAATCTGAGACGGGAGGCTGCGGGGTTTGTGCTGGTCACAATGTCCGCCCTGTGCGAAACTGAGTTCTTTCCGAGCATAATTCTTGCGATAAACTTCTTTGGGCATACAAGCATTTTTAATCACCACTTTCAATATCACGACGTACAACGATTTGGATATGGGGATACGAGGATACCTTTCTTCTCAATACCCAACCACTCGCTACAAACAACTGCATACTTGGATCAACATCACACATCATTGGGGGCCAGAAAGAGCCTTTCGGGGCGGTTTACAAAGCATTGCGGATGGCGTTGGGTAAGGACTGGATTAGTGTTTCGGGGATCTTCGGATTTGAGATGGCAGATGGCATTGAAAGAGACGGCATCCATTCCGGCGTATACAACACACTAGGGGTCACAATACTGGAGAAAATCGACTTGGCGATTGCGCGTCAACTGGGAGAATCAAGAGGAAGATCGCTAGATACCCGTCTGATGCATTAGGGAAAGCGTTGCGAGTTCCTTTCATTTGTGTGTTTCTCTTCTATTTCGTTCCTTTGTACCATCACCAGCACACATTCTGGGCGGCATCATCTAATTTTTTCTTCTGCTACATTATGCATTTTCTCTCTTCTTTTCAAGATCACTATTGCTCGAAATCCTTCCAAAGCTACTTCTGTGCAAAAGCACTCCTTGCAACTTTTCTTACACTTCAATGTCTTGGCATATCCGGCGATAGCCGTTCGATCCCAATCTTTCTTCTCCCGCAGCTTCTTTAGATCTACACAAATTGTAATACACGCGCATCGCATATATCAAACGGCGATCATATCTTATTTGTCTGGCATATACCGGGGTGAAAAACTTAGCTTGTCTGGAAGTATTATCATCACTTTTTCAAATCGTCCAAGTCAAACACAGCAAAAAGACGCGCAATGCAATCCAAATGCAGATCCCCCCCGCCTCGCATTCTCGAAGAAGTCAAAGAAAATCATATCTTCTCACATTATGACGACGGCGATGATGATGATGCAAGCAATTTTCTGCAAGGGGGAAATTAATATGTGATTTTCTCTCTTTTATGCGATCGATGTTTGCGCAGCGGGGTGTGGCGCCGCGTCTCATCCCACCTCCCCAACGACGGGTGGGAAGGACATAGGGCTGAACGGAAGACGTCTCACATTTCATGCAAACACCTCCGGACTGCGTCTGAAACCCAACGTTACGGCCTCGTGAGACTTGCACTGCCGGTACGTGTGCGAAGGCTTTTGTACCCGGTGTTCGGAGATATCACACCGCGCAAGTAGGCATTTGGGGACATGTTCGCGCTAACCCCCCCCCCCCCCGGAATGGGGACTTGGTGGTGAGGAGCCTCAGTTTTGCTCGACACCGCCCCCCAGCCCCCCAACCCCCTTCCCTTTGGACGATCATACACTTTGTATCGTCATAAGAGTCATGCGCATATGCTTCGCGCGTCATAAACTTATTCACACTATCAAAGTTCACATTGCAAAAATACGAGAGGTTGGAAACTTACGTTCAGCTTACTTCGGCATCGTGAGGTTGATAACGTTTTCCTAGGATCAGGGCTTCTCGCGATTTCTGGCATGGGGTGATAGGGTTTCGTGTTAGATAATGCGCATTACTTGTCTTCTATTATTGCGATTCCTGAGGTTTGTTCAGTAATTAGAGGGGCCATGATCAATGGTACTTTTTTCTTTTCTTGCATTTCGGGGACTCTGACAACATCGAGAAAAGAATATGCCAAGATTCTCGTGGTGCTGGTAAAAAACTGGCATTGACTCTGGTCACGGTTCCGGGACGAGCCTTGCACGGAACTTCGGATGTTCTTTCATCGTAGGCGCATTGACATTGAGCCTTTCACATCTAGTGCATCTGGTCAATCTTGAAGTCGTCACACTGGTCCTAGATCAGACTTCATTTCGATCCCGCCAACTAGACCAATTACGTCTCGCCATGACGCTCCTAAACTGTAAATCCATCACATTTCTTCAAGATACATCTGCTTTTACCAAACTTCAAGATCATACTTTCGATATTAAAACGCGCGCGCGCTGGCCAACTTGCCGCGGCGGGCAAATCTTGTTTATAATACCCGGGTCCAAGATAGATTGCTTCCGCACACACCTCGCCTGCCTCAACCTCTGCAGCTCGGAAGGTTACGGCGGGTTGCGCAAGCGACAGCATCGCACATGCAGATACGTATCGATTCAGAGTGAATCGGTGCTTTCGGTGCGATTGGGGTCGGAGAGGTTCCTTGATGGCTCAAAGCCGGTAAGGCTGGCTACCCACAAATGGGCAGATGCCGCTCAAGCTTTTCTTCTCGGTCAACGCGAGATCATCTGGCTTGCGTCCGACTTGTTCTGATCCCTTCAGGTAGTTGCAACCGATATGTGTGATAGCGCGATCCATGACCCCTCCCTGTTTTGCGATCGCCCGCCCTCAGGTTCATCGGTGTGCCAACAACTCTACCAGCCTCATCCCAGTCTTAATATCCAACAAAGGCACATCCCGCACGAAACAAGCGCGTTCGAGTGTGGGTGACCGTGCGCATGTCAAAAACGTGCCGTTGCATACACCATGTGTACCAGACAAACACCGAATGGTTTCGTTTCTCGATCATAGCGGCATGTGTGCTCTTTGGTGCAGGGACGAAGCTTTCCATATTACCGCTACCTTGGGCGCATACACACCATTCGAACTAGCTTTCCTATTTGCCGAATTCGGGATGCCCTTGCTGGTGTACGTCTCAACAAGTATGACTTTGCTAGTCGCTCCATCGACCGGGCAGCGATCATCATGTTGACGTAGATTGCACCGCACAGAAACGGTTCGACGCTCGAAGATCGCACCAACCAATTGAGACAACGGGACAAAAGCGTCTTGGATTAACAGACCGCTGCACTGGGTATTGGAAACCGTCAAATTTTCGCCCCTCGTTGCAGCGGTATCCTCGTCAGCCATGTGGCAGTGGCAAACTCGAACAGGAAGTCCTTGTTCCCCACGTTCTTTGCCCTTGGGGTGGCGGTTGCTATAATTTCGCTGCAGATGAAGCAACAGCGTAGATCTTGCACCTGCAATTTGCAGCAATTGTGTACTGCGGGAAGTCGGCTCGCAGACTTCAAAATAGTCAAGTCGAAACACGCCTGTACGGAGCTAAAGGTACAACGTATGTGGCGAAATTGAAGACTGATTATTAGGTCCTTGTAGATTTATTGGTCACCATGGAAGCTGAGAGGCAATAGAGCCTGGATGTAAGCCAGGCACTCTTCACCGCAGAGTATTGTCAAGAGATCCAGACCTTCAATGTCAGATGATCAAAGAATACTTCTACATCTGCATCGAGCCAGCGTGACCGGCACAGACTTGGTCTTTTGGTCTCTGCTGCAGAGAAACGCCCACCGAGTACCCACTTACTGCACTAAGACTGAGTGATATGTCGTCAACGTTAGTCTTGCAGGCTCATCTGACCGTTACCAAGATGCTACATCGTGATTTGTTCTCCTCGAATTTCTACTTTGATCTCGTGCCTTAGCGCAGCAGCTAACGTTCATGTCACGACAACGTAAAAAGCGGAGCCAGTACCTCACATCGCTGTGAGATGCTGCACTGTGACAATTCCTAGGTGCCTGCAAGTGCGGATCATTTTTCAAGGAGCGGCGCGATTTAGTGTATGTTGGTGCGAGTAATCCTCCGACATGGGTGCCGTGCTGACCGGTGCAGTCGTCATGGCCTGCGCACTGGCGAAAGCGATACTCCACGAGCCCGGTAAACGGTTCTCCGCGTCTGTTTCGACTGGTTCCGAACTCTGTGAGATGATTTTAATCTCCCATGAGCGATTATCGCAAGGGGGTTGGTTGTGTAGAGAAGCTGGCTTTCGTCAACGATAGGTACTGAACACCGCACCTGCATTTGGTGGACCAATGAAAATCGCTCAGTGGACAAAAAAAAAAGTCAAAAGTGGATGTGTAACCAATAGCAGGTTCGCATAATGCGTGTTTATGGTCATGCGTGGGGCGAGGTACATCGGCTATATGCGGAGCTGATATATGTTTTTTGCTTAAACAGGCATCAAGCCAAGAATAGCCTTGTCACAGCGTGCCCCTTTCCGATGTTTCTGAGTGATGGATGGTAAAGCTTTCGCTCGCCAATCTGATGCGAGTAGAGAGATTCTCATGGAGGTCGGACACAAATACTATCTGGCCTAGGTTGGCCAAGTCTGTGGCCGGATATAGCAGTGATAATTAGGGCATCAAGAGTTATACGTTATTGCATTATCACTTTGTGCCTACAAGGGTGTGAGGCTGTAGCATGTGCAATACCCACAGATCGTAAACGCTTGTGTGCTTCCAGGACAAGGAAGCTTGCGGGGAAGCGATGCAACTCCCCACTCAGTCTAGTCGTAGACTGCAAGCATGATTTGCCTCTTAATGTGGCAAAGCATGACTTATCGTTGCACAAGCTCGTCGTGATACGAATGATGTGGAAGTCGAGCATTGCATTGCTAGGTGGCGCTAGTCTGGAGTTTGTGGAGTCCTTGTCCAGTACGGATGCAACGTCGCAAGCAGGCGCAAAACCTCGAACCCAACAAAGCTTTTGACTGAACACACCTTGTGCTACGTCTGTGTCGCCATGCCGATCAAGCTCTCAGTTGCGCGTCAGCGATTTGAGTCGAAGCAAGCATTTACGAAGCGAAAATGGCAGGTCGGAAAATAGGGGCGGAGAAAAAAGCCTGATCATCAAAGTAGCTGACCAGATAACTGTCGCTCGTGCCATCCTCACCTCCACAATCGGGGATCTCAGCGCTTGCGACGGGCCTGTTCGCGGCCACTGATCGCTGACCGAAAGACCACGTTCGCCCAATCACTGTCAGTGCAACATAGTATGACCAGGGTGAGGAACTTAATCGCTTCTCATATAGCCTGAATCATCGTTTCCGGCGTTGCCTGGTTCTGGAGGAGCAGATGTTCAAGAGGCAAGGGAGTGCCCAGCTACTCCTCTAGCGCTTCCAGCTGTGAAGGCACCTCGGAACAACCAAAGGTTCGTGGAAATGGACTAGCTAAGCTCGAGATCGAATTTGCAGGCGTGGAATAATCGACGAAAGAAGGACTTCTCGGAAACGGTTGGCTCTCGGGACGACCGAGACAGCCATGCGGACCAGCCTTTGGTAGCGAAGGATTCCATGGCACACCCCCGTTGACATGGACCCAAGTCCATATTTACAACATCGCTGATAATAATCGGGTGGAGGTAAGTGGCCCAAGTATGATCGCCGCTCATCAATATGACACAGTGGATATTGGGGCTATATGTGACCGTGCGCGCGAGGCAGGCTGTGAGCCTTAGCAGTAGGCTGCATTGACAGCACTACTAATTGATAAAGGTGCATCAAAACCGTGATCACCTTGCCTTGCCTATCTTAGTGTTATGTATCTTCCTGTGATTGATTTGTTCTGTCCAATGTGAATTCCACGCTCTTGAAATGTCGAAAAGTTGTCAAAGAACCGTGTTCTGACTGTAGAAATACAGAGGCGTGTCTTCGGAGGCGCCATGCTGTCAAGTTTGTGGAAATGAAATACTCGAGGAAGGCATTCTACAGGCTTGGTATCGATCGGTTGCTTGGGGGAGCAGAAAAAGTTCCGAAGGCCATGGACACTCTTCGCCAATCGAACTTTGAATATTGGGTTCCAGCCGCTCCTTGTCCTGATCCTAATTAGATGTTGGCTTGATCGCGGTCGTGAATATTTGCCTGTATCTGCTTGATGTATGTAGTAGTACAATGATTAGTTGAAAAGTGTTTGGCGACTAGCATTGATGTCGACAACCTGATATCGCCTTCCATGAATAGAGAGTGGTAAGCAAAAGTTGGCCAGTTTGCAGGTTGACGGCTAGAAATTGCGCTCTAATGAAAGCGATATCTGTTCCTACCATTGTACTCATATACAGCACTGCCAAACCTTAAATCTCAAACCTGAAACGCGAGGCACTAACACTCTTCGATGCACAACTGGCGCACTAGCTGCCGCCCATGCTGAACAGGCTAAATAGCAAAGCGACCAATTGTAGGACGGCAAGATTTCGGCGGTTATTTGCTCCAACAAGGCACGTTCCAGCAACGCACGCATATCTACCAAACGTGTAATTGTCAAAAAGTGAGCCAAGGCAAAAGACGAAAGACGAAAGACGTTGATGTTTACGGAGCGAAATTGTTCCGTGATTGTGGTCCGTGCACACGTTTGATGACATAAAGCAGAAATTGGCCCAAGCTGGTCTACACCGAGGCTTTGCGTCCAATCCCCAATTCGCATTGTGATTTTGATTGAGAAGAGAACCGAAACCAGATTCTCCTACAGTTCTAGTCTCTTTAAAGCCGAAAATGATTACGTATCATTGTTTTAACAGGGAAGCACACAGGAGTTAGGATTCTCTTTCAGCTTCACCAGTACCCTCACCAGCCAAGCTCTATCTCCTTTGGCTGAGGTCTACATTACCCCAATCGACTAGGAAATGTTCTCAATTGAGCAATGAACCCTCTGAATGATATATTTTCCCGCCCGCCCAATTATCCATACTCTTACATATCTCGGGCATGAAAAGACTGGCTTGTTGTGGTTTCAACTACTTCCGAGTGTACGGTGATCACTCACCCTGATCACAGAATATCCATGAAACATCAGACACGTCTTCAAAGAAGATGAATTCTAATACCATTAATGTGCCAGCTGACCCTTACGGATGCTATGCGGACTATCTTGTGAATTGTCCTGGCTGTATGCGCACACTTCGTATCAAAGCTGCAAATGCAAATGGCTCACATTCAGAAGATTTGAAATGTAACATAGCAGCTGTTTTTACGAATCAAACGGCCAAATTGTAGTATTAGGTCTTCCGTACATATGGGGAAAATCCAACCATATCCCCGACAACTGAGCCACACAACAATTCTATACGGAAGACAAAACAGTGCTTCTACCATGGCAAAAGACCTACCATTGGAGACAACCTATATGACTCGCCGATGAGCTTTCGCGAAAGGTTCTACCATGGACTGTTTTGGGCGGACCAAATTTGTATCAATCAGAGCGGCCTCCAGGAGCGAAGCAGTCAGATTCAGTTCAGAGATCAGACTTACAGCCGTGCTGCTCAGGTCTTGGTATGGCTGGGAGCCCTGACAAGTTATGACACAACCGCAGCAAATGGTGATTACCAAACTTTTGGGTGTGCTGAAAGAAGCTAAAGCTCTGATACCTTTCGATATCGCAAAGAAGGCATCTTTATTCACGAGAAACAGCCTTTCTGTGATATTCGCTCGCCGCTATTTAAATAGTCCTAATACTGGAATGATTTGAACTTGTTCTTCTCTCGTACATGGTTCTCCCACCCCTGGAATCGACAAAATATCACGTTCGTCTCAAATGTCAGCATTACTTGCGACGACTGAGTCATACACATTGAATCTAGTTGGTTAGATTCGGTCGCTTTCTTATGCGGAAAATGGTAGCACCACCTGCAACAAGATTCGAAGTGTACGGTTGTAGAACGAGAGCGTGTCTGGAATGGAATGAGACCACTTTTAGACATCCTTTACCAACGTGCACCGCTTTTCGCTCATAGAGTATCCAAGGTTGGAAACAAACTTGCGGATGCCCTAAAGCACTGATTCTCAGTACACCAGGTCGGTAAGCAACACAGCCCAAAGACTACACCTTTACAAACGTAACACTAGCCATAAGAAGCAAGAAAGATGCCAACGATCCAATTGAAGAACCAGACTAAACACAATCGATTCAGACTGTATATAGGGAGACGACCAAATTTGGCATAAACGCGCGCCAAGACATCAATCTGATTGTTTTACGTTCAATCACTGGAGTCCCATGGAGTGTTCGAGCACTTAGAAAAAGTTGGACAATTTTCTAATTGGATCCCTTCATACGACAAGGTCGGAGAGTTGCTCATCAATCTGGATAATTTCGGCTGCTTGGAAGAATCGTCATACAAAGGTAAGTCATCAACTTCATCCCCATTTTCTATGAACAAATTCAGATATACTTTCAATCATTCAATAAAACGAAAGAAGGACGATATTCATGTTGATATATGCGGGATATAACTCGATCTTTTCATCGAGTTCGATCCTCAGTATAATAATATTGCGTCATATTTTATCGGCTTCGCTGAGGCGCTCAGTAGTTTCGATAACAGAGTCATCTAACTCGGGGTTGTATTTCTCTTCCGTGCGCAAAACCCTCTGAAGCACAGTAGCCCGCATTTGGGACTTCGGAGGCTCAAAGATCAGACCAACTTATCTTCTGAACAAGCCAAGAATGAAAATCTGATGACCCGTCAAAATTGGCTCTCGTCATCAACCCTGCTAATCACCTGTCATTGCATGCCATGCTCGGATTTGAGCTAGCAGGAAAGGACCAAATATATATGCGAATTGGCCTGCAACTGTACGAAGCGATGTCGATACTCAGATTATTTTGGAGTGGTTCCAGGCCCATCTCAAGATTACCCAAGTATTTTCTGAAGATACTGTCGATGACAATTCCTCACTCTCTCTTCTCCGCAATTATCCAAAGAGACGTGAAGCATGCAGTCGAAAGTGCTAGAAGCCAAAATGCTGCGGCCGAGGTGTTGGAACGAAGTTGCGGGACGAGAAAATAGGCTGTTGCGGTTTCTGCTATTTCTTTGGGGACCCTGATGACGCAGTGTTTAGAATTTGGTCCTCGGTCAGTGTTGATGTCTCTGTCATCCTTCGATGCTGAAGAGATGGGGCTTTATGCAAACGAAACCTCAACGGAATACTAATCATTGCTGCAGTAGATGGTGGTATATACTTTGCCCCATAACTAAATTCCTGAAAATACCTCACAGAGAGGTTAACATGAGCTTTTAATATGCTCGAACATTTATGAAAGCAACTAGTAAATATTTGCCGATCGTAAATAAAGACAAAATCATGCTTCCAGAATAATACAAAGTTGCATAAAGTCAATTTCGTACATCTGGTCTTTTCCCGACAGCCAATGTATTGTAGTTTGTCCGCAAAATATTGCCACATAGACAGCTATTCAGACGACTTTTCGATTGTTGATCTTAGCACGTCCTCCACGGCATCGCCGTTATGGATATCGTGGTGGAAGTACAAGGATCTAGCTTTCTCAAATTCAGCATCTATTTCAGCCTGCACGGACTAATCATTGAAAAAAAATAAAACATTGTTATTACATTCCGCATTTATATATTGTTTCGTCTGCAACTTTCAGGTTGAACAATTTTAACATCAATCTCGGCTATCAATAGCATTATGATGCCTTTTAATAGGCCACAAGAAATTATACCACACACACACGCTATATTGCGTATAGCTTTCCTTCAAAATTTCCTTGTATCATTCATTAACAAAATTGTCCTGTCGTGACGGGCATGCATGTAGGGTGAGTCCATGCTCTGAGAAACATTCCTACAGGTAATCTAACGCAGCATTGTCTGCTAAGAATTATGTCCATTCCCAATTATCACGGTCATTTAGGCAGTGTCAATGAGCTCAGGAATATAGCTAAAAATGCAATTCACGTCAAGTATTGTGCAAAATGGCTGGATGTTTGCGTGAAGATAAAATTTACTACATGCACGGCATGTGCTTCAAAGTTTAAGAAATATATACAAGAATCCACTTTCCAAGTTATCGATGCTTCCCATGCATCATTGTTGCATTATAGCATGAGGTACCAAATGCTCGTTGATCCTGTCCACCATAACCGTTGTGTTCGCAGAATTTCTTCGACGAATCGGAGTGGCTGGCGTTTAGCAAGCCTTGATGGCGGAGGCAGTGTACTTGCAGTTGGCAGATGGGCCCTTGGAGACGGACTGGGGCTCGCTTCCGGGCTTGGTGCCCTTGAACTCCTCGCAGATGGTCTTGACGCTGGTGGCGCAGGTTCCGGTGATGGTGGCAGTTCCGCCGAAGTTGGGGTTGATGCCAGCGAGGACCTTGCCGTTGTAGGCCTTGACGTTCTTGATGACAACGCTGCGGGAGACGGAGTTCTTGCAGTTACCGCATGCACGGTAGAGCTTGCCGAAGTCGACGACGGCTAGATGGAGTTAGTGACTATCCGGAGCAAATGAAGATAAAATACTTACTGAAGCCGTCAATGGTGACAGTGCCCTTTCCGTTGTGCTGGACGACCTTGTCGGAAGCAGACTGAGCACCTCCACCCTTGACGGTGGCGGTGCCGTCACCCTTGATGGAGAGAGCATCCTCGCAAACGTCGACCCACCAGACGTTCTCGATGGTGCAGGGTCCCTCGCAGTGGACACCCTCGATCTGGTCCTTGCCAATGATGGCGTTCTTGAGGGTACCGCCGCTCTTGATGATGAAGACAGCGTCAGCGCTGCCGCCCTCTGCCTGGTCGGTGCACTTCTTGCCACGGCCATAGGTCTTCAGGCCACCATCGAAGGTGCCGCTGACAGTCTGGGGGGCCTTCAAGGTGACGGAGCCCTTGGAAGAGGGAATGGGAAGAGTAGCGCGCTTGTTGAGGCTGAAGAACTCAGCGGGAGCGGCAACAGCAGGGCCGGCGGCAACGGTGGCCACGAGGGCAGCGACGGAGGCGGCGATGGTGAACTTCATGTTGATGGTTGATAGGTTGAAACTTGGAAAGTTATCTGAGGAAGCTTGTGTAAAGTATGTAAAAAGAACAGAATCTTTGTAAAGAGTGTAAAGTAGCGAAAGTGTTATGCTTCAAGCAAACGATAGACTGGAATGAATGTGATGGGATGATTTTGTTCACAAGACGGCTCCCATGATACTTATAGCTTCCAGCACAATCCCCTTTCGAGAAGCTTCAATCTTGCTAGAGAGCCCTGTGGCATCGATCATGGATTCAAAGAGCATCACCTACCGAAGCTAATGCTCGATAAGGCGCCCAAAGACCTGGTTGAAACTCCACAATAGTTACTTCAGGTATCGCTGTCCTTGGCACCGCTCTTGGCAGCAAAGGGCGGAAAAAATATTCGCGCCATGTTATTAAACGCGTTTGGCTGGAATCGTCCTGAATCATTTCCGCAGTGGTTGTTGCAGGGTTGCCCCACACCTCGCCTATCGTGTCAGACCATGCGCTAGACTATTTCAGGAGCAAACGACGTTTCAGCACCCGTGTTTAGGATCTTCCTCCTATCATCGCCGTCCTCACATTAGCTTAAAACAGACTACAGCCCGCTTCACAATGTACCGAGGAAGTCGTGCATGACCGTGTTTCCACCAGACGGACTGATATCTTTTGCCATCACGGGAACAGCCTGCTAATATTACCCAAGCCGCCACTTTAATGGAGCAGATCCATGTAGCCACAATTGGAGTGGGATTTTCTTTCTCTCGCAAAGTTCCCTAACGCTTTCCAGCGCCATGCCGTCGTATCAGAGGAGCCCAGTAATTCGTTTCCCACCACCTAGATTCTCGTCCGTGAATTGGCCACACTCTTGGCATATGACTCGCAACCCGCTTGGGAAGCGGATAGTGGGCCCCTCAGATTGCGTTTAGGGCAATGTTCCTTGAATGTACCTCTCGACGCATGCAGGTTGCCGCTGGTCAGCCGCCTTACAGGTCTAGTTTCCGCCAGGGGCTGGCCCACGCCAAGAATCCGTTTTTACTCCACAAGCTTGAACCTGAGAGACTAGATGTTTGTAGGCACTCTAACACCTAACAAGGCCCTAGACCGAGGCTGAAATGTCCGAGACTCGATGAAGGATTGCCCCACCACGCTGGTCCACCTGTGATGCATCGCCCTCGAGGCTGTGATTCTCAATAGAGAGAGAGGCAAGACCGGCTTTCGTAGCGTCTTGTGATACTCCAGAGTTGGGATGTATCTAATCTGCACACTAGAAGCTGTCATGCAGTGTGACTGGCTACTACATACGCGCTAATTATCTCCCGAAAGCTACATGCAGTGTGCACTACATGCGTTCTGTATGATCTTCTCCGACGCCATAAATTTCGCACAACAGCAGTTTAATTAAGGTCTTGAATCTCCAATATCGAAAACGATGAAATGCTGCCAAAATCCAATGATCGGTATCTGACAATATTGGCACACGTTCCACATCATCGTATTACATTTAGCTCACCGTGCCACAGATAAGGGTTTCTACCCTCGCCTCCCAAGACACTATAATGGCGGTGAAGATTTCATCCACTGGGCTTAACGCCGTTGAAAGGGGAGCCCGCGGAACCTTCGATGTCATGAGAAGCCTGAGCTGGATGAACGAAAGGTCTGCGCATCAGGTGCTAATGTTTCAAAGCCTCAAGGGCAGTGGTGCTTAGGTTCATCAATGCGGCCTTATTAGAGCCGAGAACGTCAACTGTCAAGTTTTGCGCAATCCCGAAGGATCTGCTGGCAACCGTTTCGATACGATCAAACTCTTCATCCTTGTCGGGCGGCCTCATTGTACTGCCGAACTTCTCATTTGGTCATAAGGCTGGGCTCTTTACGAACGCATATTACTTACATACACCAGGCGACTTTTAACGGATACGATCGACATGGAGACTATGGAGAAATTATGTCTACCTGAAGCAGAAACTCTACGTCATGTGTATGTCACCCCCAGAAAACACAAGAACTGCTATAGTGCCTTCGGCGCGGGAAAACCGCGGACTTGTGGTTCTACCCGCCGCACGTCTTGGATTATGGTCATCAGGAAACTCAAAAAAATATCTTCGCCCAATTATCATCATACGACAAGACCGAAATGCACCGTCTCGTATTAGGGGGTTCTGGACTGCGCAAGTTAAGTGCTTTCTTGGGGAAATCTCTTCTCACTTGAATAATCCTTCCAGTCAACTCGGAGCACTCAGCGAACTCCCCCTTTATCTTACTGTGCTAAATATGTCACCACACAGAAAACTCGTCAATGTCGTTCAGACTCCAATAGACTGACGTACCACGGGCTTTGCCGTGGTGTCATCTTCCCACTTAAATTCATTGTGGGTCTGGCAAAGGCGACTCATGAGCGGTGAGCACGTTTGATGAAACATCTGATTCTGTTTTCAAACAATGACCAAGATCATTGCGTATCGCCTGATTGAATCTTTGCATTGCTGGTGGCCCACTGCATAAGCTTGACGACTCCTTGAGCGAGACTTATGCTTATTGGCAGGTCAACTCTTGGTAGTATTTGTTGAAAATTGCCACCGGGCTGAGTTTTCATGATTTCAAAACACGTTGGCAGTGATATTGTTGCTATGGAATCTGAAGAACTCGAGTGATTATGCAACGTGGACAAGCATAGAGGGCACAAGAGTATTGTAAGACTTTCAATCCTTAAGCAGAGAAATCACTCTTACGACAGCCTCGTAAGACCCTACTCCCCAAGAGTATCTTTGTATGATAGCTAACATAGTAGAGGAGCCATAATGCATACCACTTATCCAAGGCTCCGTTCGCTGATCGTGACGAACGACCGATTGTTCAATGATCAGTATAACGTTCTTCTGCGACTTCCGTATACGATTGGCGGCGCGTCTCACACTCCATCAAGAAATTCCACAACATCAGCATGAAATTGCAGTTTTGCTTAACACATACATAACAGATGGCATCGACATTGCGCCTCTGCTCACGACCGTTGCAGAAGATAGGACGCAGAATTCTGATGAGGGGGCCGAAAAGCACCGTATGTTTTTTTTGGTCTAAGCTTTGGGCGATGTGTATGGGCCTCAGAGATGTCTGGATTGAGGTTCACATCATTGAACACCGCGAGAATGGATGCCAGCCCGATTTCGTTGCAAGAAAACGTGATGGGCATAGTGCCTGGCAAGTTGCTGCGTAGCAATAGCATGTGGAGTTCAAATGTCATTGGAAACTATCGCACCAACAAAGACGCTATATGTGGTTCCCTTGTATGGGTCTTGAGGCACGCGGATATGTGCATCTACACTGGCACAATTTCAAGGATGAAGGGGCGATTGGAAATTTCACAGCGACCCTCAAGATTGTGTAAGTGGCCGTGGATTCCTCCAACACTTCGAAAGGACGATCATGATTCTCGGACGACGCTTAACGTGGTTGATATCGATGCTGATCATCTCTGGGATTATCGGCAGATGTTCGCGGAAACAATCCCCACAATAACCTAATGTACTCCAAACTAAAAATGTAACCTCCTGGCCCCACCGAAGCCAACATTGTGCTGTCTATTTGGGGGAGTTCTTGGTTTCGTATTTGTATGACTGGTTTTCCCACCAATGACAATTCAATGGAGCCGAATGGAGCTCATCGTATTGTTTCCCTATGTTCAAGTAATCCTACATGAAGAAGTCAATTAATGTCATAGTATCGCTAGTCAATGAAAGCTTTTTTCTGCGGCTTCAACATCCCGGCGCAGATGAGAGTGCTTCATATGAAAATCGTCTGCGTGCATAGCCCGTACTCGAAAGCATAGTAATCTATCTCAACTTCGCAGGCGCGAGCGGGAAGGAACCGCAACAGATGAAGGCCCCACTTCTTTCAGTGTGATGGGCTAACAGATCGTAAGTATGACAATGCTTTGATAATGGTTGTTTGTTATAGGGCTTCATAAAACTTTGGAAAAATATCATTCCACGAGACGAATGTGTGCTGATCGTTGCTCTGTAGCAACTAACAATGTACATCAATTTGAATGTAGGTCCCACCACCGCCGCCGTACTCTTTTGGTATGCACTGCGCAAGATCGTTCACGTTGAGCGTCAACGTGCTGAAGTTATGTAACTCAGGTGTGGGTGAAAGAAGAATTTTGTAGGAAAAAGATCGGGATCGATGTGATCGAACACATTTCTTTCAGAATTACACTGCGTTATGCTGAAAGTGTAAAAGAGCGTCACTATTTGTATTCTCTCGGATCATTGAAACAATTGGATATGTTTGCAGAACAGTTCTAAACCGAAAAACAGCTCCAAAAAAAAGCCTTGAAGATTGAAGTTACGAAATTCACTTTCCACAGCTCAGTGCACATACTTGTAGCAGCTGAAAAACCAAGATGCCTTCCACGAGACATATGTCCTTCTGCTCAACACAAGTCGCTCACTTTTGACCCTTTGTATACTAGTGGATTGATATCCGTCCGTTCTGCTGGTAGGACGGAAATAAAGTTCAGCTATGATGACTGCACCCTTCGCTCGTAGTTTGACTAAATGATGTGTTACTGCTTACGATGTTTAGAGAGCGATGCTCATACCTCAGCTTCTAAAAAGTGTCGCCGTCAGGAGAATCGGCCAGACTAACGTCCTGATCGCCACGCACGTCACTCATGGCTCGTTGTGGAGCGCAACGCCTCTTCGCCACGCGACCGGCATTGAGCAAAGCTTGGCGCTTTTTATTCTGCCTTACATTGTCTTTGGTGGTGTTGATGAGAACCGTAGGGTTTGCGACAATGAGTTGCAAGCCGACACCAGTCAGAAGCTTATCGCAGCGACCTTTGGAGTAGGTCAACAGTTCAATAATATTCTTCATGCGTTTCTCAAAGTCCCAAAAGCGTGTCTTGGCTGCGTGCTTCCAGAATGTTGGATCGAAGGCTAGGAAAACCTTGGGTCCGTCACGGTGGAGACGTTCAGCCAAATCTAGGATGTCCCAACATAGGATTTCCTTGTCCACAGCGCTGTAGAAGCTTGAAGCACCTTTGGATGGATCAAACCAACGCTTCTTAAACACTGCACCTTGTTTGTCGTGGGTGTTCTCGATGTTGTTTACAGCATCGAGAAGTCTGACGACCCATTTTTGGCGTTCGTGGTCAGTCGTAGGGACGCCAGCATCGTTCGCAGGACTCCGCCAAGTGGGTGTGGGCATGGAGACCACAGCTTCTTCGAGACTAGAGAAGAAAAGACCATTGGTTTTCTTCTGTCGGGGCTGTGATTGGCTATTGTCCTGCGAGTCTTCGTGCTCGGGTGCGATCTCTTGATTATCGCTACCTGCCGTCATGATAACTGGGCAACCATGCATATTCTCCAATAATTCTGAGGAATCAAGTTCTAGATGATCGCGATGATGTGTTGAAAGCTTAGTAGGCGTCACAGAACTGAGGTCGAATGCGTTCATGGTTGCATACTCAGCATCACCACCGTAAGAGGTCGCCGCATAAGGGTCTGTTTCACATGTTGGTTGCACCAGCTTCTGATCAGCCTCCTGATAAAGGTAACCCGAGATATCACAAAACGTGAAGTCATCCTGACGCTGAGAGGGTACACTGGCAGCATAGCCGTGGTGTTGATCGTACCTGAGATATCCGAAATCTGCAAAAGGAGAAATATACTGCGTTAATGTGGGCGATTGGTCGTGTGACATGATAGGATATGTCTGATGCTCACGTTCTCCGTCCATTATATGAGCGAGATTGAGCTTGCTGGACGACATCGGAAGGGGACTTTGTGTGGAAACCTGTTCGGTGCTTCCTAGGCAGACGCGCAACTGTTAGCGTGCAATCAAGGGCGACAGTGGCTGTTTGTTGCGGCGATCTGAATGAAAGTGGACCGATGGTTTAAGTTTGGCCGTGGGAGGGAATTGTATAGTCAATGGCGACTGGCGCTGTGAAAAAACGAAACTGCACAGACTGTACACCACTAGTGTGATTTGCACGTGATGACCAGTGAATTGCTCGTTGTTGTGAAGCTACAATGCATTTATTTTCACAAGACTTGAAGATTTAAGTTCGTGAGAGTCTGGTATAGGATTCGGATTGAGTTGATGGATTACATAGAGGCGGACGAAACTGAAACTACGTGTCAACAGTGGCGGTTAGAAATGGAAAGTTCTAAGATGCAGAGCAGATTATGATGTGAAGATAAGACTGCTAAATAAAAAGGATAATCAAACTAGTTGGCCGTAGGAATCTTTCGTATGCCAAAACGATGGTCTTGCTCTGATAGCACGTTGTAGCACGCAGGTGAAGTTTTCACGATGTATGATGAGGCTTGAAACAAGAGCCAGCAATGTACCGGCGGAGATCATAGAGAGAATGAGAGAACGTTGGAAAGATAGTTTGAAGATCTTATTGATGATTTACAAGAAAGCCATATATCATCTAGAACAATTTAAATTACAATATTCCGTATTTCTCGTCGACCGAAAGCTAGTCAGAAAACAATCCACGAGTCGCACCAATCGAGTCAAAACGATATTGAATTGATTTAAAAAAGCTCTGGCATCGACTTTCCGGAAAGAATTAATGGATAAAAAACTAAGTTAACAAAGTATCCCCTTTGATCTACAAACGTTTTCCACCCTTTAGTCCAGCTGCATCCCAGACCGTAAAGCTGAGCTGGCGACATAGCAAGACCAATCCAATTCATTAGCAATGATTGCTGTAACTTCTTCAAAATCGGCAGACTCTGACGAAACAAGTCTGGAAAGCTCGTGCAAGAACTCGTCTGGGTCATCAAATAAATTGGTTGGCGAGGATTGACTGAAATCGCTTGTCGGAAGGGACAGAGGGCTACTCAATGCAGAGCTTTGTTGGTGTGTTTGATCTGAATTGTGCCCATGAGCCTGCTGATGGATGGAAGTAGCCTAAAGATCTCTATCATCAGCTTGAGGGGGGTGCTGCATGGATGGCTATTCAGGAGAGGATGGCGTCCGAACCAATTGCAACTCGTCGCCATCTTCCTCTGTCCTGTCCTCATCACCAGATGCCTGCTGGGCCGACACATCCTGATTGTTTTCCATACGCCCAGCAACAAGATATGTTTGCCGGAGGGCATTTTGTCTCTTGTTGCGATGCGTCTGAGCAATCAGTTGTGTGGGACAAGCCACTAGGATCATCAAGCCCTCGAACTTCAGCAATCGTTCGCAGCGCGCTTTCGACAGACGAAGCACCGCACAAATGTACTTGATACGATTTACAAATGTCAGTTTGCGACACGTGTAAGCATATCCAAGCTTCGTCTCGTCGAACATGTTGAGACTGGCTGGGCCGCGCGTGTGCAGAGTTTCAGCCAAAGAGACTAGCTGCCAGCAGATAGTCTCCACTTGCTCATCAGTGTAGATGGCAGGTTTACTTGCGGTAGATCTCCAAGGTACCTGAGCGGATTTCGCATCATCAAAGTCAACGCATTGCGTGACATCGTTAAATGCATCGAGTAGCATTTCAACATAGGCCGCTCGTTGTTCAGCATCGCGAGGAATACTATCGTCATCTTGAGGCGACAGCCATCGACGTGTCAAGGTTCTCTGAGGCGCATGTTGCTGAGCTTGTGCATGGTTTGCAAAGAAGAGTTGACCAGCCTTAAATGGTGAGACCGATGCGACACGATCTCGGGACGGGACGTTGGATTCATCCTGATTGAGCCCCATTTGAGTTTGAGGAAGCTCAGAATCAGCATTATTCTGATAAATGGGAAAAGAGAGTTCTCTTGTTCGATTATTCTGCGGAACATTGCGTCTTCTAGGTACCGCATCAGAGCGCGTGTAGCGTGGACGTTTCTGGGTCGGTGCTTGTGTTGAGCCGTTGACGTTTTCTTCAGGACCGCGCTTCCGCTTGTCGTTGGATGAAGCACCCTGTGAGCTGCAGGGAAAGAGACCATTCAAAAACTGTCCAAGATTACCGTTCCCCTCAATGGGAGTCGATGCACTCGTAAACTGTGGGAGCATTGGCCGTTGAGGAGCTGCTCCAATGGAAGGAAAGACCCCCTTGAGCAGGTCAACTACAATCTCTCCACTTGGACCATATAACATGGTGTTGTCGTTCTCTAAGGCTTGCCTCGCAGAGGTACGAAAACTTGATGAAACATTGTTATGTCTAGGGTGAGATGGTGTGATATATGAAAGCGTGTCGCGTGGTGTTTGATGCTGGTAGAATTGACCAATTGAGGGAAAATTCGAGTTGAAAATATCCACTTCTTGGTCTGAAGTGCTCTCATCTACTAAAGAAGCGCTATCTTCAACGCGTGGCTCAGATGCTCCGAAGTCGGCTGCGGCAGACTCCGGCATGTCAGCAGCGTCGACGACTACGTCGAAGGCCTCATCTGACATGAGATCAAAGTCGAAGCTATCAGGTCCGAGTTCCATGTCCGCGAAGTTGGTAGCAAAGAACGAATTGGAATGCTGAGACATATTCGAAGCGTTGCGTTTGCGGCAAAGCGTTGAAAAATGCTGTAACGAATTGAGTTTTCTGGCACCAGCGAGTATCAGCGAAACTGAGATTGTATAGTCAAATAGGAGGGTTTGTGAAGATCAGAGGGGTTGAAATTGAATGATTGAGTTTAGAAGGGAGTGAACTTGGGAATCTTCGCACGAGAATTATATACCAAACGAAAGCCAAAGTCTACACAGCGCCTGTGTACAAACTACGAGACTGCGGTGAATATTCACCTCCTCCAAGTGCGATCATAGTGTTGATTGGCCTGGTGAAAGGGGTAGTCGCGCGCCACACGCTGAATGGGACATTGTGAGATAGCAGTAATGGTTGGAGTGAACTCCATGAATCGATCTGGAGATTGGTACGATTCTGGGTTACTTCTTGCTTTACTGTGATTGGCATTGGAATCATCCGTACTGCTGGCCCTTTGTCGATCTTCGAGAATGTCGTAGAGCGAAGCTGTTGAGATTCGGTATGACTAGATGAAGAACACCATGATATTTGACTTTACTCCAAAAATTGCATATATACGAGTTTTTCAGATCTTCACCAGCGTGGACTGATACGCAAATTCGCAAAGAGAGACACTGCCATACATATATATGTACTAGGACGTCAGCCCGAAGTTTGTCCAAGTCACAAGAAAGCCTCAGGTTCAGACGCTGACTCGCCTGCTTGATTGTTCATTCAATTGTCCTCGCTCCTGCCGTCACATCTGGTTCCAAACAAGTTGTTAAGGGGAGACGTGCTTGACTTCTAGGAGGGAACGGGGTGGAAATCCACCCAGACCATCTATCCAATCATTCCTGCCCTTTTAAACCGTTCAAATGCATCCCACCAGCCCTGTTCCGGTCTATTCTCCTCCTGGAACCCAGCATCTCTCAGTCTGTTCAGGCTCAACTGACGATCAAAAGTAAGCCAATACCCGTAACTATCCAGCTGCGGCGCATTCCAGATATCCACGCCCTTGACACCAGCTTCACTCAATGCATCTTGATGCTTTTTGATGAAATCGCTCGGTTTGGGATCCGACGGACTCGAGTGTGGAGTCGGTTCGATGCCCTTGAGGTTGAACCAACTCGCGATCTGAGGCCACCTTTCTCTCATCGCGCTTGGCTCTACACTATCCGCGACGTTGAAGATTCGCTCTTTGAACTTGCTGGGGTGCAGTGAAGCGTGTATTGCGACTTTTGCTAGGGTTGCCGCACTCGTTTCTGAGTATAGGCTCTCATATCCTTTTGTCACGCCCGGGTATGGTATCTTGGCGCCCTCGCCGTGAACGAGCTTGTATGCATACAAGTACACGGCCCAGTGGCCTGCGAGAGAGAAACCGGAGCCGTTGGGCGTGAACTAGAAAGGAGGAATTAAGTGAGCGTTTCGTGTAAAAATTCTAATACACGCTCTACTTACACCAATGATTGCATCTGGACAGAGTTCACACCACGTCCACTCTTCGTTCGCAGATTCGAGTCGTAGTAGCTGACGGTAGTGAGGATAAGCCACCGTCTTTGAATAATCTTCTGGTAGCTGTTCCGCCATTTCCTCGTGGAGAGGAGCCGTGAAGATACCGTCTGGACGGTAGATGCCATAGCCTCTTGTGCCGCCCGGAAACACGAAGAACTTGAAGTTTGACGAAAGCTTCTTGACTGCGCGCACGACGCTGCGCATCATGCCAAGATTGATTTCAACTTCTTTCTCCGAGTCTGGGTTCTCTTTGAACGCTGTATGACATATCAATTCTCATGCTTAGCCGGGGATTTCGACCAAAGAAAAGAACGTACCGAAGTAGTACACATGGCTGATTGATTCGACATTTGATACCTTGTCTTGCAGAATGGCTGCAAACTCATCCTCATTACATAACAAATTGACTCCGGAAGTCAGCGATAATTCAGGTCGGCCTGGTGCATGCTGGGGCCAAAAGGAGTCTTCAAGTGTCAAGGGCCTGTTGACGAGGGCTGTAATTTTGCGAAACGGTGATGGCGATGGGTATGGCTGAAGCAGTTGGTCGACGATGGACCAGCCAATAAGGCCAGACGCACCAATGACAAGAGCGTGGTTCTTTGGATGTGCGGACATGTTCCTATCGTTCGAATCGCTGGGACGCTGGGGTGTCGGAGGAGTTCAACAATTCGAAAGATTTGTTTGTTGTTGATAGTGTGCTCGGCTGCATATATGGGTTCGTGAGGATTGTGAGTAGAAATGAGTCGACAAGCTGTTGTCCTACTAGTCGTTGATGCGCCCGAAGATTAGCGGCTTGCTGATCTGCCCAATCCGGAACTAGCTGGGGTTCAGATGCGCCATTGCGAGAGCTTACCACGAACATTGATTGCAAGAACGTTGATGGAGAAGGAGGAAGTTACAAGGAATAATACTATCATTGTTTATTAATGTTGTAAGGAGTGTTCAGAGTGAGTACAAATCAAATTCATCAGTCGAAAACGAAGTATCATCCAAGGACACGAAATGCGAATATCCAATGTGGATGATAATCCTTCTTGGGTCAATGCTGCTACAACGAGTGTAAATGTTGATTCATGAGCAAAGATGACAATACGATGAAAGGGATAGGTAGCGAGTGTGAAAGCGTCGCGGTGTAATGCAGCCAGCACACGCAGATGCGAAACGAGGAGCATATGCGATGATGGAATGCGCCGAATCTACCAGCAGTATCGTTGCCTTCACTTCTTCCACAATAGTTGAGAATACCAAGAGTGGCCAATGAGACCTGATAGAGGGGTAGTCGCTCAATACACAACGTTCTAGGAGCTATTAGAACCCATACACAATCTGGAGGCAGCCAGGTTGTTGAAGTTGTATTATCTGGCACGGCTGGTTCTAATGTTCACTGGCAGAGATAAGCTCGAGTTGTTAAAACAACGAGGAGTCGCCCTGAAGGTGATTCCTGTCTGCGTCTAGATCCCTTGAAGGAGCCAGACGCAGCGAGGAGTCCAACAAAGCGCCAGCCCTTTACTTTGGCAATTTGGGTGTATCTTGTTCGGAAGACATGTAGGGCAGCCATGCTTGGGACCTAGAAGTTTGCTGTTAGTTTGTGGAGCATTGCTGCTCAGGGAGGGAAGTCGAAGGGTTGAAACATCACCTTGAGTAGAGCATGGTCGAAGAAGCCAAGATGCTGCATTACACGATTAACAGCGTCGTCTCCAGAGTCTTCGTATACAGCTCCAAAGGTTGCTTTGAGCGAACTGGCTACCATCTTCGGAGACACTGCGATGTTTTGAGCCGTGATGATATTCTGGTCCAGGCCGAGGCTGTAGCCTCATCAAGCCAACGCATGATTCGTCGCCAAAGCGTTACGGACTTCGGTCCACTGAGGGAAAGAGAGAGGGTTGCCTGAATTCGTTTCAGCATCTGTCAACCAGCAGAGTTAGGCGGCCCTTCTCACCTCGCTCGTCGCGAGCATTAAAACCAGGCACCGCAGAGTTCCTTGGCAAGCACGGCGTCGCCCAAGACAGAAAGCCTCTTACTATTTCTAAGAGCTTTCAAATTACTGTCGCAGATTTTTCGGAGCTGCCATATGAATAGCGTCCACAGCAAGGCGTTTGGCGCTGGAGACGTAACAGGTCAACTTTGCGATCTGGGGTGCTCAAGTGTCGATATAAACGAACATAGACATGACGCAGGGTGCAATCTACTAGTGGTAAATCCTTGTTATCTCATAGAGGCCTGGAACCAAATGCAAGATGTTGGCGGGCGGATAGCGTCTTTGCGTGGTGCACAGATCCGGTTCTGTGGCCTGAACCATGCGCAGTGACCGCAGCCAAGTCGCAGCGTCCCGACCCTGATGTGCTCACCAGCACTAAGATTGCCGTGGCTAGCCTATCACGGCCTAGGGACAAGGTACGTCATAGGTGCCGCCCAGCAAAACCCAGCGGTTAAGAATGGCCGCGCCAGTTAGCAAGCAGTAGTCAGACGCACAGAGACGCACAAGCACTCATCGCCCATCCGTATAACCGCATGGGAGATAGACCCGAACGGAACGGTCGGAAGACATTACACGCACGCGACAAGCAAGGATCCAATGGCAGGCTATGAAGAGGTTGTGGTGCGCGGCAATCCGATCCGTTCAAAACCCCCAGGGTTCCCTTGCTGACTTTGGCTTTTGCATTAAAACAGGAGCTCGGATTCGAAGGCGTGGATAAGTTTGCAGACAAGTACCACGACAAAGTCTACGACCATCTTCCGGCGATTTCAAAGAGTAGGCAAAAACAACGACGCTCGTCGCAAAACCCTGACAAGGGATATTACTCGGAAACGTATCGTTCGTACGAAGCAGACGCAAACATGTACGCCCCAGATGGAAGACAGGAGCGAGACTATCGACCAGGGACGGATGAGCGGTACTATGAAGACGATCGCTCCTACTACAGGGCGTCTGATGCCGGCTCCGGAGTGCCTCGCGGCCGTGACGACTTGAAGAATACGCGGGGCGCAGTAGCAGTGAGTTGCAGCCTTTGGGATTCTGAAGTCGAGAACTAATCGTGGACAGGCGTACCAGCAACCGCAGCAAGACTACAGCCGTCAAAGGCCTGCGCACCAACGCCGACGCTCCTCATGGTCACCGCCGCGATCTGAAAAGCACGACCGCGATGAGCGCGACTCGCATAAGCCACGGACACGTTCGCGGTCAAGAGACAAACAACACCGCATCATAGCAACCGTGGGCGGGGCACTAGTCGGCGGCATAGCGGGCAACCAAGCGGGTAAAGGCAAAAAGTACGATACGGTTGCCACGATCGTCGGGGCGATTGTAGGCGGGGTTGGTGCGAGGGAGGCATCGGAGTTTTGGGACGACAGGAGGAGAAAGCGGGGAGAACAGGACGAGGAGTGGGAGGAAGAGCATGGCGACGATCGAGCGAGCAGCCGAAGAAGGGACGATAAATATGAGCGCGACGACAGATATGAGCGCGACGACAGATATGAGCGCGACGACAGATATGAGCGCGACGACAGATATGACCGCAACGACCGATATGAGCGCGACGACAGGAGGAGGTACTAAGCGCGCAGGACATTTTTACTTTCCTTTTACGACCAGATACGGCTTACTGATGAAGCGCGATACCTTTAGACCCCTGTGTCCGACTTACGCGAAATGTGTCTTTTTTAACCTTCAACTTTGCGGTGGGGGGTTTCTGACGGGCAGTGACAGTCAGGCATGGCATGGCATGGCAAATAAGGGGACGTTGGATTAGCCATTGACGATTTTCTGTAGGATTAGCGAAGCAAAGAGACACTGTAATTCATGAATGACACGGATGAGCTTTGATTCAATGACGTGCCTCAGTGGCTGGCTTTGCGACACTGATCTGAGGCGAAGGGGCCACGCAACGGTTGGAGGTGGCTGCCAGGGGTAAGCAGGCCAGGAGAGTCAGTGCTCAAGTGGGCTGTTGTCCCCAATAATAGCCGATTAGCACGGAGTCGTGATTGCTGCGGCATGCCGGTGGGGAAAGGCACAAGGTGGGTATGAGAATGGCAGGGGAATTCCGTAGACGAAGGTGAGGAACCGGGCGGATGAGTTGGCCAGTTTGGTGGGCGAGAGAGAGGGGGAGCGACAGGAGAGACAAAGCGAGAGGGCAGGGTGGGTGGAAGCTAGAGGAGGGGGGGGGGGAGGGGAGAACAAGCCAGAGATGCGGCCTGTGCTGTTTCGCGAAGCTTTTGGAAGGAAAAGTGACCCACAATTGCTGGCGCCTCAAGGGTTGTCCCGCAGTGCAATCCATCAAGTCTCCGAGCACCAAGCTGCTTCCAAACAGTAGAGCGAAGTACTGCTTCCTAAGCCCCTACCTAGGCACAAATACAGCACGACACACGCACACGATCACACACCCACGCACACACGCACACACACACACACACACCCACTTGGACATAGACACTCCTCGCAAGACCTTTACCCCCCCACAGGCCGTCGTCTTTTTTGGCTGCAGCCGTGCTTCTCAGTCATTGTGCTGCAGGCCCACCTGCGCTTGGGTGTGTGCCAGTCCCACTCTTTGGCGCAACAATCAACCACGTCCAACACAAATAAACCCGAAAGCTGCGACACGCATAGCCCAAGACACCACCATGAGCTGAGGACGGCCCGCCCACCGCACCGCAGTTTCCCACGCACGCTCGAGCTCTCTGCCCCCCTCCGCAATTGTCTGACGGGCTGCCCCTCCCCACGCCCCGGCACGCTGTCCTCACGCGTCGCTGCCCGCCAGCACCCACGCCCACCATGCGTAGATATAGGCCTGGCAGTGGCCCGGTGCGCGCCCACGGCGGCGTAGCTGTTCCTGATCCCTTTGCCATGGTGCGCGCCTACGACAGTGACTCCAATCCCGCCCGCCCCATACGGCCCTCGCCCCTCGCCGCCTCCACCATCCAGGGCCTCCCCCTCGACCTGCTCGACCGCCTGCGCTCCTTCCCCCTCTTCCAGGCTGCCCCCGACTCCTTCCTCACCGCCGTCGGCCTGCACCTCAAGCCCCAGCTCTACCAGCCCCATGACACCATCCTGACCGAGGGCGAGACGGGCAAGGCCATGTACTGGCTGGTCCGCGGAGCCGTGCGCGTCACCTCACGAGACCAGGAGAGCACCTATGCGGAGCTGAAGCCAGGCGCCTTTTTTGGCGAGATTGGCATTCTCATGGACATCCCCCGCACCGCCACCATCATCGCAAACATGCGCTCCCTCGTCGTGCGTCTCAACAAGGAGGACCTCATGAAGGAGCTGCCCAAGTTCCCAGAGGTCGAGCGAGCCATTATGCACGAGGCCCAGGAGCGCCTCGCCATCCTGCAGCGCAAGAAGCAAGAGCTCGGCAGCAAGCGGCCTGCAATCCCCTTGCGCCAAATCACTGGCAAGCGCGACCGCGAAGACGGCGACGTGGTCATGGCCGAGAGCGGCACCCTGCGTGATGGCGAGGTGAATGCCTTCAAAAAGAGGAAATCCCCAAGTCCCGGTCTCACAGAGGCCATTGCCCACAGCGCCTTTGGAAGCGGCAGTGTCCATGTGAGACCTCTGCTCAAAGAACTGCCGCTCTTTTCCGAGCTGCCTGACGACATTTTGCACTTCATTGGCATGCGTGCGCAGCCCCGCTCGTTTCACCCGTTTACTGACATCATCAAACAAGGCACCCAGGGCCGAGATGTGTTTTTCATTGTCAAAGGAGAGGTGGAAGTCATCAATCTGAACCCCCCCGAGCAGAATGGCCACACCTCGCCGATCCTGGGCCGGAGAAGATCAATAGCGGCCGGGGAGCATCACTTCCAGGAAGTAAAGGCTCGATTACGCGCCGGACAGTACTTTGGCGAGGTCGTCAGTCTTTCGCTGGCACCCCGCCGTACTGCTACAGTGCGCTCTGTGTCGTCTGTCGAATGTCTTATGATTAGTGGGGACACGCTGAGCCAGTTCTGGGACATGTGCTCCCCAGACTTGCGCCGGCAGGTCGAGTCGGTGGCCAAGGAGCGGCTGCAGACTGCAAAGGACAACGACGTGCGCATGTCCGATGCGGATAGCACGCCCAAGATTGATGAGTTGGCCATTGCAGACATAATACCAAGGACACCGAGGCGGAAGAAGAGTGTGCCCAGCGTTACTTTCAATGACACTCCTAGTTCAATCGACAGCCCCATGACCCCTACACGGAGAGACGAGAAGATGATGGAGCCCTTCGATCCAGATCCTTTTCTAAACGTCGACCTGGACAATGTGCGTTCGAGATCGCGGAGAGGTTCGCTTGCACCTCCAACTCCCGGCTCACTGCCAGAGTCCCCTTCAAGTCCATCGAAGAGCGAATTTCCAAAATCACCCTCACCCAACGGCTCGCCCCTCTCTCCTTCACCCCTCCCCATGGTGAAACATGCGTCCACTCCGCCAGAAGCTCCACTCGACTACAAGCGGCCGCGCATGATTCGAAGACCGAGTAGATATGGACGAGGCAAACTGCCAGACCCAATTTTGACCGACGTCTTCAAGTACCTGGACATTTACGAGCTGATGAAGCTGCGGGAGATATCTTGGCATTGGCACAAGGTCATCTCAGCATCTCCAGATATTCTCCACGACCTCGACCTCACAAAGTACAACCGCAGAGTAACAGATCGAACACTTGTCGATATCATCTGTCCGTTTGTGGGGGGTCGGCCCAAGTATATCAACATTAGCAACTGCTTCCACGTAACAGATGAAGGCTTTGCCGAACTCGCAAAAACATGTGCGCCTGGCGTCAAAATTTGGCGCATGAAGAGTGTCTGGGACATCACCGGCCCGGCTGTTCTCGAGATGGTGCAAAAGGCCAAAGGTTTAGAAGAGGTGGATCTCAGCAACTGTAGAAAAGTAGGCGATAACCTACTCGCCCGTGTCATTGGTTGGGTTGTCCCTGAGCTCCCTCCACAAATGGCACTGGCCCACGCCCAACACCAGGCACAGATGAATGGCCGCCGTTCTCAAGGCAAAGCTGGAGCAAACGGCCAACAAGCAGTCCCCCAACCTCTGCCCCCCGGCACCGTTGTCGGCTGCCCAAAATTGCGCCGCCTGACTCTCAGCTACTGTAAACATATCACCGACCGCAGCATGGCCCATATTGCTGTCCATGCAGCGAACAGAATCGAAAGTATTGACCTAACAAGATGTACGACCATTACCGACGTTGGCTTTCAGCACTGGAGCGTTTATCCTTTCCCGAGATTAACGAGATTATGTTTGGCGGATTGCACGTATTTGACTGATAATGCGATTGTGTACCTTACGAATGCAGCCAAGGGGTTGAAGGAATTGGATTTGGTGAGTTCCGCTAAAGGAATGATTAAAAATAAAGAATGGTCCTAATTGTCATGGCAGTCATTTTGCTGTGCCCTCTCCGACACCGCAACAGAAGTCCTCGCTCTCGGCCTGCCTTCCCTCACTCACCTGAATCTGGCCTTTTGTGGCTCTGCCGTCTCGGACACATCGCTGCGCTGCATCTCACTGCACCTTCTCGAGCTACGCAATCTCTCCGTCCGCGGCTGTGTCAGAGTGACTGGCACAGGTGTTGAGGCTGTTGTTGAAGGGTGTCGCGATCTCGAGCTTTTCGACGTTAGTCAATGCAAAAATCTAGGAAGATGGCTTGATGCGGGCGGCGTCGATATGGTTAGGAAGAGGGGGAGACATGTCGTGTTTGAAACCGTCGCCGATGGCCGGTGGAGGGCAGGACGCAAAGAGTGAAGGAAAGAAATATCTTGAAGATTGGCTGCTCAACCATCTAGAGTCGAAAGAAAATGGATGGAGTTCTTCTTCCCCGCCCAAGATCTACTCGTTATATCATCGGACTTTTTCCTTTCATCTTCGCTAGATGCATGGCCAAGGTAACGGCGTTTTATTTGTTGTTGTTATAAATCCCTCATACCCACTCTCTTCACTCGTTCACTCAGATCCCACATCTCTCATTCTTGTCTCCTTTTTTTTTGTGGTCCAAACATAGACGCTGGGGAAACCGGCATACGAAACCCTTTCTGAACAAAACGCAAGTCCGCCAAGAAACAACACTTACATAACTTTACGACACACACACAAGGGGGGATGGCGGGTGGGTAGGGGCAAAAGATAACGATTGCACAAAGTGGAGACCTTAGATTTCTCTTTACTTGGAATTAGGCGGGGGACAAGGATCCCGGGGGGATAGGGTATTTTTGCACCTGTTGAGATACCAGTCGTGTCTGCTTTTTGATAGCGTTTTTCCATATATTTTTGTTTTTCTTTTAGGGGAGTTTCTCTATTTATGTAGCTTGTAAATCATGAATAGATTTCGGTCCTCGCTTAGAGCAGAGCTTCTTCGAGTGGCGTGGTCGAATGTCGGTCCCTTTTATGCCACTTTGGTGCGAGCTGATGCCAAGTTCGGCTCAGACTAGATGTGTGGTGTCTTTGGTTGCTTCTGTTCTATCGAAGCAATAAAGCTAGATATCTGGCCTTTGTGGTATGCTGGCTGGTGCTGTGTGGTCGTTTGGTGCAAGGGTGTGGCTCTCACATGACATTTCTTGTCATGATTTCGACCTTTTCGTGCTGACTTGTTGGGACTGCTCTTGTGTTGAATTCCTGCTTTCCCCCTTGTTCAGCCAAACCTCTTCCCATATCCCTTGACCACATCATCTAGAATCCCCCTTACCCTCTTACAACCTTCAATCCCCACGGCCAACATACCCTCCAACCGCTCCATGCGCACTCTACTCTCCATGACGCACACCGCCACCTCGTCGCTCGCACCAAGCGTACCCACCGTCAAAAACGGCAGCTCCAATTCTTCCTGATTATTCAGATCCAGCAGCGGATCATCTGCAGCCTCATTATCCGCCGCGCTCGCCGACGCACTCGACGCCGCCGTACACGCAACTAGATAATCCGTCATGGGGATCCCCGCATCGATAAGCGCCAGCGTCGCCGCATTAATACACGCAGCCAACAAACTCCCATCCTGGCTAATAACATGCACATTCAGCGTAATCGTCGAATGCGGATACAAATGCAGGAGCAGCACTGCTTCAAACGCGCTCCGAACGCAATGCTCCATTTCACTCGTCCGCTTATCGCTCTTCCTCTTGCGCCGCTCCACACCACTAAACCCCGCGAAGTTTATCTCAACTTCCACTTTTGCGAGCCCGTTGGCGCCCCCTCGCGCGCCGGATGCTCGTCCCTCTGCTGGCCCCGTCACGGACACGAGGATCTTGGTGTTCCCCATTTCGAGATACGAGGACCCGTCTGCCGCTGCTTGGGTCGAGATTTGCGCGTGCAGGCGCCGCAGCTCGTTCCAGCGGCGCCCGTCGAGGCGCAGGAGCGCGAGCGAGTACGTTGATGTGTCGAGGGGCATTGTGGGTGGTTGGTACGGCCCGGGGTGGGCGAATGTCTATTTTCTTTTTTTTCCCCCAAAAACACCTATGTAAATGTGTTGTGAAAAGGTTTTTAGCTTCTAGTCGTGTAAAAAGGGGCGAAGGAAAAGCGTTCAATGGCGCGGCACTGGCATGCGAATTATGTCAATAAGTTGGAAGCTTTGGGCATTTGAACTCATTGATATTTTGGATTCCGGGTCTGAGCTTTCGTGAACAGGGATTGTTGCCTGCGAAAACGCCCCGCTTTGCACGTGAGAGCGTGTTAGCGTGATTTGGCCATCTTATGTAGTATCTCCCACTTCACCCTGTAACAAACATTCGCCAATCATAGGTGGACGTGATGCACTGGTTTCCGAGCGTTGCGTGTCGAAATAATATGCCTTTGGGGGGTACTTGAGCCTGGTCTTGCGCGACCACCCTTTCACTACGCTTGGAGGCTCGCCACGCACTTGTCGCGTCTGACAATTCAATAAAAATGACCGCTGGTAGAGATAAAGACAAAGAGCACCGTAGAGCTCTGCGTGCCTTTGCTGAAAGCGAGCAAAACAGTGATAGTGATAGCGAAGATGGTCTTGATATCATTGGATCGTCGCGCAAAGGTTTGGATCTTTCGCAGTATATCGACGGTCAGTCGGGTATCTTTATTCCTTGAAGTGTAGGGCTAACACTTTGTAGTTCTTACTCAATCGCAGGATACTGATGGACTACACAACACGCAAGCGGCAGGAGGTGATGCCACAGATGATGATGTCCAGATCATAGGAGAGTCGAGATCACGAGGCACGATCGCGAATAGTTCAGACACCGACGACGCGTCTGAGAATGCAGAAGAAGAGATTCTGTCTGAATGGTCTGACGAAGACACCAGAGCCGCATACCGTAACTGGAAAGACCGCAAGACTCTCAAGCGCAAGCGCGCAGCCGCCGAAACCAATCGCATTCGGGCTGAGAAGAAGTCTAAAGCAGCTGCTGCTGCCAGTATTGTTGGGCGTAAACCTCCACCTAGGAAGAAAGCAGGCCATAAGCCGACGGGCTTCAGTACAGACTCTGTTGCCGAGGATGCAGATGCTGTTGCGACTTACCTAGATGAACCAATCCCGGAATACATCCTATCTCGCCAAAGAGATTTGAAGAAGCTGCACGAAGCTGGTCTGCGTTACCCTCCTAGCTATCGAGACGTAGACTTTTCTGAAGCCGAGACGGAGGAGAAGCCGAAGCTTGATAAAGCTATCAAACCGCAGCAGGCGAAGAAGGACATCAAACTTCGCGAGTCTGGTGGGGTCATACCTGCCCCCATTGCACGATGGTTGCGAGACTATCAAGTCGAAGGCGTTCAATTTCTGCACGAACGATTCGTCAAACAGACAGGCGCCATTCTAGGAGACGACATGGGCTTAGGAAAAACTATCCAAATCATTGCGTTCCTCACAGCAGCGTTTGGCAAGACGGCAATGAAGCGCGATGCGAAGTGCATGCGCAAGATTCGTCGCTTCGGCGACAAGCGATGGTATCCGAGGATACTGATAGTCTGTCCTGGTACGCTGATGCAGAACTGGGAAGACGAGCTGTCAAAGTGGGGCTGGTGGGAAGTCTACAGATACCATGGATCAAGCGCGGCAGATCGCAAGGGCGTCCTCGGAGCCGCAGCAAAGGGGATGTTGGAAATCATGATCACGACCTACACGACATACCGGAACCACGAGAGCGAAATCAACACGATTGATTGGGACTGCATTATCGCCGACGAGTGCCATCAGATTAAAAGCAAAAATGCAGAGATAACGAAGGCGATGAACAAAATCAACGCGTTGTGTCGTATTGGGCTTACAGGAACTGCTATCCAAAACAAGTACGAAGAGCTATGGGCTCTCCTCAACTGGGCTCGACCTGGTGCATATGGCTCAGCTCAGGAATGGAAGCAGACCATTAGTCTGCCTCTCAAACTAGGCCAGGCTCATGATGCTACCAACGCTCAGCTTGCAGACTCTCGAAGTAGGGCCCAAGATCTCGTACATAATATCCTGCCAAGTGTTTTCCTCCGCCGAATGAAGACTCTTATCGCCGACCAGCTACCAAAGAAGAGCGATCGTGTAGTCTTCTGTCAGCTCACAGAGACCCAAGCTGATGCATACAGAACGTTTCTTGAGAGCGATAGATGTGAGTTCATCCGAACAGCGAAAGAAGAATGCGACTGTGGGTCAGGCAAATCCAGGGGTTGGTGCTGCTTTGTGGAAGTCCCTAGCGAAGGTGAGAAGTGGGCGTCCTTCATGTTTCCATGCATGATCACCCTTCAAAAGTTGGCAAATCATCTTGCGCTCATTGTGCCCATCTCGACAGACAATACCGAAAAGCAAGCAAAGGATATGCAAACCCTGCAGACTGCATGTCCAGACTCATTCAAAGACCTATTCCGCATACGAGACAACATCCTGAACCAATCTCAGCGTGAGTTTTGCGGAAAGTGGAAGGTGCTGAGGCGCCTTCTCGACTTTTGGCATTCCAACGGCGACAAAGTCCTCATATTTTCACACTCCGTACGCCTCTTACGGCTTTTGAGAGGCCTCTTCGATATCGATGGGACGAAATACAATTTCTCATATCTTGATGGGAGCATGAAGTACGACGACCGGTCAAAAGCTGTTGCAGACTTCAACGCGGATCCCAATCAGTTTGTGTTTCTGATTAGTACGAGGGCTGGTGGTGTTGGACTGAACATCACTTCTGCAAACAAGGTCGTCGTGGTCGATCCGCACTGGAATCCAGCGTACGATCTTCAGGCACAAGATCGTGCGTACCGTATCGGTCAGACGCGAGATGTTGAGGTGTTCAGGCTGGTGTCGAGTGGCACGATTGAGGAAATCGTCTATGCGCGACAAATCTACAAGCAGCAACAAGCCAACATCGGATACAATGCCTCGGAAGAGCGCCGCTACTTCAAAGGCGTCATGGACGAGTCCAGCAAGAAAGGCGAATTGTTTGGTCTTGAAAACCTTTTCACATTCCAAGAAAACAGTGTATTGCTCCGTGACATTATGCACAAGACCAATGTTGCCGAGACGAAAGCCGGCGTCAACGCACATGACTTCCAGTTCGACGAGTCGCAGTACGATTCTGACGATGATGATATTCTCTCAAACAAATCTCTTGGTATTACCGACGACAACATCAACCTTGGCGAGATGAAGAAGCTTGCAGAATCCTTCACATCAGTTTCCACCACAGATACAAAGAACAGCAAGGGCAAGAAGAGGTTTACCAAGCGCACAGGTCTCGACCCAGTGAATGCTATCCTGGCGAAAGCGGGTGTGCAGTACACGCACGAGAACTCCGAGGTCATCGGCCGTAGCGAGATAGAAGCTCGCCTCGGCAAACAAGCCATGGAGTTGCGCAACGATATCGACCTCGCTACCAAGCGCGTCTTCCAGGGCTCACAGTCACAATCGCAATCTCAACGCCACTCTCATCAAAGGGATGATGACGTCGGTTTCAGTTCTGAAGGCAACGACAATGATGATGTACAGCTCACAGGTGATAGCACGAATGGCGAGTTCAAGATCAGTTATCGGTATCGACCTAATGAGGGGATTCGACGGAGGCAATTCTGCAGTATGGCTGAGAATATGGGATATGATGACCCTGTAGAGTTTGCCACAATGGTGGAAAACTCGACACAGGAGGAGAGGAGGAAGATGCTTGAGAAGTTCTATCGTGGGCGACGGAGGGAGATGACGAGTGAGTTTTGAAGTGGATAGGCGTAAGGACGCCAATGATCATTGCGCGATTACCTGACAAGTCCACGCCCTGCAGTTGACATATTTACCCTACAAGACTTTTTATTGGATACTCAACGACATGTTTCATTGTCGGCGTTACTTTCGTCGCGCTAATATGGATCCTACTCCTCAATGGCGTACCAAAGAGGAAATAGCTTCCTTGACCCCACTTCCCAACTGAGTCTATCTGCGCAACCTCCAGCAGCGCTTGTGACGCCAGCACCACCACATATCTGTATAATTGAAAGGGCTTCCGTTCATAAAAGTAGACAAGATATTAGAATTTCAAGCATAATATCGAAGCCTGGCAATTTCACCGTCATTACCGTGCTACGTTAGCCGTCCTACCATGCCTTCTCCACTGGTCATTGGCGTCCTCACTGCAGTCGTTGCGGTATCGCTTCAAGCAGTCTTTCTAGCCTTCTCCTCCGAAAGGCTTTCTCGCATAGCAGGGCCTAAGCTCTACGCATTCACCAAATGGCGCCTGGCGTGGGATGATTGGACAGGTCAACGGACCCGGAGCATTCATGCTCTTCATCTCAAACACGGCCCAGTCGTACGGATTGGTCCCAATGAAGTTCATTTCAGCTCTTTATCCGCTCTGCGCTCGATCTATGGCGCAGGGAGCGGGTTCGAAAGAACAGGCTTCTATCGTATGTTCGATGCCTACGGGAAGAAGAATTTGTTCACGTTTGAAAGCGTCGCGGATCATGCGAAGAGGAAGAGATTGGTTGCGCATGCGTACTCAAAGTCGTCGATGCTGAAAGGACACACTGCAGGCATTGTGCAAGATAAGATCCGAGACTTTCTGGATTTGGTGCAACGAACGAAGAGAGAAGATGGGTTGGAGATCTTTACAGCGTTGCATTACTACGCTATTGATGTGATTACGACGTTTCTGTATGGCAGCAAAGAGTTCGGTGCTACAACAGCGCTTCAGGGAGACAAGATTCATCAAACGCTCCTCAACGATATCATCGATCCTGCACGCCGCCGGTTATCCTGGTTCGCGGTCCATCTTCCTTCCTTGACCACATGGCTTTACACCAGAACTGGCTTCTTGGGACGCATTGCTGATCCGCTCCTGCCAATGAAGAAACCGGCAACGTATACCGGTATCCGCGCACATGCGTACAAGGCAATGCATACCTACCGGGATGCCACACCATCCGCCCAGGAGAAAGCAGCCGGATCTATCATCGAGAGACTGTGGAAAGTCAAGGAAACTGCAAGTCTAGATGAACTAGATATCGCAAGTGAATGTGCCGACCACCTTCTTGCTGGCATTGACACAACGAGCGATACACTCATGTTCCTTGTGTGGTGTCTCTCACTGCCACAGAATAGCCATGTTCAAGATCGTCTTATTGAAGAATGCCAATCTGTCTCCTCAACCGCTTTCGATAATGGTGCCATAGACCTAGAAGTTGCGGATCGGCTTCCCTACCTCGATGCCGTGATCAAAGAGACGTTGAGATTATTTGCGCCACTATCTGCCTCCGAACCGCGGAGTAGTCCTGTAAATACTGTGATCGACGGGGTTGAGATCCCACGAGGCACGGTGTGTAGCATGGATCCGTATACGCTGCATCGAAACGAGGAAGTGTTTCCGGAGCCGCTCAAGTGGAATCCTGAGCGCTGGCTGGACAGCGAGAGCAATGAAAATCTGACAGAAATGAAGAAATGGTGGTGGGCGTTCTCAAGCGGGGCGAGAATGTGCATCGGAATGCAGTGAGTAGTACCCCACCATGGCCTTTTGAACTCGTCCTGATCATGTCAACAGTCTTGCGATGGCGGAAATGGCGCTCGTTCCTTCCATCTATCGAAAGTATAGCACTCTGATCAAACCTGGCTTTGAGAAAATTGCCCCGGGCATCACATCGAGGTTTGAAGTCTTCACGGATGAGACATTTGCAGAGATGAAGGTCAGTTCTCACATAGAATAGCCCATTGAAATACTAATATTTAACAGGAGCATACGTGTTGGATCGAGTTTGTTCCACGTTCAGATTCCTAATTATTCGTTATATATTTTGAAAACGCTCCATCACAAGCTAAGAACATCACTTGTTCCCTCATTATTAGCCATTCCTTTGATCTCTCATGCCTTGAAAGCCTGGCTCTTCGCCACGAAATCTTTCCAGGTCGTCAGTTCGGATTTGACAATCTTATGACTCTCTTCCAATCCTTCTCCGTTGTAGTATCCTGGCTCATCAATGAACAGGTGATTTTCTAGCATTTCCTCCGCCATGAACTCGGGAAGGAAGCTCTTATACGCTTCATTGCTGACACGGACGAACTGTGTCTTCTTCCCAGAAATTTCCGTGATCTGATCAAGAATCTGCGGGGGCGTGTAGTAATCAGTCGCTCCCAAGATACGTGCACCCAACACAGCAGAGCGATTAGCGATGATACCCGTGACGAATTTGCCTAGGATATATGGTCAGTTACCGATTGAAACTTTTCTCATTTAGAGCATTGTGATGAGGAAGCTGTGTTGGAGAATACGAACCTGTATCTTCTTTCACATCGAGTAACGGGAACTTTGCATTCTCGCTCACGGGAAGCGCAAACGTATATACGCCATCCTCTCCTTTCCTAATCGCCTGCTCGAGATTGCTCATGAAGTAGCCGGGGAGGTAGAATGATGAAGGGATACCACTGTCCCTGATGTACTGCTCGATTTCTGCTTTGCCGTCAAAGTGCGGGATGTGTGGTAGACGGCCATTTGTCGTATTCGTGACATGCAGCAGCGATGAGAAGATGAGGTGCTCTACACCAAGCTGTTTGGCAACATCGGCAACGTTCTTGCCCTGGGTTACTTCCATCTCTTTACTGGCGGATTCCCAGTAGTTTGTTACTAGGAAGACAGTGTGCGCGCCGTCGAGTGCTGCCTTGACGCTGTCTTTTGAGTTGAGGTCCGCCTATAATGATTTGTTAGCTACCAGCACACATACTGAGTTTGCATTTTGTTGGTGTATACGCACAGATACCATCTCTACGCCCTTCTTTGATAGTGCTTGAGCTGCGGGCTTGGATACATCGCGCGTGACACCGCGGATCTTAAACTCCTTGGATAGAGATGGGTCGGCAAGGAGGTGCTGAATGACAGAACCACCTTGGTTGCCTGTTGCGCCGAAGACAGTGATGAGCTTTGACATTTTAAGGATTTGAGTTTTGCAGACGGTTGATTGTTGTAGTTGTGTTGCCTAAGATTTCCGAGTTTATGTGGCTGAACGTTGGTAATTGAGTGTTGTTGAAATTGTGTGATGAAATCTGACTTCCCTGGAGACACACCAGGGATTTATACGTCCATTTACACATACGTTTTCATTATGTACAGTAGTTCCGCTTTAGTCGTTGGTGGTCGCTCGCGCTTAGCTAGACCATATGGACCGAGCCTTTGTCAGCGCAACTGTGGCTCTACGTAGCTTGCGCCACAACTTTGTCATCTCGCTCAACACGCTGTCCGAAGCCCGCCAGTCCCTACATCGTGGCCTTAACCTCGCCAACTAACTGCAAGCTTGGTGATCTTACACATACACCCGGCGGTCGGCCTACTGTATCGTGCCGATATGGTAAGCTACGACAGGAACGGAAAGTCTTGGCGTAGAGTTCCTTAGGTCAGCACACTGTGGTCGAACTAATTCTGGACAGTCGGCACAAGGACATCAAGGACGAAACACGGATGGCAGATACAAGACTTGTGTTTGATTTCGTATCTACTGTGGCAATGTGAAGCTGAGGCTTGAAGAAAAATGGCGAATCTAGAGCGTTCAAAGTTTGAAGTTTCCCGATCGCCCAGCGCCCCCAGCAAACCGCTTTGCGCCATCTATGCTTTCTTTTCTCAATACCTCCTCCCCGTTCCTAAACTCGAATGCCAGTGCGTCTTCCAGGCCTTTTGCCTCATATGCTGCATAATGCGCACTTTGGCGATCTTTGTTCATGCACAGTTGAGGGAATTTGACCAGTTGCTCTGCAATTTTCATCGCTTCTTCGAACGCTTGGCCCTTGGGCACAACTCGATTAGCAAGCCCCATCTGCAATGCCTCTTGTGCGTCCACTGGACGGCCAGTAAGGATCATATCCATTGCCCGCCCCAGACCAATGGTGGCTTGGAGACGCACCGTTCCTCCGTCGATGAGGGGTACGCCGAAGCGCCGACAGAAGACGCCGAAGACGGCATCCTCTTCAACTACTCTGATATCACCTAACAAACTCAGCTCGAGTCCGCCAGCAACTGCATATCCGGAGATGGCGCAAATAACGGGTTTAGACACTGTCATGCGCGAGGGTCCCATGGGTCCTATGTTTCGTCCTTCGACTTGTCCGAAATGCGACGTGTCGGCGTCGTCGATCTGGGAGACGGCCATCAAATCGGCACCGGCGCAGAAAGTACCATTTGCACCGTGAAACACACACACATTTTGTGTAGAGTCGGCTTCAAACTTTAGGAAGGCTGAGTAGAGCTTTCGAGCTGTTGCTGGGTTGATGGCATTGCGGCGTGCCGCGCGATTGAGGGTTATTGTTGTAATGCCTGTTGATGAGGGGGTGTAGACGACCGCATCAGGTTCCAAGTCTGAACTATCCATTGTGAATGGTCTGCATATAGAAGTGTATGTGTGGTCGAGTCTGTGTCCTTAAGACATCCTGAAAGCGGGGACAGAACGTGAACGCGGACAAAGCGATATGCCTCGGTATCTTTCCGTCGGCGTCTCGTTGTCTCATTCTTCAGTCTAAAGGTCGTATTTCGTTTCCGTATGCATGTTGATTCATTATAGTAGTAGTTGGTAGCTGCTGGCTGAAGAGGCTAGAATAGCAATCGAACGATAACTTATGGGCAGGCCGAATGCGGTATGGCGCTCCGGAGAAGTAGCGTTCGAAGAGTGTACTTCGGTTTATACGCCATCGTCCATTACATAAATCCTACTCACTGATCGAGTCCGTCAATGTCCAGTCGAGATGAACTGTAGTTTGATTCACCAAATTATGCGACAATGATTGTAAGCGTACATCTTGTTCAGAGAAAGTACGGGCTGGGAAGTCAAGGCAAGTGTTATGTAGCAAAACTCTTCATAATTTATATTATGCATAAAACGTTCGTATAATAAAGTATTTCGACTTTTTAGTCTCAACTTTTACATGGCTCTCGGATATCTCAGCAATCTTCGGCGTAGCTCAAGCCATGTCCAAACCTAAACACAGGGTTCTCAGTATCAAATGGCACATCCTCTTTGCTCGCCTCAACAGCTTCATTGCTCCTCGGCAAATCAAACGGAAGCTTTCCTTGTGGGCTTGAGCCATCAGTTCCCAGAATAATATCTAGGAAAGCTTCTGGACTGGCGCCAAAATGTCCTAGAACCGCTGCAGCAGCCTCTACGATCTCTGGAATAGCTGCTGGGCGGTCGAGGTAAACATCAACAATAGTTGGGACTGCCGTGTAGATGGCAGCTTGACGTGCCTGTTCGGTGGCATTGTACTCGAGTGAACCAGCGTGGTACCTTGATTCGAAACCGCCAGGACGTGGTACGTATGGTGCTTCAAGACGGAGGATGGCAAAGTCCGCCTCAGCAGGCGAAGAGACGACCTGCAAATCGCGCGCTTCGAGGTAGGTGGCGTTGATTCCTTCAACATAAAACTTTGCGCTCTCGGCTGACTTGAGAGGTAGGACGTCATCTTTGTTGGTAAGCAGGGTGTATGCTTTCTTCTGCGCCTCGTAGCCTATCTTAACCCACTCAGCCTGTCCCACTGTCTTCTCAGCAGCATCGACATCGACAAACGGGTTGTCGAAGAGGCCCAAAAGGAACTTCTCGCGAAGAAGGCGACGAACAGAAACATCGATGCGGTCCTCGCCGATTGTGCCATTACCAACCAATTGGAGGATCAGGTCAGTCCTTTGCTCGCCTCCAAATTGGTCAGTTCCAGCGTTTAGAACCTTCTCAGCCCTTTGAATTTCGGTCAAATTCTCCACGCCCCAGGCACGGGCAGGCATATCTTGACCGGCAATAATGGAGTCGGTAACTAAACCCCAGTCGCTGACAACGATGCCATCGAAACCAAGCTCCCCTCGCAGCAAATCGGTGACAATGCCTTTGTTGAGCCCAGCAGCGACTTCTTCGTACTTTGTACCCATTGGTCGCGAATAGTACGGCATGATCTGCCTGGTTCCCGCGGCAATCGCGGCCTTGAATGGGATCAAATGCTGTTCAAAGTTGTTTCCAGGGTATGTAGCGTTCTTGCCATAGGTGAAGTGGCTATCCTCGCCATCTTCCACAGGTCCGCTACCAGGGAAATGCTTCGACACGGAGGTTACTGATTGCTTTCCAAACTCTCCGCCCGTGAAGCCTTTAATGTACGCAACTGCGAGCTCAGCTGTCAAGTTCGCGTCCTCGCCCATAGTGCCAGAGATCCTGGCCCATCGTGGCTCAGTCGCGACGTCGATCTGTGGGTGAAGTGCCGACCGGATGCCGACAGCTAGATACTCCTGACGTGCAATGTTTGCGAACGTCTCCACGAGTTCTGCGTCCCGAATTGCGGCCAAGCCCAGGGTCTCCGGCCACTGCGAGAATGTGGTTGCAGCGAATCCGGTGCCAACATTGTTTGTGAATGCGTGACGAGGGTCCGAGGACAACGTGATTGGAATGCCAAGTCGTGTGTTCAAGGCAAGTTGTTGTAGGCGGTTGTACCATTCTGCGGTAGTGCGGACGTTGGTGATAGTCCCAGCGAGATTGAAATGTGTCATTAACTTTACACTGACGGATTGTTCTGTTCCATTTGCGAGCGTGCCGTTTGCGCCCTGAGTAAGGATGTTTTGGAATAATTGTCCTGCCTTCTCTTCGAGTGTCATTCGCTGAATGAGATCCTCGACACGCTCGTCGACTGAGAGTGATGCATCTCGATATGGCAACGCTTCGGTGTCGGTGGATCGAGAAGCAATCTGGTGATTATTTGAAGCTGGTGAGAGGATTGCCGACGACATTGCTGTTGCGGCGAAGAATAGGGTTGTCAAGGCATTTAGCCTTCGTTGACTGCGATTTCGAGACACCATTGTGACCAAAGTGGAAATTATAGGCACGCAACGTTATGCGATTTCTAGCGCTACTGAGCCCACCCATTGCAGCTTCAACTCCAGTATTTGTACTTGTCCCAAAAACGCCCCCGTCACGATAGTTGGCGGCTCAGCAAGCCACAGCCGAGGATGTGCCATCTTCCAAGATCGACTAGAAGAGTTCTACGGGTGAACGTCGTGTCAATGAAGTAACAACAACCGTCTCCGCTCCGCTCTCCGCAAAACACTATTGCCATACTTTGCAGCCGATGCTTGTGCCAAGTGCGGAATGTGGGGAAATCCTGGTGGAAAACCGCCGAAGCCATCCCTCGTTCCCGCCCGATCTTTACCCGGCAGATTGATGATTGGACCATCGCCTCCGCTAAGCTTTACTAAGACACCTATGACGACGACAGAACGGTTATTCGTTGCGCAACTGGTTAGACACTGCACTGCCATGTGAGCAAGCAGAGAACGTTGTGCATGTTCAATGAATCCTTCACACTTTGCTGTGCCTTTGAAGAAAAAAGCCTGCCGGCTACGCGGGATCTGAACTGAAGCCGACGGAGCTCCTCATAGAATTTGTAGGAAGGGTGTTACATTTCTAAGAGAAATTTGCCACCTGCTAGCAAAATCAAGCGTGCTGCAGATCATTTGCCATTCCTCAACACTTCGGTACTTCTTCCTCCCATCAATGGTATGTAACAGTGTACATTCGGCTCGTCGAACCATCATTCCAGCCCCTCGAGTACTTGTTCAAGCAGTAATGCCCAACGATGCTCTGATCCAGTCTGCAATTTCCTGTCCAAACTTCGAAAAGTACACTCCATGCGATTGAAAATCGTTCCCGCCGGCGCACACAGGGTCGGCGTTTTCGCACCAGGCGCGCAGTCTCGAGGACCATGCATTGAGACCTGTGAGTTCGGCAGCGGAGCGTGGCCATATCTGGTAGTATCGGTATTAGTACAACAATAGTGCGATGTAACAGTAGAAACGAGTTGCCAAGTCCGATCGGAGATGATAACTTACTCCATTCTTAGCCTTGCCGGTGCCGATGTTGTACGCTTGGTTTGCGGTGTGACGCATGTCACCAGTCAACGCAATTGCGAGAACTATATTGATCGTCAGTGGTTTTTCTTTGCAATCTTTTATCAGCGTGAAATTACTTTGACTGAAAGCAGCGCTTGTTGGGGCATTGGCAGTCGTAGTTTTCATTGTGCATCCTGAAAAACTCGTGCTCCCACCACCCAGCGTGTTACCCATGACCGCTGAACCCTTTGAGTACATATTAGCACGCCATCAATTATCTTCCTTCGATCTCTACTATTTACTCTTCTTCTTACTCTCCCTATCGAATACAATACATACCTCCGAGTGCCCAAGTACCGCTAATTTCGCATTCGGACATCTAGCACCATAACTCCTGATCTGTTGTGTAGCATTCACAACACCCACGTCGACGCTGTTACACACTTTGTCAAACGTGCCAACATACAGGATGTCCTCGTAGTCGCATGACGCAACGCCTTTGCAAACGAGTGATAGCACACCACCCAGGAGGCCAGGGTAAGAGTCACCGGCGCCGCGGGCCTGGAAGATATGATAATCTTTGCAGGGTCCGCTAAGAGTTTGGCGTTCCTGAATCACAGGCGTGGAAATGGTGAATGGTAGTAGCACCGCCGAGGCGAATATCAGAGAGAGCATTTCGAGATGCAATCGAGGTCTCAAAGTCTAACACGGTGGCAAGCTGTGCGGACTGCCTCGTTTTGCGTCTGTCTAGTACGGTTTATATCATGTTTCCTTCGAACTTTGTGTGTGATCCAATGCGACTGATATTCCAAACTGCCCAGAAACATAATGTAGTTGAAAGTAATGTATTTTGGCAAAATGAAATGAAAGCGCCATCGGAAGCTGAATGCGGTATTGGACAGGAGTACAACAGGGTGGGGCCCTGCCATATATTCCCCGGTCATAAGCGAGAAGTGTCACTTTCCCCGGAGAACGCGTGGACTTCGATTTTGCTTCTTCTCAGAGTGTCCAATGACGTTGAAGGCGGCGTACTACTAGATTAGGGTTATCCCTGGTGGTGTTTGATGTACTCGTTTCGCCAAATGACAACCGGACCCAGGCATACATTCGGCCAAAACCATGCAACGATATAGATTGACCCGTCAAGAACAAGATTCTCGGTTACAGTTTCGGCTTCTCAATCTGGAGTTGCAAGGTCGGATGTTCTTCTGATTGCGCGATGCTTGCATAGTTGAGTTTAGTGAGCATGAAGTACATACTAGAAGAACAATTTACCTTGATCAAGTACTCAAAACCTTCGTATCTGCAGCTCTCAATCGCTTCTGGGAATAGTCAAATCCGTTCATTTGCATCAGAATGTATCCTGTTACTACCATCGCTCTTTCTTCTCTTGTGTCTTTGTCATTGGCCAAGTCGTTATGGGTCGACACTACTCCTCAAAGTCCACAGCCCTATGCGCTCAAAAAGGGCCGTGGGATTGCTCTTGGTAGCGGCGATACATGGAATACCTTTCCCATAACTGGTAACAGCAGCGGCAAAGCTTTCACTCTGATGAACACCAACGGGCCTGGCTTCGGCATCGGTGCAACACCCAGTCTCTCTCCTCACGTCCATCTCAAGACTTATGAGAACTTTTATACCGCAAAGGGTAGGGTTCAGCTCTGGGGCCAGAATTTCGACTCCTACAAGGCGAATACCAGTGAACAGACGACTAGAGTCCTAGGTCCGGGAGACTTTGGAGGAATACCGACAAATACTATACATACGTTCATAATGCTGGAGCCTGATACCCAGCTGAGTGGTGTGCTAGTACCGGGTGGATTTGAGGAATTTTTCTTTAATGTGGCTACAAACCCAGTATCAGGACCCGGCGGCAACGATACAGTAACGCCTGGCCTCAACTTCTCCGATCTCCCCAGGTGGGATGTGTATCCGCAATTGGATTTCCAGCCGCGCACTGATGCTAAAGAAGGAAAAGCCGGCCCTGGAGATTGGTATACGGGTGCAAATGATATTCCGGTGGACGATCAGGCACCAGTGTGGATCGCGAAGAACTATGGGCCGAAGTGGCTGCATGAGGAGAACGGTGTTTATCAAATTATTGCGCCATTGGTCATGGGTCAGCAGACAAACGACCTCTTTTCTCAAGGGCATATTACGCTAAGTCCCAAGCCCGAAAGTGCTGTTGCGCCCACGATGGTGAGTACACAGGCAACAGCGTTCATGCTCGAGGAGGGACAGCTCGCTGTCTCAATCGAAGGGTTCGCAACTGCGCATCTTATTGATGGAGATGTGGTGTTTGTCCCGCCGAACTCGACATTTGCGTACTGGGCTGAGGCGGAATTTACGAAGTTTATGTACATTAGCGGTGGTGGAGATGGGTTGGATGCGAAGTTGATGCAAGATGCTACGAGTTGGGCGTCGGCATTCTACCCTAGAAGTAGAAGCGAAAATGTGAAAAGGGGTATCAAGATCTAAAAAATGTGGTGTCGGAGAAAGGCCGGATTTAGTGATGAGATTGAGACCTGGTAGTTGTTCTGTGAGCTGCAAATATAGTTGTTATTGACGCATGCAATGACCATTCCATAACAGGGAAAAATCCATGGATGAAAAGATGTAGAAGAGTCTGTAGAAGTACCGATGCCATCACACAAAGTCGTGGACTATTGCCAACTAGTCGTTGTCCGCAGTAGAAGAGCATTATGCAGTGCCCGACAATGTTGATTTTGGCAGCAAATTTGCGATACCCCTGAGGATCATTGGTTCGTCGACTTTTGCCTCTGATTTGCAATCTTTGGACGGTCTAGCAAGGCTTTGTGGAATATGGTGATGATGTGGCTCGTCATTCAAGGCTACGCGGCACAGTGTGAGCGGAGACAGAGTAGCACTCTAGCCATGGCATGCTGGTGATCCTGCTGGTAAAGATGACGATGTCTGGAGGATCGTGCCCAAGCACCACTCGCGGGGAAAATTCGTTGCGGGGCGGGTGTTGTCGGGTGGGCATCGTGACGAGGTCATGTGTTTCCAATCTCCGCGTGGAGAAGTCCGGCCGCGGTCAGTGAGAGCCGCAGGCTGAGAGTAGGGCCTAGCGGTAGCTAATGCTTCCGGGAGGATTCTGAATGTAGGGCCTAGAGAAACATTAAATATGCGAACTCTAATTGGAGTTTGGGAGCCAGACCCTAGATCTGATCCGACGGCAATCATACGAGCCAAGGACTCGGAGCATGCGTGTCGGAATGCCTTACACTAAGAGCCTAGTTGTCGGAGGAGTACGCAAGGCAAATCAACGATAAAAGTTCTAGTGCATCCGATGAGTGGGTCCACTTCGTCCTAATAATACGCCTCGAAAGGACAGCATCTCGACAAGACTGGGGTGCAACGTGTGCGCGGGAAAGGCGTCAGATGCTCGTATAGCCACGAGGGCGTCCGATTGGGTCACTGTTCAGAAACCGTTGTTTCTGCGATAATTACTCGGAGTGTATGGAGATTCTTTCCCCGTGGAGAAATCAGCCCATGAACGGTGGCCATAGCGTGTCGCTGGTGGCGGAGAGGTGGTGCATGCGACTTCGGCGTCTGATTGGAGCTCGGTAGCATCTCGCGTGGCCCAACTGCATGGACTGAGGCATAAATGTTGGATGCCCGCCAAGACCCTGGATGGCGAGGCCTATGCTGGACGAGATGGGCGAGATGGTCATGATTAAGCGCAGAATCGCTAGGCCATGTGGGTTTCTCGAAGGGCCTGTGGGCGTGAGCTGGCGAGGCTTGGGGTGCAACTCACCCGTTGAAGCGTCTAGCGCCTCTCTCGTCATCCCCACATATCCCACAGCCGATCAAATCCTCCTCCTCGACGAACCTTTTCGGGCAACCCTGCGCGTCAGCAGGGCAGCAAGAGTCAGCCCATCTCATACACTTCTTCTCCAGCCAAGATGGAGCGTCTCCGCTTCCACCTCCGTCCTCACTGGGGTCTCGTTCCGCCTCGTGCGCCGTTGTTTTTCCATGCGGCGCGTGCTCGAAACACTCCGCAGCTCAACAAGGCTACCCGCTGCACACCAGGAGGCGTTCCCATTACTCGGGCTCAGTGCCTCGCAGAAAGGCATCTGGATCTTGGAGGCGGACTGTGACAACTGTTCTCACCGCCAGTTGTCAGCGACTCATGAAGGCTGCGCAAGAGCCCATTCAGTGTCGCATCTTTGGTCACGAACGACGACCGTTGAAAGAAGCCTGCTCAAGGTTGCTCGGCTGACGGCCATTCCATCTCGGCCTGCAAGCCACACAGCTTCTTCTCCTTGGCCGTCGTATGTGCCGCTTCTTTTTGCTCGGCGCACAAGGAATCCTTGAAAGCTTCGGCATGCTCGCCCGCGGACACGCACTGCGGGGTCAGTGCCAATTTTTGTGGCTGCAGCAAGCTTCTTCGCACAAGGACAGTGATGGAAGGCTTCTCTCACGCCATGGAGCTTAGGGGCAAAGGCGCACAGAACGATGGTCGGTGTCACTCCGGGCTGTCGGTGCAACAGCCACTGCGTTTGGGTATTCGGGCGCATCCACGTTTTGGGATTACCATGCGGTGGGAAGCTGGCTCAACATTCAATGGGACCCCGTGGGGAATCAGCAACGCCGTGGAGAGATCACCGCGCCCATGCCCTGATCCCGTCGCTGAGGAATTTCTCTGATACGTTCTCTCAGATCCCGGAACTCGTTCTGTTTCCTCACTCGTGCATCTGCCCTAGCGTAGCCCACAACGATGCTTAGTGCACTTGGCGGCCTCAGTGCGGTTACATTCACTGTGCATCGTCCAACACCATTTGCATTAAGCATCTTGGCATCCCTTGGCTTACCGCAATGCTTAGTCCGGTCGCACAGATGACTAGCAAGGGCAGCGATAAGATCACTACGAGGCAAAAACGGACTTGCCAAACTGATCGCGGGTATATATTGAGCACCTGCCGCCCGTGTCCTTGCTCCAGCATCTGCAATCGGGCTTGCACCTACTTTCTCAGGGCAGCTATCTTCTTGGGTCCTCACTTTACATATCCCACACCCAGACACTATGGAGAGCACCAACCGACCTGCCGACCCTCTGGCCAAGGGCACATTCGCCACGGCCAAGCAGGGCTTCAAAGACTTGTTTGTATGGGACCAGCGTGTAGTTGTTACCAACGAGCATGGCGAGGAACACTGTGAATGGCAGAAGCCTGAGCCTCTGAAGAACCCCATCAGCTTGTTCGCTCAGCTCAAGTTCAAGGATTGGCTCTACTTCCTGGTCGGTTTCTTAGCATGGACTGCCGATGCTTTCGACTTTCACGCTCTCTCCATCCAGACCACCAAGCTGGCCGCTCACTACAAGCAATCAAACACCAGCATCACCACCGCCATCACCTTGACGCTACTCCTTCGTTCCGTTGGTGCTGCTTTCTTCGGTCTTGCCGGAGACAAGTTCGGCCGTAAATGGCCCATGGTGCTCAACATGATCATCCTTGGTCTTCTCCAAGTCGCCACCATCTACTCTGCAACTTTCCAACAGTTCCTTGCCGTGCGAAGTCTCTTTGGACTCTTCATGGGAGGTGTCTACGGCAACGCCATTGCCATGGCCTTGGAGAACTGCCCGTAAGTCATACCAAAACAGTTGAACCCAACACATTCACTAACTATTACAGTGTCAACGCACGTGGTCTTATGAGTGGTATCCTCCAACAAGGATACTCATTCGGTTATGTTCTTGCAGCCTGTGCCAACTTGGGCGTTGGAGGAGAGACACACACTTGGAAGATTGTCTTCTGGATTGGAGCTGGCTTTTCGATTGCAGTTGGCTTTTTGCGAGTACTCTTCCCAGAGTCAAAGCAGTTCATCGAAGCGAAGAAATCTGGCCATAAGAAGGCTCCTGGTGCTTTCTGGCTTGAGACCAAGGCTATGCTTGCAAAGGAGTGGAGGATGTGTGTTTACTGCATCTTCCTGATGACCTGGGTATGCCTCTCCAACCATATTCTACAAGCTACAACTAACGCATAATAGTTCAACTTCTACTCTCACACTAGCCAGGACAGCTACACCACATTCATGAAGCAGTCCAAGCATCTCTCTTCTGCCGGATCTACACGTGCTTCTATCCTCATGAAGACTGGAGCCTGCGTCGGTGGTACCATCCTTGGATACACTTCGCAATGGTTCGGCCGTCGCCGCACAATTGTCTGCGCCGCTTTGATTTCTGGCTGCCTTATCCCTGCTTGGATTCTGCCAACCACTGAACGTGGTCTTTCCGCCTCTGGTTTCATGATTCAATTCTTCGTTCAGGGTGCCTGGGGTGTCATTCCCATCCATTTGAACGAATTGTCTCCCCCTGCGTTCCGATCTTCCTTCGTTGGTATTACTTACCAGCTCGGAAACATGATTTCATCGCCCTCCGCGCAGATTGTCAACGCTGTTGCTGAAGCCACCATGATCACAACATCCAAGGGAACAAAGTCTCCGGCCTACGGACCTGTCATGGGCGTTGCCACTGCAATCATTGTGATCGGTATTGCAGTAACTACATCACTAGGTCCTGAGAAGAAGGGTCGCCACTTTGAAGAAGCTGCCCCAGTCGGTGCCAACTTGGACGATTCGAAAGATATTGAGCATGGTAGCTTCAGCGAGAAGGGCGGCGCCAGGGCGCTTGAGCATGCTGGCTCATCCAGCAACAGCTCCCACGAAAGGCGGGATATCGAGAAGCTATGAAAGCTCTGAAAATCATCTATTGTAACGGACAGAAATATAGGGGAAACAGGCTTCACAGGTGGAGTACTTGTGACAGGAACAGGAATTCTTGTATATTCCAACATACGGACAATTATGCACAAATAGCATGACAATGATCGAATGATACATTTTGACACACTTTCTATTCTCAATATTTCCATGTTGTCTTTTGTGAAATCAAATTGGACTTATTCATCCCCTTCATACCTACTCGAAGCAGGAATTCTGGAGTCGAACAAGCTGTTCCTGAAAATTTTCGTACAACCAGCAAAATAGCCATGCCCAGATTGAATCGCGGAACGGGTCGCCGCCATGCATCTGCCGGGCGGCCGGCTTAGCAACTCTTGGCCTAGAAGCCCATGCCCTGCATTTTCCACGTTTTTCTCAACGAAATCCTCCTGCGGCTACCGAAACCGGAGCATGTTGTCTCACGTTGGACATGCAGGTGCAGCGTTTCCTACCAAAGATTGCCGAGCCGCTGCTAATGCAGCCAAGTTTTAGTTTGGGGACTCGCAAGGAAGACGGGCAACAAAAAGCGTGGGATGAGGCCAAGCGCGGCTACAAACACCATTTGTGGAAGTGGGGGCTTCGTCAGTGATTTTTCTCGGCGGCTTTTTTTTTTTACCCTTTTTTCCAATCTAATGAGCTGCAGGGCACAACTTCGCCAATTGAAACAATACTTTGTTGTGAACGACTCGGAAGACACGCTAACTACAATAATTTAAATCTTCACCAGACACTCTCTTTGGAGTCGGAATGGCGAGTCAAGAGAAAGTCGAGAGTGCGGGACAGAGCACGCAGAACACCCAGTACGACCAAATTGGTACCAAGTACAATGCCGTTAAATTGTTGCCAGCGGCAGAGCCGGAGGTACCATCTGTGAAAGCGGCATTGGGGGATATCACGGGGAAGACATGCCTTGGTACGTGCCAGCAGCTCCAGTCTCCACATCCAGACGATCTTCACAATTTTTGTTCGTAACAAATTGCTTTCTGTCAGTAGGCTCTTACGAGTCAAGTGCTATATATCTGAGCGTGGAGTGTCACACCAAATATTGCCTTCTCAAACGAACCCACAGCACTCCGTGACTTCTCCACCAGCTTGCTGCCTCAGGCTCAAGATGCTTGATCGTCTGTCTCAGCTTGCATAGGGGTTTCGTTTATTCTATCTCTTCCCTTGGCGTCATCCATTACGTGCATTTGAGCTCAGTGTGATTGACGATCAAAACCTTCTACAGATCTTGCATGCGGCACGGGGAAATTCACGGCTCTTCTTGCTTCACTGGGCGCGAAGTCTGTGCATGGTTATGACATTTCATCTACCATGATTGACGGCGCAAAAGCAACATACCCGGCGTCCTCGAATCCAAAATTGACCTTCGCTGTTGCAGACTGTAGCATCCCTGGAAGCCTCAGGCATGATGAGAAGTTCGACATTGTCTTTGCAGGGTGGTTCCTGAACTACGCCGGCACCGAGACCGAACTAACGAACATGTTTCGCGTTATTCAAACAAACCTTAAAGAAGGCGGGGGAAAGTTTGTCGGAATCACCACTAATGTGAGTGATCCGAGAATGCGCGAACACAAGCCCAATTGGTACGGCTTGGATGTTGTCGTTCTGGACCCATCCTATGTAGCACCTGACTCTAAGAAGGAGGTTGGTATCAAGGCAAGAGTCGTAGTCAACGGTGATACACCCTTTCATTTTGATGTTTTCCAATTTAGGAAGGACGTCTATGAGCGTTGTGCGGCGGAGGCTGGGCTGCAGCTGAGGTGGAAAGACTTGGTGTTTCCGGATGATGAGAGGAAGGAAAGTGGATATTGGGATGACTTTGCGGTAAGTGGGACTTTTGTTGTTGTCGAGGCTGTGAGAATATGATTGAGGATCGACGTAAGGTATTTGCCTTGTGATGGTATCGTCAACGTTAACTATCTCTATTCATCTATACGGAGTCAATGAAGTAAGCGAGAATTACATTCTAGGAAAGGGCCCTTCTTTGTTTTCCCAGTCGTAGGCGCATTTCGTCGTCAACTATTATTGCCTGCAGAATGGGTATGTCAATCGAAGTCTGATTCACCTGCGCAAGCATTATAGTTACTATAATACTCTAGGGTGTGATCGTTGTACACTGATACTGAAGTACTGTCGTGTTGCCAATGCGCAGAACCAAGGGGCGCAAGGAAAGTCTCATGTAATGTACAGTTGAATTGAAATCTACAGGAATTGTGGCCAGGGCTTTGGGAAGTTGATGACTGGATGAAGTATGCGATCATTGCTTAGAGCCCAGTACTTTGCCTCCTATTCGACGGGCAAACCTAAAGAGCCTTCATCATTATGGGCTGCGGAAATATATGCATCGCAAGTTAAGGTATTAATTCATGTAATCTTCATGTGAAGTGATCAAGTAGATGAATGGATCCGGGAGGTGAAAGGGAAAGTGGATATGCGCTTAGGAAGAAGAGGTCGGACGCAAAAAGAGTGGTAACGACACACAAGAAGGAAAAAAGTTAAGTAGATTGGCTGCTAGTTCACATGACATGCATTGTGCTTGGAAGAAAATAGCTTTCACGATTGAATCTCTCGTACGAGGCAATGAGATGAGGAAGTTGGGACGTCTTCGTCCGCCGGAGTTAAGATGGAGCTTGGGCCACATTTCTCGCGCCTTCCACCACCAAAACGTCATATATCCACACGTTTCCAGCCCTCGGCACCACCTCTCCATCTCAACTCCCACCTCTTGAGTATCGTCAACAACCGTCACAATGGCGTTCCTCCTGCGGCGGCCCTTCGCCATTACCGCGACACTACGACAAGCAGCACCAAAGTCCTCGCAAACCCTCACGATCCGCGCCTTCCACAATACGCCACTCAGGCAACACCCGCACTTCTTCAAGTCAAATCCGAAAACACCATCGATTTCGACGTCGCAGAATGTATCAAAGTTCAGACAAACATTCCGCCGGAAATATCAGCAAGCTGCGTACAATCCCGTGGCGCAGGGTGACTTGCGACAGCGTCTACTATATGGCGCTGGAATTTTTGGCGCAACACTTGTCGGCATCAACTTCATCTTCAACCGTGAGACACGAGAGGATGGTGGGATGCCGCCCTTTGAACGCGCATACCTCAACGACACATTTATGCATACTGGCCTCGGTATAGGAATGATTGGCATCGCCGCTAGAGCGCTGCACATGAACGGCTGGAGTTTCAGGCTCATGGGCGCAAACCCATGGCTTGTACTCGGTGTCGGACTCGTCGGCAGCATTGGAACTATGTATGGGACTATGGCCACGAACCCAAGCAAGTGAGAAAACCCTGAATTATGTGATTGTTGTATCTTCAGCACTGACAAACCTCAGCTACGTTCAAAAGTACGCTCTCTGGTCCGCCTTCAACGTCACCCAAGCGCTCCTCCTATCGCCACTCTTCTTTATGCATCCCGCTATCCTCGCACGCGCTGGCCTCTACACTGTCGGAATGATGGGCTCCATTGCATTTGTCGGCGCTACTGCAAAGACGGATAAATATCTCTACCTTGGCGGTCCGCTCCTCGCTGGTGTCGCCATCGTTGCCCTGTCTGGCCTCGCCCCGCTTGTCGTACCCACAACTGCGGCCCGAACGCTGATGTTTACCGAGAACATCTGGCTATATGGAGGTCTTGCTGTGTTTGGTGGCTTTACCTTGTACGATGTGCAGAAGGTCCTCAACCACGCGCGCATGGCGGAACGTGGCCTGATGGCGAAAGATCCGGTCAATGAAGCTATTTCATTGGAACTGGACTTCATAAACATCTTCATCCGAATGGTCCAGATCTTAGGTATGAGCCAAAATCGGAGAAAGTAAAGGACCAGAAGAGAGGCTTGCGTGGATGGTGATTGGATGGACAGCAATCGTCTCCATCAATGACGTTTGAAGCACTGAAAACTTGTGCAGATCTGACCTAGTCCGTTTTTCTTAATTTGTGTATACTACTCTCCGCTCTTGATTGACGGACGCTTGCAAAATACAAAAACAAATCAAACTTGTTCAAATTATGGCTTCTGTCTGCGAATTATCATTAGTCGGATGTTGCCCGTACAACAAGATCACATTCATGTTTTCAGGAGATGATTGATAAAGAACTTGACCGATAAACTACAATGCATATTAGCGTCCATCGTTTAACTATTTGGCGATATGTATACTTGCCTCTTGAAACTGCGGGGCTGGGAAGCGGCTACCCGATTTGGAGCGAACCCCCAACCACCATCACTACAATGCCATCAATCTTCGCAACATCACACAAACCAATTCACACTCACTTACTGCAGGTTTCCCCAGGGCTTTCCGCTCTCATATCGCCTCCGTCAGCACCCTATCTCATAGGCTAGTTGATCTCTCTGTGGATACCATCTGGACTCGCAATTTACCAAACAATCGCGTCATTCGTCAGACGCCATTCGTACCGGATGTGAAATGACCTTCCACTAAATATCATACATCCGACAAAATGGAGAAAAATATGCTAGAAAGCCTACCTACGTACACAGATGCCACGACTGCGCGGCCATCACGGCCATGGGGTCAGCGTCAACGAAGACGACGGACAGTGCGCTTGCTCGCCCTGGCATGTCTCGCCTATCTTACATACTACACCTTTCAGATTTCCAGGAATACTACAAAGCCAATCAATACTTTGTCGATTTTGCGGTTAAGGGAGGACTATGCTGTATGCGCGACTCTGAGGAGTAAACCGGTCGAACAGAGTGCTACCCGGAAGTACAACAAGCGCTGGGTCAACACTACAAGACCACTTCTCATCCGTAACGCAACCATCTGGACTGGAGAGCCTGCCGATGGTACCCCGGAGGAAGATGCAAGAGCTGGGAAAGGGTGGAGCTGGATATCATCAGACCTTCTTGTTTACAAAGGTCTGATCCTTAAGATCGAGCGCAATATCAAGCAAGGCGATCTTCCTGATAATACCGAGATTTTCGATGCCAAAGGCCGGCAGCTCACAGCCGGCATCGTTGACATGCATAGCCACGCCGGCCTTGGCAGCGTTGGAAATCTTCAGGATGATACGAATGAGTTGTCAAGTGATATTACACCATACGTACGTTCTATAGATGGAATCGATCCGCTGCAACCGGAATTCGAGTTTATTAAATCTGGCGGTGTAACTACAAGTCTGTTCTTACCTGGTAGTGGGAATAACATCGGTGGCGAAGCGTTTGTCCTGAAGTTTGCAGTTGGAGCAAAGAATGGAAGAACGGAGATCAGTCAGCAGGATCTGATTGCGGATCCGGAAAAGACGTGGAGATATATGAAGATGGCGTGCGGTGAGAATCCGAAGCGCGTATATGGAAAGGCAGGCGAGCGGGGTCCGTTCAGTAGGCTTGGGGAAGCGTGGCAGTTCCGACGTGCGCTAGAGCAAGCTACGAAATACGTCCAAGAACAGGATGAGTGGTGTGCTGCAGCGGACACAGTTGGTGCAGAGAATATGGCGTCCCATCTTAGGCAAGACTTGGAATGGGAGTCCTTGGGCGCGGTGCTGAGAGGCCAAGTGAGAGTCAACACGCACTGCTACACGATACCGGACTTGGAGGCATTTGTACGACACACAAATGAGTTCAAATTCCGTGTTTACGCTTTCCATCATGCGCACCAAACTTATTTGGTACCCGAGGTTTTAAAACGAGCCTGGGGTGGCACGCCAGCTGCTGCATTGTTTGCTGATAACAGTATGTCCAAACTGTTCGTGCAAACCTGATCTCTATTGCAGTACTGATGATGCGAATAGTGTATTACAAGGTCGAGGCATTTACAGCATCTGAACGTGCAGGTGCAATCCTTTACGCACAGAATATTACCCCGACCTACGTCTCTGATAATCCTGTCCTGAACTCTCAACACGTCATCTTTGACGCTGCAAAAGCATATGGCAACGGCCTGCCTTATCACGCTGCTTTAGCCAGCGTTACTTCTGCCTCCGCAGAGCTGCTTGGCCTAGGGCATCGGATTGGCAAAATCAAGCCAGGATTTGATGCTGATATTGTGGTGTGGGACTCTGATCCGCTGAGTGAAGGAGCCACGCCGGTTCAGGTCTGGATTGATGGTGCGAAACAATTCGTTGATCCGATCGAACTGAAAAAGCCTGGGACGCTACCATTGGCCCCGGATAAGGAGCTTTTGAAGGACTTGAAGAGGTCGGATATCGATGGCACCGTCATCTTTACTGGCATCTCCAAAATTCATCATGATCTTTTCCCAACCTCGCTTACTAATGCTCAGTCAGCCGTAGCCATCATTTCCAACGGAATTCTGTCCTGCGCTGGATCTTGCACACCGGAGCTTGCAGCCCTTGAAACTGCAAATAGGCATCCGCGGAGGATCAACCTTAAGAACGGCTATCTCACACCTCCTCTAACAGCATTTGGCACGGCACTGGGTCTTCAAGAAATTGACGCCGCCCCCGACACCCACGATGGTCAGCCACCCGCGGAAGGTATCACCTTTGCGCTTGAAGGCCTCTTGTTCGGCGGTAAACAGCTCACTGTCGCTTTTGAGCATGGTGTTTCTCGCGCCATCAGTGCGCCCATACTAGGTGGCATCGACAGCAAAGGTGTCTCGGTGGGTTTCAAAACGGGTGCAAAAAATCGACTGGAAGAAAGAGCCATTTGGAAGCCAGAAGTCGCACTCCATTACCCTCTAACACTTGATGCAAAAAATGACAAGACCCCAAGTATATCTTCGGCGATCAGTTCATTGGTGTTGAACTTGCTGGATGCTGTTGACTCTCTCGGCAAGAACAACACGGACAGCTCGAGCAGGGAGCGATTCCAAGAGCCTGCGTATTTGAAGAGGGTAGTTCAGGGTGAGATACCACTTGTGCTGAGTGCGCATAGTGCGGATACAATTGCTTCCATCATTCGCTTCAAACAGTACATCGAAAATGCTGTTTCGAAATCTACTCTTACGACATCCACTTCGTCGACGAAATTGAGAATCGTCATCATCGGAGGTGCAGAAGCACATCTTGTCGCCAAAGAGCTCGCTACTGCAAACATCCCAGTTGTTCTTGCACCACTACTTCCACATGCACAGTCATGGGACCAACGTCGCGGTCTTACGGGGCCACCGTTGACGAACGTCTCAGTAAATATTCTGCTCGATGCTGGCGTTTCGCTGGGCATCAGTGTTGAAGAAACATGGGAATCGCGAGATTTAGGGCTACTGGCGGGCATTGCGTATGCAAATAGCGAGGGGCGACTGAGTGAAAAGGATGCGCTGGGGTTAGTAGGAGGTAATATCAACAAGATACTGGGAATTGAGAAAGAAGGAAATCCAGAGACCAAGAAAAATGAGTGGGTCATCTGGGAGGGTAGTCCACTTGAGATTGGCGGAAAGGTGAGAGGTATTGGAGGCTTTGAAAAGACCGTTATCTGGGAGTGATGTAAATATGTAAATGTCAACATCTGTCCTGACGATCTACGTATGCTAGACGATATGGGTATACTTAAAAACGAATAGAAAGGTTCCGCCCATTCCGTGTACATCGAGTGCTTCACTCTGGAGCACCTCTCCTTAATTCCTCTCGATAACCAACCACTTCAGCATCAGTTTGCTTATGGAACTTCCAACCACTCAGTATCCATTGGGGTTCGGTACCGGCGCGTAACTTGCTGTGGCTCCAGCCTTCTCCTCGTACCCTGGCACCCCACCTCCGAAATTCTTCGTCCATCCCTCAGCCCCCAGCGTAAACCGCTCTTTGCCTGCACCATTTATCCACACACTAGTGGGAGCATTACTATAACCATCGCCCTGAACCGGTGATGTGTAGCCTCCATATGTCGTGTTTCCTGCGGAGTGTGAAGAGGAGGACTGAGATGTGAGGAAGCGGCCAGCAGAAGTGTGTTGGAGGAAAGCCCGCATAGTGCTTGGCTTTGCACCAGAGAACAGCATGAAGAAGATTGTTGTTGTGAACGCGCCGGTGGCGAGTGCGAGGGCGACGAACGCTGGGATACCGTAGTGGTAGCGATATTTCACTCTTCGCGCGTAGGTCGTGATCGGCGGCCTGTTTCCTCCAGCGCCACTTGCTTCGCCATCTCTCTTTCGTTTGCCGTTATCCTTTGGCTGTAAGCCTTTTGTGCCGACCACCATGTTCGCAGCGATATCCGTCCAAATCAAGTTTAGGATCTGGGCTGATGTCTCAGGGGTTTTGGACAGCTGCTGCCATTTCTTGAACATGGCAAGATTGGACTGCCCAGAGTAGTCGACCCCTTTGGTGCTCGTGGACCTCGTACCAGTATCGTATGCCATGTCGAGGGCGATCGAGGCGAAATCCGCGCCAGGCAAGTTTTGCCAACCGACTGATGGGTCCCGACCGGGTATGTACAAGCTCTCCTTGCGCAAGGTTGTTATGTTCAGTGTCTTCGCTTTCTCCTCCGATACGAGACCCCACAGTGGCGCGCCATCCTTGAGGAGCATCGTGCTATTCTCAACGCCCCAGAGAGGCTTAGCTGCGTCGTTGGGATATGTCTTGTCCTTCATAGCAACGACTTCGAGGGAAGACAGATCGTCCGATGTGCCGTTGTAACGGAAAGATACGGTTTTGATGATGGCTTTGGCCGTGGACATGCATGTGAACATTGGCATTGTCCATGCGGATCCGGGGTCAAAGAGAATTGAGTCGCTGTTATCCTTTCGGCGAGCGGCGCCGTTGAGAACTCCACATTTGGCAGCGATGTGGGTTATATTTGCTAGGTCGCCACCACCTTGACCACGACATAGCGTATCTGCAATCACAATTAGCCACAGCGCGTTATTGAGACTTAATCTTTTTTTCTTACCAATAGAAGACCAATTCATGCTCATTATATTGAATGGGTTAGCATATATAGGCTCCTTGGTGTTGAACTTGAATTCGGTGGTCGAATTTCCAGTTGTGGATCTGTTCGAAATGCCTTCTGTTCCCATAAGGTGACTACCAAAGGTTGTAGATACACTAAGTGTCTGAGGGGTGGCAAAGAGACTGCTAGCTGATTCTCCGTTAGGAAAATACAAAGGAAATGACTTATTCAACGTGGAATTAAGGTAGGCGAATGCTTTAACACCCGTCGTTTGGTTTGAAAGATTTGTAACGTTCATGTAAGCCATAGTGTACGCGTTCCTGAGCCAGGCAGCACGGTATGCGCGGAACCACAGGTTTGGATTCTCCTGCACGTCACCGAGATCCCATCGAGGGTATGTCGTGTTGAGGTTGACGAAGCCACCACGATCGGTGATTGAAGGCTTCATAATGGTGCCTGCTACCAAGCTCTCCGATCTTGTCCGTGGTATGGAAAAGTCGACTGTGAGGTTTGTATCCACGCACACTGTGTCAGGCACGATGAAAAGGATATCTTCCGTCCACGTGCTGCCGTACCTTGACCAGTTTGGCGCACTGTGATTGCGGAATCCGACGCCACCATTCTTCATGTCAACAATAAGACCTTCCACTACGACGACGGCATCGTTCAGTAGTAGACTCGATAGTGGCTGGTAGTTGCCAACGGTGCGTGCTGTTCCGTTATCAATGACAGGTCCTTTGCCATTATCATCGATCTGAGATTTAATGTAAGACCTGTACTCGATATCGAAAGAGCTTGAGACCGATTCATCGAAGCCTGCGGTTCCGCTTTGGAAAACATCGACAACTTTTGGCGGAACCTTTGAGCTATACCAATCGTCCCGATAGTCGACAGAGATCATGGATTTGTTGTCGACTACGGTCGCTGCATTGTCGTCGTTGGGACAGGGTACAAGAAGCATTGCGCCACAGAGTCTACTCCAAGTATTGTTTGAATCGCGCGGTGGAGTACCAAATCCCATAGGGGACATGTCCTTGATGTAGTGAAAGGTTGGTGCATTGGAAGTTGATTCAGCCACAATGCCTTCGTAGAGCCCCAGAGGTGTCACGACTGCGGCGACGGCAATCAAGACTAGCATGAAAGTCTTGAAGAAGGACATGAATGCGGCTGACTTGCATGCTGCCATGGTCGCCGCCGAATCGGTTCGGAGGAAAAGAGGCCATAACGAGCTATGGAGATATCTTCCGATGACGGACCTGTTCCCAATTAGTGGTTTGCTCATGTTCTTGTCTAAATGTTGTATCTTACCAAGATACAGCTGTTTCTGTGACAGCTGACCTGCGAGGGCCAAGCAGACCGAGCAGGATGACAGGCAATGCTATGGGCACCAAAAACTGAACTTGGGGTCATTGTTAATGGCAATTCAAAACAGGGGGAAAGGGTTTTCATACTAATAAATACAGCCGCAGCGATCATACCAGAAACCTGGCCGACCGTCAAATCCTGAAGAGAAATCATGCTGGCCGATCTACTGCTAATCTGCAGCAACAAGAAAACCCAGCAACAATGAAAGACGTAGGTTGTGCCAACCCGCGCGACATCGTCTGCTTCAAGTACATATTTGCAGCCTCAACAGGTGTAGGGGTTCTAACGGGCTGGCGCAAGGGTAGGGCAGAATACGATCATCTTGGCAAGCCATCATGAGGCATGAGTGGTGGGCGTGGAATAAGTAGCTTGTGGAAATTCAGCCACCTAGTTTGGGATGCAAATGCGAGAATGCGAGATGGCTATTTCGAGGCTAAGAGGCATGGCCAAGGCTGGCTCGCTGGCTTACTGGTCATGATGCTCGAGAAGCTGAGTTTGCATTCGGCCCAAAATTTCGCAATACGAACAGTCGCTTCTGAAATAGGTATATGGAGATGCGTATCGATCGCGGTGGTGATCATTGTGCGCTCGCATTTACCCGCACAATGCGACCGGTCAACTTTTGTGTGGCGCGCGAAGTGGGACTGACTTAGAGGTCGAAACAAAGTGCAGGTTAGCTTCGCTTAAGCCTCGCCATCTTGTGAGACGTCAGTGGTAGGCTTGCTCAGGGGTCATACTTGCGTGCTGGCATAAGGCTGCAACCGCCGGAGATGGAGGTGATCTCGGTTATGGTACCTCGTGAGTGCTACAGTTCTCAAACCACATGGACTAAGTTGGTCAGCCAAAGAATAAATCCTCAGCACAGAGAGGTGCAACGCTGCCTATAAGAATTGGAATAACCCAACCTCACGCATAACAGAAGAAGCTTTCGGCTACGCTTCTGAAGGTTTGTGCGATGATGTACCTGTGTCAGTATGAAGGAAATGAGACCGCGGGTGTGTACCCGAGGTCGGCGAACTAAAAATAGCGTCAGACCAAGATAGGAAACACCACCGAGCTGCTATTTCCACTTAAGCACCAACGGATGACGAGACGAATGTGAGCGCGTAGAAATTTTGTGAATCTGGGCAAAGGTGTTCAGCTTCCCGAGCTCGTCGCCATTATCCTGTGTTATAAAACTCCACAAGACTCGTCTGCAATATACAATCTTTCTGGTTTCACTGCGCGTTTACCTTCTGCTCCAGCTAGGATGCTCTAGGCATCTGCGAAAATCCAAACCCGTATGAAGGAGTATCGCAGAGCGTGCACACTACCTGAGAATACCTTTTCATTTCCTCGTCATCCCTTCCACGCCGACAGTGACATTCCAGGCATTAGTGAGAAATTAGTGTACAGACTGAGATAATATCAAGCAGTCTAGGCTGGCTGTTTGACAACACTCTCTCTGGTTAATCATAGTGTTGACCTGGTTACTTTTCAAAATCATCGAGCTATCTTTTCATATGCATGAGTATTCTGAAACTCACCGCTCATTTCTTTGATTGGGCACAAGGAAGTGGGTACTTGCATACTAATGAAGTATCAACATCGCTTTGCACTTACGATCAAAACATCTCAGGAATCAATAAATACTTGCCTCTCTAGCCACTGTAGAAGTGATCTTGATGTATTCGAGCCCTCGCTATCAGCAAGACTTCACACCTGTTAAAAGTGGTATGGTTCTACTAGCGCATGAATCAAGGTGTGTTCTAACGCTGTTGGCGTTTATTGTAAAGTACACTGGTACATGCCATGAAGAAGAATAACTGATATGCAAGTTGTTTGTCTCAGTCTGTGGGCTCTGAAGCCGTTCCATGAAGACCATAGGAGTATGTCTGAATCATAGATTGATGTACATTGCATATCACAATCTAAGCATTGCTTTTCTGACTTGGCAAAACTTTCCTATCATAACTTTCAGCGATCTCTTCAAACCTCGATTCCTCATCAATCTCTAAAATTTCTCCCTCAGCTCTTTTCGATCAGTCATGAGCTCCATAATAGAAACCATACGACACTGCACACCCCTTACAATTCAAAACGCCGCTTGTATATTGGAGCATGTATCTGCAGAGGCTGATAAGGCATGCGATCGCCTGGCGCTTGATCTAGACAAAGATGGCTTTCTGGAGGAGAAGGAAGATCTGTTACAGATTAAAATTGACGTGGAGAGTCACGCGAATTTTGATGCGGGAAGGAAGAAGTCATTGGTAATCCTGTTGCTCTTGAAGCGATGCATCGAATTTGTTGTTCGTTAATGACCCATCCTCTTGTGCAGGCATACATCAAGGAGTCACGATAAAGAGTCACAATGTGTTGCAGAAGAACTCGTGTCTTGATAACGAAATATCAAAAATGCCAGCGCGAGAATTGTTTTCAATGAAAAAAAATTAAGATATCGTGGTATTCCAAGGAGAATTTCGAACCCTACATCAGTAAACACCTTGGATCCCTTTCGCCCCAGTAGCCAACACTCTGAGCACTGATAAAGCTCGGCCCACTGCCTCGGCTTACACCAGTACCTAAGCTGTACCACCAACCTCGCTTTGGATCAGTCTTCTATCTCGTGAGCAGATATTAGATTAACAACCATTCTAGGTTGATGGATGCAAATGTGCTGTGGCTATGAAATCACATGGAATTTGGTCGAGTAAGGGGTCTAAGAAAAAACACCGACGCTGGGTTCAATAGAGATATTGAAGTCAAAGCACGATGAAACTCATGGCTTGGGATGATTTTCACATCGATGATTTGAATATAAGGTCTCGTGGAAATGGAGGCGAGCGCCCTGCGATTGGGGACTAATTCAGAACTCGTAGAATAGCAACCAAGACCAGTGCTTTTACGAACATTAGAACGCTAAAAACTAGTTCTATCTGCGATTCTGCTATTGGCCGTGGAAACATCTTTCTTTACGATTGTGATCTGCTCTCTAGAAGTGGTATTTACAAATTGGAATACAGTCTTCATGCGCCAAGGTTTGATGGGAAGGTGCTTAGTTGCTCCTCTTTTGTTGTTTTACACAGTGAGAGCTATTCTTTCTTTTCACGACAGGGTGATATCAATGGAAAGCTATATGGATAGCATAGACAAATTCGGAAACCATTTTCCTCCCAAGGAGCTCGTTTCACCAAGATATCACCGTATTTTCCTTGGTCTGAGCATTTGAGACCCAAGCTATTATATCGCCACTCCATTTCTTACTGAGGACAGGCGTACGTTCCGTCAGCGCCACTGCATGGCCACTGTGAGCCGCTACGGTCATTGCACGTTCCCGTCGCACATCCATAGGACTTTACCTCTGTTAGCACTTTATTTTGTCAAACCAGCAAAGCACTTACTACTTCACGAATTATGCAGTAGTATGCATCGTTGTAATTATCATAACCGCACTGTCCCTTATTGACTGAACTGGTCTGGGGCAGGGCTGAAGCCGAGGTAACCGCCAAGGTGGCCATGACTGCGAAAACAATTGAGAATTGCATTTTGGTATGATAAGACGTCTCCTGAAGCTAAGTGAGGGTCGCAAGCTAGATGATTGGATATGACAGATATGTTGGAGAGATTGAAAGGAAACCAGGTGTGACAAAGTTGCTCTTATACACGCATTCAGACTATGATTGAAACATCGCTCGGACGGACTATAATGCAGATAGATTGCAAGTAATATCTGTCACTAACGATGGTTCTCGCTATAGGCTTGGGTTATCGATCACTACTAGGTTGATTCCAGCTCCGGCCGCATTGCACTCGTCTATAGAGCCGTTTTTGCCACAGAACAGTACAGTTGCGCAACGCAAGTTTCATCCTTTCGCCCATGAACCAGAATTGGCAAGATGTCCCGTCAGGACAAAACGGCCCGAATAGCGGGATTGCACCCGAAAACTAGAAGGACTGCGACATGAGTATGCACTCCACATGATAATATGGAACGAGTTTCCAGACTTGGAGTACTTCAAGCATCGCCAGTTTTTTTTTAAATAAACTCGGTGCGCCCAGCAATCGCAAAACCCACGGAATAAAGGCAAACGTAGCTTCTGGGGGTGATTAGATTAAGACCTGCCCAGAAAAGGTAAGCGTGCGCTTCTACTGAAGCAGGTCAATCCTTCACGTGCTGACTGGCCGACCGGCCGAGCATTGCCGGCTTACCCCTTGACCTGAGATATAGTTGCGTATCAATAAATCAATGAACCGATTAAGCAGCCAATCATTTCACTTAATCAATTAATTTGGAATTCTGAGGCATTACTGCGTATATACCAATCATGTATCGGCAACTACAACCGATAAATATTACCTTGATTATTGTATTGAGCGAAAGAGGCGAGACGGATTTTGTGCTGGGACTAATGCAAGGAAACTTCAATAGATATTGCGAAGACTATAGTGTTGTAGTGTCTCAAATCTAGAATGCACGATCATGGGGTTTGATAAACGGAACACCAGAGTTGAAGTGTGTCTTATTGTTGTTTGGCTGGATCACCTCCTGCCACTCCCCTCGTAGCATACTTATCATGTTCCTGCGTTGCCAATCACGAGCCCATGACAACATTCTTGGCTCCAAGTTCGTCCACTGTGACCTCATGTGAATATCATCAAGTTTCAAGAATCACCAACATAACCAATGAGGCGCTGATCTAGTTGTGAAATACGGCCGGGCTCGTAGTTAAATCAACAGAGGTTGCCTCGCCTCCACTTCAAGTTACACACTAAACAAAGAGTGACAATTTTGGTCTTGGAGATAGTTTTTCCTATCGTAGACCTAGCTTTAATGGTTCAAAGTTGTATTTTGGGAAGAAGCATTTTATAGAGTTTTTACATGCACTCGTGCTACTCTGTGCTTCTGAACCGCCTCGGATACCGTCGAATTGTCTCGTAGTCTCGTAGCAGTGTATTTTACACTGCTAAATTTCTATATCTTTACTCAGACTCTGCTACTCATGTTGGTAGTTCCACTCGAAATACAAAAATTCGAAGTCTTACGGGAAATTGTCGTGGTTTCTAATGAGAAGCACATGGCTACCTTGTATTGAGCGATACAAATATACACTTGGGCGCAATATGCCTCACAATGTATCTAAGTACGAGATATTCTTACAGTACTCGTGAATTCAACCACTGTCCGGATGGTCATATGCCTCAGTCAGAATCTCTTCGACTTCTCGACAGATTATATCGGTACACTGATAGCATAGAGTTATTGACTCATGTTTTCCACAGATACCGCGCCTCCATCGTTTATTCTTCCATAGCATTATTCAGGGGCTGCAGAACCAGATTGATATAGTTTGTACAATAGTAGCTCTGCTTCATAGCTGTATTCAACATCCATCTGACAGGTTCGCAAGAAATTGACTCATTCGCGCTGGTGCGACCACGTTGGTCCGCTCTTAATCCGAAACTGTTCGCTTATAGGCATACACGGAAGAAGAGGTTGCGCACAATTTTTTTTGGTGCAGCAGGGGCACAAGACAGAACTCTTCTTGGCAAATTTGTGGCTGTATGTTAGGCTTCGTTCATACGGCGCAAGAGGGGATGTCTAGTTCATTTGAAAAGCCCTTTTTGGTGGCATGCAGCCAGGTGACATTTCTGAGCTTTCCAATTGGCATCAGATGTCGTTCTCTAGGTATTCCAAACAAACCAAGTCACGTAGCATGAATAATTACAAACCGTACTCCCATATTTGGGTGAACTAGGTTCATGTGCTTCGTCTTTGAAACTTACTTACACAAGGACCTATATGGCTAGTATTGGAGGCGATTTGACGGACATGCAATGTTAAAGGTGATTCAGATAAAGATGCAGAATAAAATGTGCGCGGATGAGGAGCACCAGTATAGTAAAACTACACTTTTATAGTTTTCAATGCATTTCTAGAGAGGGGCACCCAAATGCCCAGTAAGACAACCACACGCTGATAGCCATACAATCTCGGGAGTAACTTTGAAGTGAGCAACGCGGACGTAGATTAAGTATATATGGGTTACAAAACTAGTTTCAGGCGGATTGAGCATCATGTCTTCATTGCCAAGTTGACACTAGCGGATAGCTGCTTTCGCGATCGGAGAAATGGCGATCAAGGGGTAAACCCGGAAACAATTATCTTGGTATATTACTCTCTAGCCAGCTCAATCAAGATCAGTATTGATCAAATGAACTGCTAAGCTGTGCTTCGAGTCGCAAGAATAATTATCTTTGTGTATCTATCGCTGGCACAACATTCAATTGTTAATCTGGCGTAAGATTCAACAGTAGCATCGCAAGGTGCATCCAGTACTATAATTGCTTAACGGACAAATGATTTTCCTGTTGTTGCCGTCTGCGGATCAACAGCCAGTCACATCAAGCCTTTTCCGGAATGCGTATTCTGGCCCTGGTGAAAGCTGTTTCAATCATTCACAAGATGCAAATGAAATACCAAATTACTCAAGCAGCGAAGTCAACTTTTTGTGCAAGTACTTTTGTTTATTGCTGAAGAAAGCCTCCACATGAAGAATCGACGAGAAGGAATTGACCAGGACGCTTGGGGTGTAGTTAGTCCGCGCATTTTGGAAGTCAATTCCGCATGGCTCCAGCAAGAGAACTTATGCCGTGAAGAGCGATATTTGTCCTATAAATTTGACACAGCCTCCGTGGCTCAATATTGAAGCGCTTCGAAGTTCATGGTCTCCTATCTTTGGTTCGATGGTTTTCGTCCTCTCTGTGATCCCTGTTCTGGGCGGACACCGGACGTGGCGCATAAGCGTTCGTCCTTTCATCAAGCTCATGGATTAAGCCCAGATCCCCACCTTTGACGTCCTGATCCGTGAATGTCCGAAATTGTGCTCGGAGAAATTATTCCACTATGTTTCCAACGTGGTAAACACGATCCATCGTCGTGAAGCCGTCTTGACAGGTGAGATGGCACGCACCTCATAGCGCTCATAACGTTGAAAAAGCTAACCAGAAGCATAAAATATGTTTCACCACATCGACCAACCCGATCCCTGTCTCCATAGTGAATTTCGCTTACTTCTCCACCGAAGCTGTGTTTGTACATCTAGCCCGTCTTTACGTATGGAAGGACCTCGTTCCCGTATTAATGTTTGATGTGCGGATTAAGGATGTATATAAACACTCAACCTGGCTGTATAATGATTTAGGTCACACGTCTCAACCTTTTGTGCCTTACACTCTTTCCAAACTGTTTTTTGTTCTTGTCTCTCATTCATTCTACGATCATGGTTAAAATTGATTCTTTTCTAGCCGTTTCGGCTTTCGGAATGGGTGTGCTGGCTCACCCCTTCCATGCTCGCACCATCAAGCATATTGACAGACGATTCTGTCCCGTGGAGGAACGAAACCTCTTTGCCCGCGCCGATTCAGTTTCTGTCGCAAGCGTCCCCAAAGCAACTACCTGGAACCCGCCTTCGAACATGGTCACTGGCCTTGACCAGGTTTGGAAGCAGACTATGAAGGAAAATCCCGATGGACTTAAGGACCAGAATTGGATCACTGATCAGCTCATCGCCAACAATGGTAGCATCAACTACTGCGTACGATGGAATCACTCGGGCAAGAGCACCGCGGCTGCGCGTGGCCAAACCGTCAAAGCGCTTCAGCGCTCAATGCAGAAATGGTTCGACGTCCTGGTCGGGTTTGAAGGCTTCCCACTGACCAAACTGGATGTCAACGTGGTTGGCTATGCTGTTAAGAACAAGAATCTTTTGGAGGGAGATACTTCGGGGCTGGACATCTACACGACTGTCGACCCTAACGGTGTCCCTGAGTGTGACCCTCGCTGCTACCGTGCGATCCACCTTGACGGTGATCTAAGCCAGTGCCCTGGTGGAAAGGAAAATCGTTATGATATCAGTCTCTGGCTTGACGACGAGCTTTTGGGCCAGATGGGTGGCTTTGGATACAACTGGGGTCAGGAACTTGGTCCCGACTACTTCCTCAACAACGTTGAGTCCGAGAGCATCCATATCCTGCTCCATGAGATCGGTCACGGATTTGGACTGCTGGATTTCTACGACTGGACACCCGAAGGCCAGACCAACTTCATCATGATGGCAGGTAGCGCTCTTGAAGTCACTGAATTCGATGCCTGGATGTTGCGAGACTGGTGGAGGAAGTTGAAAGCAAACAGGGGATGGTAAATGGACAGCAAATGGGCGATTCTGAAGCGCCGGCGATTGTCCGAAGAGACAATTAGGCAGAATTATCGAACGCCGATGCGACGAATTCGCCAGACAAAGCAAGGAGATGATGGATCGTGGCCTTGGTCGAGCACATACTTTCCGTGTACATATTTTCGACTTAAATTACCACATGTTCGATTGTTGATACTTAATAATGAAGTGGAGCATGTCCATGAAGTTTCATATATTCTTCAGAAAACTGAGTGTGCATCAAGCAATGACTGTATGCTCGAGAACTAACAAGGGCCATTCCCTCTACCTAGCAATATGAATACAACGACATTTTTGACGCATGCCACGCGATCTATAACATGGGATTTGAGTTACTGTGAGATACACAATTGTATATGAGACATTGACACAATGTTTTGATGTGCTGGAATAGAGTTGAATGAACGGGTGACGCATCGTGTTGCTATTGCTGGGCGATTTCCCGGCATGCTCCTCGTATGTTGCAAGTCGATGAGCTTACCATCGAGGAAATCCCTTTTTCAAAGAGATTCGAATGTATTAACAAAAGACATGCAAGTACAGTCTTATGCAGAATCAAGTTGCGATGGAGTCTACATCTACCAATCCTCTCCCTTTTGTTCTAGGGAATCCCAAACAGGACTTGATGAGCGAATGCCATAACTAGAAATGAAATGGAGACTCATTGTAGGGCCATAAATAGACACGGTGTTTTCGTTAGGCATCATCGCTTTTCTTAGGCAGATCTGCTCTGCGATGGAAGTGGATGAGGATTTGGTGCTCTGTAGTTAATTAGTCTTGCGTATTTATAAGCGAGGCACAAAGCTCACCCTTGTCCGAAGTCCGATTCCTCAGCAGAGCTTTGTATGTGAATAAACTCTTGATACCTTTGTAGTAGCGTTGTGAGGTCTCAGCCACTGGTGGCGGTGGTGGAGGCAGGTCTGGAAGAGCGGTAATGCCCTCTTCTGGGCTAAGTATAGATGCTGACTTGCTACGGAGACTCCGTGGCGGAGACTGAAGAAGTGGCGGCATAGGTATCTTGATCTTGTCAAACTCTACGATGCGCTCGACGATATCACTTCCATCGTCGCCATTGCCAAGAGTTGGATCTGATGTCGGAAAGCGCGCATCGGTAAAAGGTTGTGCAAGATCCTCATGTGTATCAGCATCTGAGTGCTCGTCTCTGTCTGACGCAGGAGTGAGGCCTGGAATATCGTCCACCTCAGGAGTCATTGGCGGTGTACCTTGTTTCGCCTTCATTGCCTCAAAGTTGAAATCGAAGCCTGAGAATCGCCGAGGTGTCTTCAAAAATTCGTTCACATTGAAAGGTGTATCGCAATTGTGTGCAAAGTTCTGGCATGATTCCCACCACGCTTGGCTTTCCCGTGTAAGGTTGCTCGTGCGCTTGATGGGAGGTAGTTGCACTTCATTTATTTCGGGTAGGCGAACTGAGCCTTCTTTGTTGTCAACTCGAGTGGTATGCTCAAGATTCGAGACTCGCGATTGGATATCGAGCATAATTGACCGATGAGCGGTGAGCTCTGTTTGGATATTCTGGAGCATCTCGATTAGGGTGTGATTCGAGTGCCGTAATTGCGATTTGGTAGTCGATGCGTACGAAGATCGCCTTGATTGCTGGTCCAAATTGAACGCTTCACTAGGTGATGTGTCTGCAGTCGCAAGGTATGCTTCACGACCATTGGAGAAATCCAGCATGGTTGCGCCGGAAAGGTGTGTCGTATCGTTCTTCGCGGTACCCGCGTGGAAGGAGAATGTTTGGAGCGAGCTAGGGGACATTGGAGATTTCAAAAAAGTTGCCATTTTTTTCTACTACACTAGACGTGTACAATAGTGATGGAGAGAGGGATGAGAGCAAGGAAAGCAATTCGTGTGGAGCCAGGCAATGGTGCGCGAAACATGGTGCTTACCTTAAGGCTTTTCAATTTCTAGCATCGCGCTCTCACCTCGGATACGTCCTTCAAACGCCAAGTTGTAGAGAAGCTGCCCTTACGTTCACAAGCTTGGAGATGCTTGACATTCCAAAGTAACCAGAACAGGGAATCCAAGACCCCTCAAGCATAATGATTGGCTCAGTGTGTGGCGCACAGCAACTCTAAAAGCCGCCTCTTGTACCATAATGTACGTGAGAGAGCTGCAAAACATCGCTAAGACGCTGGTGTCGGGCCGTTCCTTTCGTTGTGGGTTTCAGTGACAGTGTGGTCGTGTTTCATTCAGGGATGGTTCGAGACATAGCAGCGTCGTGTGTCTATCGATAACCCGACAAATTAGGAAAGGCCCGGTTGAAATAATCGCGAGCGGCCACCCCCACCCCAGCCCCTATCAATTCACACATCGAAATGATCAGCATCGCCCGGACAGGACGCTCTGAGAGGAAAGATTAGGATTGGTTCACGATAGGAATTACTCAGAAACACATGGAATCTCAAGATCCCGGTTTCCAATACCGCCGATGACCCGCCGAAAACACACGATCGTCGAACCGCACGACCCCCATTGATGTTCAACTTCTTGTACCTCCCATCGTATTCTTGCCTATATAACACCAAATAATCGGTTCGATCTCTGTTCGTGTAATCCAAGACCACGCCTAGCACGGTACGACCACCACCTTGCATTCTTTACATCAACCATATCCATGGCGCCGAGCCCACGTCCATTTCTCCATATTTCCGATCGCGATCTCATAGAGCTCGAATTCTATCGGAATTTCTTCTAGGTATACTAGTTCCATGGTCTCTTCGTGTACCAGCCGTACCAGGACTTATATAATACCGTTAATTCCCCAACTTCCATTTTGATCCCTCCCTTGGCTGTGGAATATCTTCGATCCCCAGTTAATGTACACAGCCAAGGAATCTGTCAAACAATTTCTGTACCCACTATTCAAGGTGTAGAGCGACATGACTACAAATGGCCCTCCCCATAAAGAGTTAAAACTTCCAGAAAGGCCAGCATGGGTCGTTACCGCATTGAGAAGAAGAACAGAATGAGTGCTAGGCACACCACCAGCTCGTCTAAATGTATCTACGTCAATAATGTGGATATGTAGCATGACGTTTGAGACTTGGGCCACACCTTGCACTCACACCATGATTCACCCCCTCTTTCATGAACGTGACTCCTCGAACTCGATATCGCAGATCCTTGCGACGTGAGGAACGTCAGCGCTACTTCATGCACACAGTTCCCGACTGAAATTCGGCCCGATTCGATGCCTATGAACAAGTGGAGAGCCTGTTTGATAGGCAGCGCAATACAGAATCAATGAGAGGGTGGGGCTCGACGACCCACGCCTTTACATCCCAGAGGTAACTATAGACTTTGGACATACCCTGCAAGATTTAGGGACAAGTTATACGCCCCACTTATGTCACTACCCACGGTTGCGTCATTGCTTTCAAAGATTCACTAGCGGTGTTTTCGGAAGATCAATTCTTCCACGGGTCACGATACATTGAGTGACTTTTTGACGTCCTAGGAAATAAAGTATCTGTTTCAGGTGCAGGACATATACCTTTAGATGAGGAGGGTGGGACCTCTCTGCAAATTCACTGCTGTACATTGAACAATATCTAGCTCCTCAGCGCTACAACTTCCCATATCCAAGACTAAAAACTTGTAAGCACCAGTGATCGGTTTATGGATGAAGAGATTCGTTAAGCTGGCGGTGTGCATCTCCTTTTGCCATCCTGAATATCGAAAGATTTATTGAAGGCAAGGAATAAATATAAAGTCTTGAAGAAATATTTTATGCAATGCAATCGCCCGCTAATTTAAGATAGATTTCCTGCGTGCAGGTCAAGAATGTAATTAAAGTACAGAGAAGACAATACGTGCAAGGACAAGCAATAACGCCAGCTCAGCTCATGATCTTATTCATGTTGATCGTTGACGTGCGACATTCTTGAATCCTCCGCTAAGCTCTTAGTGCTTGGTGGTGTAGTATACTCCATTCACACCTTCATGCATCTGGGCCTGTCGTTTTTGTTCTTTCTTATGCTTATAAACCTTGAACGCAATACCGAAGATAAGACCCAGAAGACTGCAAATGATGGAAACCAGGACACCGATGAACGCTCCCATACTCAGACCCATGATCCTCTTGTCTTTTTGGCTTGATGAAGAGGATGACGAATTCGATGTTGAGTCTGAGGGGTTGGAAGGATTTGAGGTGCTTCCGCTGGTCTGCCTTGGTAGGCTGGTTGTTGCTCTCGAGCTTGCTGGTACTAGGGAAATGGTTAGTATCGTTACCGTCCTCAGCGGTTCTTTACCGTGACTTACTGATAGTTATTCCTCCTGGTGCTGGAACCGGAGTTGGCGCAGCTGCTTGTTCCACAGAATCAGGCGTATATTGCGCCCCCAATGCCGCGCTACAGTAACTAGCCTAAAGGTCCTGTCAGGTTCTGCTTTTTACAATCACTGAACATTTCTTTCCAAGGCGCATACTTACGTATATAGCCTGTCCGCTAGCAACATCTGTTTCCTGAGGCAGCGCCCCGCCACTCCTCGTACATAGTCTCGTTGCACAGCTCGCGATGAATCCTTTGACAAAAGTAGCAGATGCCACCCTGCAGTAGCAGCCGTTGACCCAAGGTGCCGAGCAGGAGAGCTGAAGGGCGACATCGCCGCCAAGGGTATTTGCATCGTTGTTGCCGACGTCCCAAATACATTGGTTAATGCAGGGTGCGAGAAGAGAGTAGTTTTTCTCATACTTCATGGACGCGCTGAGGGTTGCTGGATCTGTCACCTGAGCCGCGACCAGTGGAAGAAGAAGAGCAAGAGTTTGCATTATGGACACAGGAGACATGATTGAAGTTATCGATGCCATCTTGACTCTGCAATGTCTCGGCGTCAGTTTGATCAAGTGAATGAAGAAAATCGAGCAACGGAAAAAGGAGCAACGCGCGAGCGGCGAGGGGCTGCTGGCATTATGTAGTATCCAAATAAGGAGTATTTTTGGCTGAGCGAGCACCTGTCACACAGCCCGATCTCGCCTATCTGCACTCAATCATGACTTCGTCTTTTCACCGCTACCATACAGGAGCATTTGTTCTGGCTCGGGAGAATCCAAGGCCGTCTATTACGGCTTGGCCTGCTGTACTATCCAGGCAAAGCGCCGTGGAAAGTTCCGAGATCTCGCAATAGGCTCCAGCTGGTGTTGCTGTAGCCAATCGTCGCATAGTCGAAGCGAAAGCTGAAAAGGGTACCTGCGCCACCAAAACACAACGGTCTGGCGAGAAGAGTCTAATTCGACGTTTTGATAGCACAGCCCAGATTGTGCTCTGGATAAATTCTGGGTTCACCCTGCTTTGCTGTTGGTCCGTGCAGCGAATGCAAGAAACTGCAAATACGAGGCTGACTCGATCTGGTGTGGAAGCACGTGAACGTGATCAATTGTTCACGAGTACTGTACTCTTTTTTTCGTATCTCATATCTCATCGCTCGTCGCTCATCATCTCGTCGAAGGCACTTTAATATGCCATCGACACAATCCCGAACACAATGCCCCGCTATCAATGCAAGTTTCCAAGAACAGACAGTGTCTTTCTCAACATATCAAGATGCCGAACCAATTCACTTCATTTCATCACTTGACCCTCAGCACAATGACTGAGTTCACGACCTGCGTCCACGGATGTACCTCAGCAAGGACCTCCAGTCCAATTCTATCCAAGTCGTCCGAAAGTTCGAGGATCTGTCCTTGTTAGCCATCTTTCTTACCGCAACCCTTCTCGACACAATCTTACCGGGTATAACACACTCCTTAGGCCTCGTGCACTTCTTGCAACAATCAATGCCCCGGGGCTCAATTTCTTGCATATCGAGGAAAGAATGGAGACTTTAGAGTTTGTATCTGTGCCCACGAGCGCCGCGAGGAATACAACTTCAAAAGACTTCCAGGCTGTTGATGATCCTGTTTCGAGGCTCACATCTTCGCATCCATAGGTCATACGCTCGCCATATCCCAGATTTCCACATAGCTTTTGGCTGGTTACCAAGGCATTTGAGTCGCGGTCAATGTTGTGCGCTTTTACATTTGGGTAACGGTCCAGAATACAAAGAGAAGTCAGAGGTAAAGGACCGGAGCCGACAAACGCAATCTGAGTCGGTGTCGAAGGCAAGAAGGCTTCTAGTGTTGAGCACTCGAGACGTGAGAGGTCGATGTAGTTTTGATGGTATGGGAAGGTGGCTAGTATACTGCGATTTGATTGCGATGTACCTATTGCATAATCAATACTTATGATTAGAGGCTAGGTTGGACGCGTCCAAGTGAACATACCGATCGACTCGCTCGTAGCCTCAGTCATACGCTTCGCCCAAAATGATTCCAATTCTCCTTCAGACTCTGAGCATAGCGGCCTTAGCTTTTGGCACAAATCTTCAATCCCGGGTATGCTGAAGAAGTACGATGTGAACTCCACACTGTATGATTTGATGCAGAGGTTAACGAGATAAGTCAAGAGTGTGTTGATTTCGTCGCCTGGCGCAAGAGAAGAACAAGCAGCGAGACTACTATGTATCTTTTGTATTTCAGCAAGAAGTTCGTGAGCTGACGTTCTTGTTGGATTTGGTGTAGTTGGAGGGGTAATGGAAGTCGAGCTCGCTTCCTGTCGGAACGTCTTTGAAGCTTCTATGCCAGGAATATGTCTGAGTGGGCTAGCCATCTTGGCTTCGTGGCAGGCGTTGGCTCTAGCTTTGGACTTGGAAAGTGTGTTGAGATTGGAGACAGTGTCGATAGTTACGAAACTCTTATAAGCAAGATTGGAACCGAGCCATGGCACTAATAAAGAAGCAAAACATTTTGTCCTCGTGGTGTTAGCAAACAGTTAAAGAACAATACCGGTAATGAAGCAGACATGGTTGGCTGCTTGTAATTGAGCACCCTGATGGCTTGTGGGGGTTGCCGTGCGATTGAAGCATTCTTCGGGATAGACGTGAAGCTAAACTCATCAGGGCAGGAGTATTTGAAGATTGATACAGGGTTGATGCTGTATTAAAAACAATAAGCTTCGGCGACATGCAGTAGAGAGGATATGACATTTAGTTGAAAATGTTGGGCAAATGCCACGTCAGGCATATTCAGCCCAATTCTGACCCAGTACTATCCCAAATACGAATAATTCGTGGTTTTCACAGCCGTTGTTGGCTTGGTCTCGGGTGGCTGTCTCTCGGCGCGGGTCGCGTGGGTCGCGTGGGTGAAATACAAATCGCCCAATCCCTGTTTCAAGGTAGATCTTCCGCGCCAGGCCGTTGATAGACTCGTTTGCCGCCAACCCACGTCTCCTTCACGGTAGCTTTTCGTAATGCTTCTGGATCCATCGAACCCAATGGCTCGTCAAGCACCACCCAATCTGCATATGCACCCACTTCAATGACGCCAGCTTTGCCGTCGAGAAAAGCGCCGTAAGCGGGATTGACGGTAAAGCCCTCGAGTGCTTCATCCATGGTGAGTGTCTCTTCAGGGTACCAGCCAGTCTTGCCACCACTGGGATCAAGCCCTGTCTTTGGACTCCGTCGTGTGACGGCTGCATACATGCCCTCGAATATGCTAGCTGGCTCGACGGGGAAGTCACTCCCAAGGACAGGTCGGAGTGGGAGAAGCGACCGCATACGATAGGCTTCGTCTTTGGTGCGTTGCGGGCCAAGCCTACTTTCCGCGTAGCCCATGTCTGAGGTCGCATGCGTTGGCTGTATTGAAGGTATGATCCCAAGCTCTATCATCCGATCTTGATCATCAGGATGGATGATCTGCGAGTGTTCGATGCGGAACCTGTGTTTAGCTTGACATTCTCGAAGCACAGAGTCATGGCATAGAGTTTTCAAAGCGGCCTCAAATGCGTCAATGGCCAGTCTGTTTGCAAGATCGCCGATTGCGTGGATATTCACCTGGTAACCTGCCGTTGCCCAGTCAAGTGTCACTTTCGATAGTGTTGTTGCATTGACAAGGAGAGATCCAGAGGAGCTTGGTTTGTCGCTATATGGCTCAATCATTGCGCTGCCCCAACTACCTAGTGCACCGTCTATGTTTGTGAGCATGATCCGTACCGCGAAACAGGGAATTCTCACCTCCAAATAGCTTTACACTTCGTACATGGAACATTCCGTTAGACGTGGTGATCTTATCAAAAACGCCGGGACAGAAGGTATTTCGAATGTCACACTCGATCATGGCGAACACACGAACAGTCCAGGCTTCGTCTGCTGATAACTCATGGTAGAGTTTGAGCTCGCTCGGAACTACGCCAGCGTCGTGCATACCCACAATGCCGAGTTTGTTCAGCTCGATCATTGCGTCTTTTACAAACTTTGTCTTGCGTGCTCTGTCAGGCTTTGGATAATGCTCGAGAACAATGTCCATGGCATTGTCGCAAAATACGCCTTTTGCGACAATTTCACCTCCGGGTACGTTAGGTAGATGTGATGGAAGGAGCGATAGGACTTTCTCCGAAACCCAGATACAGTGTACATCAACTCTATCCAACATGACGAATAGGTCCCGAAACGAGTCATTGATCTCCAAGTCCGACTGCTCAAACATTAGCAACAAGCGCCATGACCGAGATCCACAGCTAACCACCAATAGTAAAACAACAGTCGCGCAAAATACATACCGCCGTTGGCCATTGCCCCTCAAACTTTGCTTGATCCCAGCCAACGCCTCGCAGCCACTGCTCACTCGTCCCAGCTTCCGGCCGCCTTGCCTTGTACTCAATAAGTCGCTCTTTGACCTCGCCCATTGACTCGGCGCCAAACAGATCGACAGAGTCCAGCGACTCCCCAAATTGTACCAGATGACCATGGCCATCCCACAACCCAGGAATCACGTGACCCGTTCGAGGTTGCTTTGCCGCATCGGGAGTCGAGTCATCTAAGAATACTCTCGAAAACCTGCCATTGGAGACAGTGAAACACTCGGCACGCGGAAATCCGGTTGACAGGGTTCTGACAGACGCGTAGCAATGGGTTGCCGTGAAGGCGCTGGCAAGTACCCTGAAAGCGGTGTGCTCGGTGACGAGTTCAACAACGAACACAGGAAGCCCGACTTGGTATAGAAGCGCAATTATCACGACAGGCAATGATACCCAAAAAAGGGGGACCACAGAAGGCATGATGTCTTCAAACCGTGACTGAGGTTAGGTAGACAATGGGCGCGTGGTGAAGATTGGAATTTGCAGTCCGTTCGGGCAGTGACGATAAGCGAGATCCAATCAGGAAAGGACAGCAAGAGACGCTCCTGCCACTACCGTTGGACTCTGAAGAAATGGAATACGCCACCTCCTCCCCTATCCACTGCTATGGCAAATGCGTACAACGTACCTGGAATCCATCGTCTTCGGTGGTTGCACACCCGCTCCCGGAGCTGGGAGTTTTGGGATTTTGGAGACCCACAGAGAGACTTAGCGCCCGCTTTCGGTTTGGGGTAGAGAGCCCTAGCCCGAATCAACACCAGGACGGCGGGCCATTTTGACGACTTCTACGCGTGGTAACATCTATTCAGTGGCGTTACGGCCCCCGAAATGTCTCTGCTTGCCTCGGCTGTGCTCAATCGTGGCGGCAGAAGCGTTCAACTTCCAGATAGACGGCGAATCAGAAAGGGCGGTGAGCATGAACGTCATTGCAAAGTGTCTCGCATACGCCTCTACAGTTCACGTATCAGGACGAAGGCCCCTCATCTACTTGCACTTTGTGCTTGCGCTCCACCTTGGCTTGGATGGGTATTGGGCAAAAGAGCTAAATGCCATCCTTCGCAAAGGCTGGGCATGCTGCACGGCCAGGGTGGGGGCCGAACGTGTTAACCTGGCAATGCAAAGAAAAAGCCACAGAGCCGCACGACCATCGACATCAGATGCATCATCTCTCAACTCATATCGCATGCGGCCACAGACCAAGCTTCTCTAGCTCATGGCTACACACGAGCTTGAAGAGCTTCGCAAGCAGCTAGAAACGCTTCAGCGCTCACACGATGCCTTGCTAAAAAGCTTGTCCGCGTCGAACGGAACCTTCGGCCCACCTGATGTTCCACAACTCCAGCGTTCCGCAACGCGACCCGGCAGAGATGCAGTGTTTGCCGATACTTCCACGCTATCTGACAGCAGCAGCGACGATGAAGACGACTACTTCGTTCAGGCCAAGCTGCCTTCGCAATCTTTCGACCATGAGCACTTACGTGAGCATCTAAAAACGCACAACTGGACCGACCATGGCAGAGAAATCTTAGCCTCAATTGTGTCCGACCCAGCAAGGCTGTCAAAGCAGCCTCACCTCTTCCATCTAGGCCCAGGGCCAGCAGACGACAGGAGTCACTATTCCCACTTCCAAGTTTACAATGTCGGGCAAAATGGTTTACCAGAGCTCGTCGAAGTCAGCGGATCTGATAATACCATGTCAAAAGCGACAGAGATTTGGCATGCCTTACGAGATATTGGAAGTGGCAAGGACCAAGGAGTTGTCGGCCGTATTACAGTTGCTCGAGAGCCTTCGCCAATCCTGTTTGGCGCGTTGCATCTAACACTCCATAATGCGTTCGACATGGATGAGCTATTTCGTCATCTTGTCGTCGCCGAAGCATCCTCTGCACATATGTTTCGAGCTTTTAACGAGGACCCGAAACATCAAAGGACGTTTTTCTTCACTTTCGAATATTACACCATCATTGGCGAGGATTGCAAGCCCATGCAATGGCAACTCGCGGACACGGTTTCAAGCGGTTCAGATCAGCACATACCGCTGACTCGGTGTGGTGCTGTTGTTGCCCTAGCTCTGTTTGATGACAAACCACGCCGCCTCAGGAACAGAGGAAGACGCGCGAAGACGAAGTTCGGCTGGACCCATGACGTTTGGTCCCCATGGCAGGTGCTTCAGCTCGAATGCTTTCCAGACTGGCGAAGCACGCCAGCGAACGGTACTCCATATACCTTTGAGGCAGGTCACCGATACCTGAACGGGGCGGAAGCATTCCTGCACTCGCTTCTCACAGAGTACCGAGATGCGCGAAAGCGATATGATGAGATCTACAAGCAGATTACAGAACTTGTTACACCACCACTAGGATTTCTCTTCAGCGAGGAATTGCGAAGGAAGCGGTTATTCGAGGACAAGGATTTTACATGGACGAGGCGCTACTTCTACGCGCATCAAGCGCTTGGCAATGTCAACGACAGTATCAAATCAATGGTTGATGCGTTTGAAGACACCTTCACTGATGATGTCTGGGAGGGACAGAGCAAGACACTTTGGCCGCTTTTCGAAGAGTCACCCCGGAACGATCACTGGAAGCGTCGGTTACGGTTGCTGAGGTTGCAATTTGAGCGGGAAATGAAGGAGCTGAGGATCATACAACGCGAAAACAATGAACGGAGGCATGAAATCGAGACACTTCAGGAGCAGCTCTTCTCCGGCACAAGTATCCAAGAGTCAAGAAAGTCGGTAGAGTTGGCGGACGTCACAGTGCACCAGGGGTACAACATCAAGGTCTTGACCATTGTCAATCTTTTCTTCATGGTAAATATACTTCTCAATCTGTCGTGCAAGAGGGATTCAAAGACTAACTGTTATGTAGCCGCTCACATTTGTCACCTCCGTTTTTGGTATGACAAATATGCCCGCGGAACCTGCACCCTTTTGGCCTTTTGGGATTGTCTTAGCCGCTATATGTGTTCCGTTCTTCAGCATAATCGGCTTTCTCTCAACAAAATACGGTTATCATATTTGGGCTAAGAAGACGAAACAGTTCTGGCGCTGGATGCGACCAAGGAAGAACTCAACCATACCTGATGACACCGAATTTGAAGCACCAACGCGAGTGAACAGAACAATGTCTACAGAAGAGGGCATGCGACTGAGATTGAATGCTAGAGAAGCCGTACCTCGACGCTCCAGCCAAAGACCTGCACCGAGTCATCCGCACATTCAGCGTATGGTAGAACGCATGGGAGAAGGACGGGCAAGTGGCTTAACCCGCATGGGAACGGTCTTAGGCGATGAAGATCTGAACAAAGAAAGAGGAAGTAATGGCCATACATCCAAGGATACAGTGATTGACATTCGGGAGTCGTAGGTTCGTGTATAGCATGTTTATTCTCCTTGTACATTCTAGACCATTCGGGCCCACGGCAGGATCTTATAACGAGCTATGATGTGAACGATATTGAGACGATTATACAAAAGTTATTCTTTCATTGACTGCGCCAAGAATGGCACTTTCAAGAAAGAAGGTCTGTGCCACTTGACCAAGTGGACACGATAAACTGGTACCTTTACACAATGAATGGAATAAATAAGCTAAAGACTTCCCACACTTAATTGAACTCATCGCTATTAGACGCTAGTATTTAAACGCTATCACAATTCACCACCAACGCCACTCCCGCACTTTTAGTAAACGGGAAAACAAAACTTTGTCATCAGATTCGCAGGAACTCAACCATTCCCAGCTCCAAATCCCATATCAAACCCATTCTGGCTCGGAAACCCATCGAGATCACTCCCCACAACCCTCTGGCTCCAGTCTTTATGTAAACCACTCCAGTGATTCCCCTCGCCCAGATTCATAAAGTCCAAATTCGTCATGCCATCCATGCCGCCGCCCGCAGCAGCCCCGCCAGCTTCATCAAAGGCATTGAGTTCGGGGAAATGCGCGTTTGCAAGCTGCGAAATGGAGTCTTGCGGGTCGTAGTCGGCGCCCATCCATGCGCCGCTGTTGCGCGGATTCGAGGAGCCGGAGAGCGAGGTTGAGGTTATAGTCGAGGGTGTGGAGAGCGTGTGGGACAGTTCGGGGGGCTCGGAGAGAGGTGGCCAGGTACTGAGTTCCGAGCGGGGGGTTATGAGGATGAAGCCGTCGTCGCGGTGGAGGTCGTCGAAGAGAGGGGGTGGGGGTTTGATGCTGAGTCCGTGGTGGTGGTCGAGTGGCATGCTCATGGTTATGCTCATACTGCTTGTTCGGACTTTGCTTCTGCTCGACGCTGTGCCGGCGCGTGGCCGGCTTGTTTGCCGTTTCTTGAATGCCATGTTTCCACTCTCGGCATCGTCCATGTCGATGGTCGATCCGCGTCGGGCTGGCACGACGGCGGATTTGGGCTTGTACAGCTTGAATGAGTTCATGTTGGCTGGTTCAGGGCCGCCGCGAAGCTCAACCATCACGGCTCTGAGTACCACGGACATGCATTCTGCCGGCTGGTAGGTCGCGGCCATGTCGGAGAGTGCGGCAGAGAGGCACTCGAGGTATTGCATGTTGTTATTGCGATCGTTCGGGTCTTTGATGAACGCCAGGGCGGCTACGAGGGCTGTCGCTGCTGTACCCTGAGAGATATTAGCGTCACAACTCGTGATAGATTTTCGGTTTCGAACGCAAGAGACCTACGGCATGCTGCATCCCAGTAATAAAAATCTGCTTCGTATCAAAGCGTTGCCGATGCTGCCAATATATCCTCGCCACTCTAATCGCATGTTTCGTGCACACTGTGCGGCTCAGCGCCGAAAAGTGATCATCAGGTCCAGCACCCCCGCTTTCATTTCCTGCCTGATCTTCATACAGCGCAAACGGACGGTGGAGAAGAATGAGACTGGCGTGATACTGCTGATGTAGGAGGAAAAAGGAGAATGGCGCGGTAGCAATATTTGAAGGCGTCCAGCGCAACTGTTCAGGGAGACGGGCATACCAGCTGCTGAACTCCCGATCCAGTGCTGCCATTCGTAGATACTGGTTGCGGTCGACTGCAACGTGAGAGTCGAAGGGTGCATTCTGCGAACGATGTGGGTCCATGTTTTCAGTAATCTTTCCAGCGAGCTCCATCAGATCGAGCAATGCTTCGTAGATCATAGTTTCCATGGACTTTTCAGGCCCGGCCGGGCGGCAGGTACCAAGGCGTTCGAATTGTTTGGTCAGATGGTAAATTTCGAGATCGGAGGACTTCATGCTGGTTGGGCGGCCGAGGAAGAGAGCCCAATATCTAAGTCATTGTCAGTAAATATGCGATACGTCAGAAATTGCATGTACGTACTTGTCGTAGATGACGCATGCCCATAATGTCATCTGCCGGATCTCAATCTCGCGCTCTGGCAACCCCGAAAGTCGAGTGTCGAGATGAAGACTATCAAGTAATCAGCTGCCGAAGAACGATCTGAGGCTTCACTAGATGAACACATACCCAATGTCAAAGGCAAGTCGCACAGCCATACCGCCATACATCCACCCCAAATTGTCTCGTCCAACACCACATTCCAGGTCTCCAAGCAGAAGCAGCGCAACAACACTCGGAATGCCACCTGGGCGCTCCAGCTCATGATCAAGCATATACTTTGCCTCGCGATGCAACGTGCTCTCCATGCTCGGCATACTGATCCTCCGAATATCAGGCCTCTCCTTATCCGCCGAGCGGAACCCCATAGCCAGGACACAAACGTGCAGGAACGGGGAGTAGAACTGCGTACGACCCATTTCCCGATCTTCGTTGAAAGCTTCCTGGTGCAAGACGTGGATGACGGGGTTGTAGCACTGCCAAAACATATCCATGAGGTAGTCGTATGTTTGAAGCGGTAGTGACCGGATTATCTTGTCTGCACGGCGCGCTTGCTCGCTGATCTCATGCGTTGCATCGAACGGGTTGAGCGTCTCGGAGTGGACGTGGCAGTTTGTTGTGGGCCCAAAGTAGCGCAGGCGGCCGCTTAGTTGATCGAAGCTGAGATGTCCGCGTGTGGAGAGTAGACGGTTCACCATGCCGTCTTTCTTGGGTGGAGGGAGCATGGAGGGCGAGTTTGCAGTGCTGTCTGCGTCGTTGTGGGGGCTTCCGCTGTACTCATGGTGTTCGAAGTCAGGGTAATCGTCTTGAGGGCTCGTTTGGCTTCCTGGACTCGAATTGGCGTCGTTATTTGCTGCTTGTGAATCGGTTGGTTTGCGGTTCGAAGATGCATCGCCGCTTCGTGTTGGGCCATGACGCGTCTTGGGTGGATGATTTGCTGGTGGTAGTTCTTCGCCTCGCTCTTGCAACATTGTCTCCAGGAGTGCTACGCGTTCTGTGAGAGAGCACATGTATGCTCGTGAAATAGGTCTGCGATGGAGATTTAGCCATTGACACATTGCTTGAACCGTGTTGCAAACCTTCGCCTTTCATCGTCGTTCTTGATGATACACTCTACGCCAGATCGTTTGCATTGTGTGCACTCTTTGTCGCCAGGAGGTACCACACACTACCAGAAAGTCAGAAGATGGGTGGGAACGCAGCTAGAGCAGACATACGCGTATCCGACGGTCTCGACACGTAGCACATGCTACTGAAGCTCTGTGCCTTGGTTTAGAAGACTTTTCCTTTGACGATGATTTGTCTGATTTCTCTGGTGTACTCTGGTCTTTAATGTCCAAGACAGGCTTCACATCTAGGGAATCCTTCCGCAAGTCCTTCGCGCTGGGAATATCAGTTGACATAGCTTCGGTGGCCATTATTGTCGCTATGTTGAGTGATTAATCGTCAACGGTGTGGCCATCAATATCGTCCCTATTCTCAGAGGAGATTGAAACACAAAGTCTAGAAATTGCGGGGAGACGATAGAGACGCGGCAGCAAGAAGGCGAACCTCGAGACTAAAACGAGCTTCAGGGCGTGCATAAGGCCCCAGGACCCAGCCCTAGTTCCGATGCTTAGGCCCGCTTGCCACCTTGCGCCCACTCTTTCTCCAACGCACGCCAGGCTCGTGGAGGTGGGGCCCCGCAGTTCCGTGGTTCTTTGGGCCAAATAGCATTCACACAATGGCGGCTTGGAAAAGGGACATACCGGTATGCGGCTGCCAGCCGGCTCACACTACAGGAAATAAGCATCGGTCCGATTGCTCGCAACGATCCGAAAGCTGGAGAGACAAATCAGAGAGCATGATAAGCATGTTCTCGAACCAGAACGTGCAAACCTTCATGAGGATTCTGGGGTGCTGCAGGGTTTCCTCGCTCGCTTCCCCACGCCTTTGGGCCGAGCGAGAGACACATTCTGCGGCGTGCCCTTGAGATGACGTTAAACCTGCATATCACAATGTCTGGTTGGGCATGCTGTTGGGTCACAGGGGATGGCGACAGTCACAGGGGTTTCGCGAGAGTTTGGCTGAACGGGTCTGGGGCTCGTCGGAAAGCCACAATGTGTCCCGACTGCCAATCAAGGGTCTTTGTGGCTTCCCTCCCCGTGGTTCTGGAGACGAACGACTCATGCTGGAGCGGAAGCTGGGAGATGCTGAGTCGAGTTGGGAAGGGTAGTCATGCAAGTCTTCGTCGTTGATTGGCTGGAAGCGGAGTGTCGGAGCCGTTTAAGTCGATAGCTTAAGGGTGCCAGCAAGCGACCACCCGTTTCTTTGTAGGGAGCTTGCAAGCCGTCGCTAGACGTGCATCCTCTAGACTTGGCGATTTCTGCAACAGAACTGACAGCTGCCGCGCGAATTCATGCGTAGACGGCGATAGAAGAGTCCCCGCTAATCGCTTCGAGCTTCAAGCTCATACTCTCAGTCAGGTATACTAAGAGGATCAGTGAATGAACTTATTGATGTATCGAACAGTGCAATAAAGAAAGCTCAACAGAGCTCGCACAGGTGCGGAGAGAACTTGACACCGAACAACCGAAGAATGTGACGCCAAAAAAAAACCAAAGACCCGCTCTAAGCCAGCCAGTATTCGCCGTGCATGCTCCATCCAGCCCATCTCGTGAAAGGCAACGCTATCAATTCCCCTCCCGCTAAAGTATAGAGTCGCTTACTCGACATCCCATTCGTGATCCGAGCTCCGAATATACGGGCTGAGGCCAAGGACATCCCTCGACGCTGTCGCTTTCACATCGCCAATGCCCAAGTATGCGAAGCGGTTCTTGTAACGATACGTGTAGTCGTAGTCTTCCCAGCGCGGGGTCTTGATGGATTTGAGGAAGTGGATCGTCTGGTGCGAGTCATGTCAGCCAACAGTTCGCCAGTTCAGATGCGGGGTTCATGATCATCATCATCAACAACACCACTCGAACGTCATGGGCAAATACAGCGGATATGTGATTGGGATGGATGAACTTACCGCGCCTGGCCATAGGTAGATGCGATTCTTGATCTGGCCGTCCTTGAACCAACTGCGACACTCTTCTTGCCACACCGTTGTCTTGTGGTACTCGTCAAAATGCGCGTAGATCGCATCAAGCGCGTCCTGCTTGACTGCCATTGCCTTGATGCCTTCGGTCTGCATCTTCTTCATGCACTTGACCGAGTACTCGATCGTGGTCTCGATCGACGGTAACAGCGTTCCATTGCTCCACGTCGCACCTGGGCCGACAATGGTGTAGTAGTTGGGGAATCTAGGCGCTGAGACGCCCATATAGAGGTTGGGACCCTGCGTCCAGTCCTCCTTGATCGATTTGCCTTCGCCATTGCGAACTGTAAAGGCAGGCTGGAACGCGACCTGGAAGCCGGTGGCGCATACAATCGCATCGAGCTTGTGGACCTTGCCGTCCACAGTCTTGATGCCTTCTGGGACCACACGCTCAATTCCGCTGAAGACTGGGGTCACGTTGTCCTTGACTAGTGCTTCGAGGAACCCGTCACCAGGCGAGATCCGACGACATCCAACCGACCATTTGGGGATGATGAACTTCTTCAGCTCTTCGTGGCCTTCACCCATCCGGCGATACATCTCCTTGGTAATGACATCCTTGAACTGATGTGACAATTCTGAGTTTTGCTGATACATGCCAAAGAGGCTGTTGATCTCGGCCTCAATCTTCTTGCGGAACTGCAAGTGGTATTCTGGATCGTCGGTGAATCTTTTGATGTCTGCCTCGGAGAAGTTGTACTGGCGCTGGCCGGGGTCGACATCTTGGCCCTTTTGCAAGTCGTTGGTCAGCGCGCCGGCACCGAATGGAGGCGAGATCCATGTTGGACTGCGCATGTAGACCTCCAGCTCCTTGACAACCTTTTGTAGCGACGGGACAATCTGTACGCTAGTTGAGCCAACGCCGATGACAGCGGCGGTTATGCCATTGAAGTCGACGCTGTGGTCCCAGCATGCAGAGTGTAGAAGTGGTCCTTTGAAGTCGTGGATGCCTTCAATGTCGGGCCACTTCCAGTTGTTGAGAATGCCTACAAAGGCTTAGCAGTCATCTACATAAAGAAAGGAAAGTTCTCACCTGAGCCATTGACCAGCACATGTGACCAGTCTGTCCTCGTGGCGCCGGTCTTTGGATTCGTGATGGTGAGGTTCCAGATCCCCTCCTCATTATCCCACTTGGCTTCTGTGATCTTGCTATTAAGTTGCATATACTTTTTGCTTCCTGTTCTGGGTCAGTACTTTGCACGCAAACAAATCTAGTACTCTGCGAGTCTGCAACATACCATGCCTTTCCGCAAAGTTCTCAAAGTAACCCTGAATCTCCTTTCCCGATGCGAAGAACTGTGACCAATCGGGCTTAGGATCCCATGTAAAGTTGTAGTCGTGCGAGGGAATATCACAAGCAACACCAGGGTACGTGTTCTCGTACCAGGTGCCACCAAACTGCTCATTCTTCTCGAAAAGCGTCAGCTCCCACGAGCCAGCCTCTAGCATCTTGCCCATCTTGTAGGCTAAACATAGGCCTGACGCGCCCGCACCGACACATGCTACTCGCAGCTTGGTGGGCTTGGAGTGATACTGGTTGAGAATTCTATAGGGCCCGTCGACGTGTGCAGGTGGGTAGTCATAGTTATGGCCGACGCCGTTCACGCCGTTCAAGCCGTTAGGCATCTCGGAGGGCGCCATTGGCAAAGAAGGCGAGGAAGATCCAAAATACGCTCAGGTGGTTGGGGAGAAGGTGTGTATGTGTGAATATGCAAAGGGTCCGTAGAAGTGATAAAGCACAAGAAGGAGGAGAAGTCGAGATGCAGCCTTACAAAGAGCAGACCAGGTCTCTTTAGATAAGTGCCCGCTAAAAGCCACAAGATGTAGACGAAGGCTGTCACACCACTACAGCGCGACGATCGAATACCTCTGGAGTCTTTAACCGTTCCTCGGGCCCTGTCTCGCATACATGCCCTTCCAGCTCACCTCCTCGAGCGCCGGTTGGTCGAAGCATGCGGGACACGTTAGGCCCAATCTTGCAGGATGTTCTTCCGGCAAGTCATGTATGGCCACGCGCAGCATATTGGCTGCACCGAACAGGCAGCTATGCACGCCTATCCGGGAGCTTGTGGCGGCGAGCATTGCTGGCCACCTTGGGGTATGCTTTGGCTGAGGGGTGTGCGGAAGAGCTTACGCGGGGTCGTTCCGATGTTGGACGCGAACTGCTGGGTGGACGCGACAGGCTTAGTAACGCCACGCTTGCCCACTTACGTCTCGGGGATGCTCGGGCACAGCATTCATCGCTCATGCAGCAATGCATGGCGTTGGTCTCCTGAATCGTAGCAGCTCTAGCAAGAACGCGCGATCCCATGACCAGGCCTAAGTAGCGATCTGGTCTTCTAACTACTACCAGCGCCAGCAACTCGTTCAGTCCAGTATCAGCTCGGTAGATCGAATACGCATAACAAAGATCAGCTATTAATCAATATACACTTTAGAAGTATCCCTATAACTCTTCAAGAATAAACATGATTGTTGTTGAACACAATTCTTTGGTATTCTGCATAACTCTACTTGGCGTATTCACAAGTCTCTCTAACACGATATTCACTACAACTTCGCTTTTGGTGCTGTTGGCAAAGTCTTCATCTTCTCCGCATCCCTCTTCGCCCACTCCTTGACTACCTTCCTCATGATCTTGCCAGACTGCAACTTTGGCACTTCGTCTACAAACTCAATCCCACCCACAAGCTGCTTGTGTTTCGCTACTTTGATCTTCATATGCTTGTGGATATCCTCGGCGGTTGTCTTCCCCTTGTACTCGTCCTTTAGAGTGACATAAGCGCGTGGCCATTCCTGATCGTCGAGTGTGATGCCAACAGCCGCAGCGTCAGCAATGGGGTCAAACTCCAAGAGCACGGCCTCGAGTTCAGCGGGAGCAACTTGTAAGGCGTTGACTTTGATGAGTTCCTGCGTGGTTGATTAGCAAACTACACACCGGTAAGGTTCTCCATGGAGTGGGCTCACCTTCTTCCTGTCGACGATCCAGAACCATCCATTCTTTACAATGGCTACGTCGCCAGTCTTCAACCAACCGTCTGGTGATATTGCCTCTTTCGTCGCCTGTGGATTGCGCCAATATCCCAAACAAATGTTTGGTCCGCGGACGTACAGTTCACCAGGCTGTCCATCTGAAACTTCCTTACCATCGTCATCGAGGAGCATGCATTCGCAATTGGGGTCTAGTTGACCAACACTGCCGGAGCTGTAAAACATATCAGCGGAAGAATAAATAGCAGATCATGAAATGCATATACTTACTCATCGAAGCTGCCGCCGGGTACATGTATCGCTCCACAAGTGACTTCGGTCATGCCCCAGCCCTGCAGAATTTCACAACCAAGCTTCTTGCTGATTTCGTTTTGTAGCTCCTTGGATAGTGGTGCCGCGCCGCATAATATGTCTGTCATGCTACTCAAGTCATACTTGGCCGTCTCTGGTCTCTTGCTGAGCATCACCATAATGGGAGGTGCGACTTGTAGGTGTGTTACTTTGTGCTGCTGTATGACGCGCAAAAACTCCTCATACTCAAACTTCTTCATGATGTGTATTGGAACTTGGAGTTTTTGTGCCATGGCCATGGCATACAGCTGACCGTAGGCATGGTACAGGGGTAAGAAACCAATCCACGTTTCCCTAGGCCGTGTTTTCGAGTCCCAGGGTTTGTTGAGATATTTCATGTAGATGGTCTGTTCAACATTGGCTATCAAGTTGTAGTGGCTTACTTCGACGCCTTTTGGCAGACCGGTCGTACCAGACGAGTAGTTGACTGTGGCTTTTGTGGTGGTTGCCTCGTGTTCCGATAGCACTGGGAACTTGTATGCATCGCCTTCAGCCGGTGAAGGCAGGAATTCTCTCCAGTCCCTGCAGCCTTCTACAGGCGAATTGGGCTCATCAGAGAATAAAAAGACGCGACCATCTGGGAGGCCTGCTCCTTTTGCTGCTTGTACTGCCGTCTTTGCGAGTGTCGGGTGTGCGAGAATGAATTGCGCTTGTGTATTTGAGACTTGATATATCATTTCTATCGTTTGTCAGTCTTTCGAACCTAATGAACTCGCAGAACACGTGCTGGGCCAAATACGCACCTGAAACGGTGTACACGGGGTTTGCGCCGCTGAAGACGCGTTTTGATCCTACAATGCCGAGATATGCGACGGGGACAAAGATATGGTTCGGCGTGAGAATCATGACTACTTCGCCCGGTTTGCTTCCTATCCGATCCAAGCCCAGTGCGAGTCGCTTCGTCCATTGCAGCAATGACCGGGGTGTGAGGTACTGGCTTGTGTCCTTCGCATCAATCCAAATGGGCGTATCAGTAGGCGTCTGATCTGATGGGAATAAGTACTCCAGCAAATTACACTTTGGAATGCTCAATGCGGGGTGTGGTGAGGAGAAGGGCATGTTGGCGGTCCAGATAGCGAATAGTGCTACGAGTCAATCAGGACGGAGGTGATGACGAGCAAGAAGAAAATGAGGCAGTCCTTCGGCAGCGAATATTATTACTCGCATTGTGAGCTGTACGGCTATAACGATTTATACGACTTGGAGTTAGGCTGGTGCCGCAGCCATCCCACACCCGGCAAAGACGAGGTAGTCGCGGGGGTGCACAGACGCGTCTAGTCAGTCCCGAGGATGTCGTTCTCCACAAACCGAGCTCCAAAAGCTCAGGCTGACCTACCCCAGCCAAAAGTTCAAGATGGCGCAAGTTATCCCCATCTTTCGTCTTCGTTTGTGTTGTATATTCTGCTTTGCTGGGGATTGATCATCATGTCTGAATTGAAGAACTTCAACCGCATGTTTAGCCTTGACGGCAAGGTCGCGCTGGTAACTGGAGGTAAGGCCTGATATTGCGGCAAACACCAAGCATACGACTAATTTGCGGGAAACAGGCTCAAGAGGTCTTGGGTTACATACAGCAACCGCATTTCTTCTCGCAGGCGCAAAGAAGGTCTTCATCTCAGCGCGCAAGAACGAGGGTCCTCAGGGCATTGACCAGGCCGTCGAGAAGCTGAACAAGCTGCCCGTCTCTGGCAAGGCAGTTGGAATCGCTGCAAATGTTGCCGACACGGATGAAATTGCGAGATTGGTGAAGAAAGTGCAGGAAACAGACGACAAGCTCGACATTCTGGTCTGCAATGCAGGAGCCACTTGGGGCGGTCCATTCGAGCCGACACCAGACTGGTCGAGTCAGAAGGTGCTGGATCTGAATGTGCGAGGCGTCTTCAACCTAGCAAGACTGTAGGTTCACCATAAGACAACCACAGCTCGGGATGTAGCTGACTCTACAGATTTACACCTCTCCTCGAACGCGCCGGCACCCGCGCCGACCCCTCGCGCATCATAATTGTCTCCTCCGTCGCTGGCACAACCGTTCCCCATGTCGGCGACCACGGCACAATCATGTACAGTGTCTCCAAAGCGGCAGCCCACCACATGTCACGGCAACTCGCTGTCGAACTAGGGCCTAGAAACATCACCACCAACACCGTTGCGCCTGGCTTCTTCCCCTCGAAATTAGCCAATGGTTTGATTGAGGCGCTTGGAGGGCAGCAGGAGCTCGAAGACTGGAATCCACGAAAGCGGCTGGGGGAGCCGGAGGATATTGCCGGCGTCATGGTGTATTTGGCTAGCCCTGCAGGAGCTTATGTCAATGGCGAAGATATTGCTCTGGATGGGGGTGTGAGATATGCAGCAGGAAGGCAGTCCAAGTTGTAAACAATAAAATTCCTTTCTTCATATTCAAATCATGTCGCATGCATTACTCTCTTCTCGCGGTTATCTTGTACCATCTAGTATCCTACGCAGATCCATTCGACTGCTCCCTTTTCGTCTTCTCAATCCTCGCCAGCTGCACGCTCATACTAGTATTTTTCATCATGGCCTCCATATTCCCATCACAGAACGGGACCTGGTCTCTGAAATAGAAATTGTTTCCATTAACCTCCACAGTTAACCCCCAATTATCCTCCTTGTTGACCTTTCTTCCTTTCGCATCTTCCACATCCCCACCGTCCACCAGCTTTACTACTGCATCTACCAGCGTCTCAACAGGAGTAAAATATTCTTCTGGGAAGCTCTTCCACTCCTCTGGATTTAGTAGACCAGTCTTAATCGTGCCAGGACACGTTGCAAACGTCCTGATCCCCTCGTGGTGATAGGCTACGGTAATTGCTCTGTTGAACTGAATCACGGCTGCTTTGCTCCCACTGTACATTGGGCAGAACTCGCTCGGGTACAGACCGCCGCAACTCGCCGTCATAACAAGCACAGGGTCGACTTTGTCTTTGCCGTGTGCGGCAATGGTCTTGCGGAAGTAGTGTAAAGCAAGGTGGGAAGTATTCACTACGGCTTTATAATTTATATCAATGCTCAACTGATTCGGCGGTGGAGGCGGTCCCTTGTCCAAATCATGCTTTTCGTAGAAATTATCTCGTTCGACGATTCCTGCGTTGGCGAAAACAAAATCCACTCGTCCAGCCGCAGCGAAAGTTGCTTCGAATGCAGACACCAATGATTCATAGCCTGTGACGTTGGTTTGGTGGAAGTGTGCATTCTTTAGGCTAGAAGTGGCCTTTTTGCCGGCCTCTGCGTTTAGGTCGACTATGTGCAGGTCCCAGTCTTCGTGTGTTCGGGCAGATAGTGCTTCTGCGACTTTGAGGCCCATGCCAGAGGCTCCTCCCGTGATTAAGGCGACTTTCTTAGCCATGGTAGTCGTGTTGTTTGTATTTGAGTCTGGCGGATGTAACAGTAGTTGCAGGGGCTAATTTTTGACGCGAGATAGTGACTCAAAGGGCCAATGTCACTTGAAGCCTTTGAGAAATAAAGCTAGAAAGAAGTGTAATGTGTAACGATATGTCTGCCCTACATCTCTACAGGCACTTTAGTTCGCTTAGATAGGAAAGACACGAGAGCGTCCCGTGAACTGCTTCTCCGCATTCTCAATTTGTGAACCTAGGCTGCGGGAAAGGTTATTCCGGTGAGAGAAGCAAACAGATGAATTGCCGCTGTCCAAGTTTCCCATAGCATTGCCAGGCTCAAACCTGTCCCGGTATAGTCTCACAGCTCGATCAAGTCGGCTTAGCCCACCTCAATGGATGTACCAAGGTCACTCTGCTTTCGTCGCTACGACTTCACATGACTCTATTTTCATTTTAGAGTCTTCCTGTCATGAATCGGCACATTCGCTTTTGACAGTGGGGTTTCGCAACGCGTCGGAACGGAACTCCAGCCAGCCCGCACATGACTCGTTCTTACCCCGCACTACCCCAGCTACTGAATCGCCCCTGCAGCAAGGTTTCATCATTGCGGGTGCGGAAAACAAACCGCGAGCGCGTCCTTGCTCATCCGGACACCACGGTTCTCGACAAGCCTCGATAGCATTGGTCTGGCTTGACACATGCGAGGTTATGCTAACAATGGGGCAGCTGTTTGACCGACAGATCCGGCTCATTTGCCTTCGGAGTTAAGACCTCTGCTTTGGGCATGAGGTGAGACTCCTTAGCCAGCGTATTGTGTGGGTGCACAGAAGCATTGGACTGCAGCTATCAATATACCCCTCTCGCTCCCCACCTTGCTCAAACTTTCTTCATCTCTATTCCTTTTCTTCAGTCTGCAGTTGTTCTGGTATCAATTGTTCATCATGACGCTCCAATACTCTGCGAAGAACCTGCCCAAGCAGATCTTCATCAACAACGAATATGTCGACGCTAAATCCACCAAGAAGCTCACCCTCCACAATCCCAAAGATGGCTCGTTGCTCGCCGATGATGTCCCTCTAGCTGGTGAACAAGATGTTGACGCTGCAGTCGACGCAGCGGAGAAAGCGTTCCCGGCCTGGAAGAAGATGGGCGCTAATCAGCGTCGAGGTATCTTGAACAAGTTTGCGGATCTTATCGAGAAGAATTCGGAAGGTATTGCACAGCTATCGAGGATAAGCCTGGGTGCACCAGCAGCATTTGGAGCTTTTGAGATTGGCCTTTGTGCTGAGGTATGTTTTCTCTGTCCATAAATTTCATCATGGCTTTGAAATAGCAGAAGCAATTGCTAACCTCTGCATATAGACTTTCAGATACAACGCTGGGTTCATCGATAAATTTGGCGGTGAATCATGGCCACAAGAAGATGGCTTCCTCAAAATCGTGCGCAACGAGCCCCTTGGTGTGACTGCAGGCATCGTGCCATGGAACGGACCCATTGGCACGATTGGACTCAAGGCCGGACCTGCTCTAGCCACAGGCAATTGCTTCATTCTCAAGCCTTCTGAGAAGACGCCCTTTTCTTCTCTCGCTCTCGGTACCCTCATCAAAGAAGCCGGTTTCCCACCTGGTGTATTTCAAATTCTTTCTGGAGATGGCAGCACAGGTGCCCTGATCGCAAGCCACATGCGTATCCGCAAAGTATCCTTCACTGGTTCCATCTCCACAGGCAAGAAGATTCAAGAAATGGCCGCAAAATCAAATCTCAAGCGCGTTACGCTTGAGCTCGGTGGAAAGTCACCCGCTGTCGTCTTTGACGACTGCAACCTTGATAATGCAGTGACATGGACTGCCAACGCTATCACAGCCAACACGGGACAAGTCTGCTTCGCTGCCAGCCGTGTCTACGTTCAAGAAGGCATCTACGACAAGTTCATTGAGAAGTACAAGGATGCTATGAAAGAAAAGGCCAAGGAGATCGGCGATCCCGATGAATCAACTACCAATATCGGCCCTCTTGTCGACGAAGCCCAGTTCAAACGCGTACAAGGCTTCATCGAGCGCGGACAGCAAGGCCAAGGTACACTCGCAGTAGGCGGAAAGCGTGTCGGCGACAAGGGTTTCTACCTCGAGCCCACTGTGTTCACAGACGTCGATCCGAAGTCTGAGATTCACTGCGAAGAAATTTTCGGCCCAGTCTCTGTTGTGAAATCATTCAAGACTGAGGAGGAGATTATGGAATTGAGCAACAACACCAACTTTGGACTCATGGCTGGCGTCTTTACACAAGACATCAACAAGGCGCTGCGCGTTGCGAGCGACTTTGATAGCGGCATGGTGGGAATCAACTGTGTTAGTTTGATGTTTACGATGACACCATTTGGCGGAAGCAAAGAGAGCGGGTTGGGCAGGGAGTGTGGTGTGCATGCGTTGAGGGCATTTACCGAGCCGAAGACCATTATGATAAACATGAACTACTAGGTGTTGGATGTTTCGTTGGACGATTATGTAGATATTAGCCATTCTTTCACTGTTTATCATTGTAGCTTCCCTCTTTCTGGTATCATTAAATGTGGGTAACAAATAGGTCTGTCCCTGAAGCTTCCTGAGAATCATTCGACTGACGGACCGTGTGCTGCCTGTCGAAGATTGCAAGACCGTGCACAAGAAGGTTTCAAATTATTTAAGTGAAAAGGAAAAATGCACATGCAGTACATTTTCGAAAGTTATTGAATACACCAAGCAGTGCATTCTAACTGAAAGGCTACTCTAGTTGATACCTCGTCTACGGGATAACTTTTGCCCTTCTCATCCTGTCGAATACGCCACCCCATGCTTGCTTTGTCTCCCTCTCTTCTGTGAAACCCGTGCTATACATCTTGCTCATGTCATACTGCCTATCAAAGTCAAACTGCGTCATGAGAAAGTACTCAAAGCCCGGGAAAACCTTGTCATTGTGCGCGTGCCCTGCTTGGAGACCGTGCTTCTTCTCCAGCTCGTTCCAAGTAGAGATGTTATCTTTAATAAACTGCCTAATCTCTGGAGGATTTGGCGCAGGACCGGTGCCCTTGAGACCAAAGTAGCTGCACAGCACAGGCCACTTTTTAGACCAAGAAGATGGTGGTTGTTCATCTGCAACATTGTAGCCGCCGCCGTTTTCCGTATTCTTGTCCAGCGACAAATGTATTGTTTGTCGTGCAATCATGTCGCTACTCGAATCGTTACTTAGCGCCTTCCAACTCTTTTCTGTGCCGGGGAATGGGCATTCGCTTCCCTCGCCGTGCACTTCTTTCCACAGGCTCAAATATACACCCATTGATGTAGCTAAGCTGTAGAAATTCTGGTTGGGCACGAAACCAATGATGATATCTGGTCGTGTGTCGCACCAGCTCCACTTCTTATCCATTGCGAAGTCGGCAATAAAGTCGAGCTGGGGATGGTAGAAGAGCATATCACCAAACTGTCCCTTGATGCGCGGCTGCGACTCTTTGTGTGGAGGTGAAATGTATGGAGCAGAATACTCTGGGACCAAAGCGATGAGGTGACAGCCGTCTAGTGGTCATTAGTGAAAATAATATATATGAGGTGAGTCGAAAAGGCAAACTTACACATCTTCGCTCCAGTCTGAAGCACCACAAATTCCAAGTTTGAACACAGCTTATCAACTGCAATCAGTGTTTTCTTCCACATTTCGACCGCCTCGTCGAATTCCTTTTGTACATCTGTTCCTGCCTTGTATGCAAGGTAGTACACATGCGTCACCTCGTCGATATCATGGATCTTTTGTTTCAACTCTTTTTCAAGAGAAGTCTGGTCATTGGCGAGGAGGTCGATGCCTGATACAATGTTCAGACGTGAATCGTTGGGCCATTGCGATTGCTCTTGAGACAAAGGACGATTGGTGAGTGCATGGGCGCGCTTCCAAGTATTCTCTTTCGGGTAGTCGTTCAGAATCTCGTTGATGAAAGACCAGCCAGTCACACCAGAAGCACCAAAGACGAGTGCGGATTTCGACATTTTTTCACGGTCAAAATTGCACTTTGGTTGGGTCGAAGGGGGAAAACTTAGAATCAAGAAATACCTGTAGGTGTCAGGATCGCACTCGAGATGGCAGTCCACTGATTCCAAAAAGTTACATAGGCTAAGATATTCTTTTGCCGTATACGTGCCCCACAGGATGAGTACTGCCAGCTCACAACTCCTAGCCTAGGTCAGATGAGCTTCTGGACTACATTCCGATGTGTGGCGTTCATCTAACTACCCCGCGACGCAGGTGCGATCACCTTCGTCATTCCCGAGTAGACGCGATTCGGTCACGTATCGACTGCAGCAGGTTGGTGAACCCCTCAGTTCTTGATTCGTGTGAATTGTGCTAGATGCGACGGGCAGTTGGGCGGGAAATGTTAGCCGACAGGGACTGAACGGGGGCGCAGATGCTTCCCCGCTTTTCGCGATTCAAGTGAGCACTTCTTCGCGTGGTGTCTGATTCAAGTCATACGGAGAAACCAGTAACTTAATCACTTTGATGGCATTACGGACCGCATGAGGCTGAGGTAGTACGTGAGAACGAAATCTGGTTTGCAGCTATCGTCGTGCGGTTTGAATGTAATTGGAAGCAATGAAGGCCAATCTTTGGAAACCAGCAATTCTTGGTCCAACCTGTTGACCAAAAGGATTTCTTAACTGACCATGACTAGTAGTTTTGAAGTTACAAGCAGGCAAACTATACAACTCAACATCTAAATTCATTGAGAATCTGTTGGCAGAGTAATCGCTGGAGTATCTCAATATGACTGTCAACTGTAGCTAGCGCTACAATATTCTCAATTAATTCATGCTGCTGTTGCAGAACTATGGCTAAACTAAGATTTCATATTACCACTTCCTCAATGGAACTCGTTTTTGTCAGCGTAAACATCGTTCTCCAAGAAGACCTCGACCTTGTTGGTCATCTTGGGCGTTATATCCTCACACCAAAAAATGCACAAGAGACCTACGATGCCGAAGCTTAAGCTGCTCAGTGCAACTATCTTCAGTGCATGCGCATAGCTCCACTGGAATGCGAGAGCGGCTGCACCAATTGCTTCCGCACTTGTCCCAGGTACCTTGGCAATGGCGGCAGCGCCGAGGGGAATTGCTGCGAGTAAAGCTTGTGCGTTCTCTGTCGACATACCTGCAGCCATGGCTGCGGCTGGAACTGTAGCAGCAGCTCTAGTGGTTTGGCTGTTCGTAAGGATAGTGGTGTAGATAGCTTGGGCAAGAGAACCACCGGCATAGCGAGCCATTCCTGCAAGTCCACCTGAGAAGCCTAGGTCCTGTTGCGGAACTCCGAGCTGCGTGAATGCGATGGACTCATACTGCGCCCATCCGAAGAAGGTGGCATTGATGCAACAGAACGCAATCATCAGGCCTTGATTAAAGGGTGTGACTAGGCCCATAAGTGCTCCGAAAAGCACCATGCCAGTCCATGTTCCGATCAGAGTCCACTTCCAGTGTCCAAGTAGATTACCAAACGCCATTAAACACAGAGATCCGAATACAAGGCCAACATTTGGCGGTAACGTAAGAAGAAGAGTTGTGCTGCGCGAGGTATCTGGCGTGAGGTAGAAAACATTGACCATGGTAGGCCAGATGATGTTGACTGAGTAGTAGAACATTGTGACAATGAATGCCACAATAAAAGGAGCTGTGAACTCCCTTCCTTTGTGACTTCGGAAAAGATGTGGCGGGCACAGCTTGAATCTCGTATTGGACAAGGTCTCCCAAACTCCAAATGCAGCGATCAGGACGAATCCTACGACCATGGGCGCAATAACAGTAACGCTCGAGCTCGGCTTGTACGTCGTGTTTATGATACCCACCAATGCTAAACAAATTCCGGGAACGATGAGAGCAGTGCCAACATAGTCGAGCCCTTTGATTGCTTCGTGCCACGGCACACCTTTCGGATGCTTGGGTGGCTTATAGAGGAAGAATAGAGCGGCTAGAGAGAAGAACTGAGCAATAAGGCCAGCCCAGTATACCCATTGCCATGCACCGACGTCAATAGCATACTATTCAATTAGTCAGCGCCGAAGAACTATGCTGGCTGGATTGCCAAGCGATGATGGGGCTTACTCTTCCAACGATGGGACCGATAATCACAATGAGAAAGACGAAGCCATCAGAAAGGCAGATACCAATATGCCTGAACTTGTTTGGTAGTAATTCTGGCCATATTAGTGTGTGCAAGTCTGGACAGTAGAAGCGAGACCTACCAGGAATACTACACATTGCCATCTGTGCAAAGCCACCGCCAAATCCAGTAATCGCCAAACCAGCTGTGAAATGATTCGCACTTTTACTTGTTGCAGTCACAATAAAGCCCACGCAACAACATGCATTTCCAAAGAGCAAGAAAAGCCTTCGACCGAAGAGGTCAGAATTGGCTCCTGCCAGCAGGAAACCGATTGAGTTTGCAGTCGTGTATGCGGGAATGAACCACGCAAACGAGGTTGGGGAGCCGAACTGAATGGCTAGACGACCCATCATAGCGGCAGTGGTGGGAACTGGCCAAAAGGAGAGACCAAAGGTGGAAGACAGGACGAAGATGACGAACCATGTCTTCAGGGTTATGGTCACAGTTTCGCATTCAGCATTTTGGAGTCCATGAGGAGGATTGGAAGTGTCAGAGACTTGCTCAATTTGCTCTATATCGGTCTTCTCGATCGAAGAGCGACGAGGATCGTGGTCTTGGAAGTTGGCCACGGCCATGGTGTGTTGCTGTGAATGATGACTGAAAATGAAGCACAGATCGACTTGGAGGCTCTTGTGCTGCAAGTATATGATCAGACCAGGTTATTGTATGGAGATCGTCCTTGCCCTGTTCCTTTCATCCCGAAACCTTGTTGTGCTTTCCCCGCATCCCGGATTCAAGACATCCTGATCTAAGCCATTTCTGTTTTATGATGGCCAGTTACCATGGGATTGGGACACGCATCGTATGTACGACCCACCTGGTCGATCCGTGGCCAGGAAGTGGGTATCCGGGGTTGAGTGCGGAGAGAATCATTATCGTTTTATCTCATTACGGTAACCTGATTAGGAAATGTGTGATGGAGGGGATGATCATCTTGGCTTAGGAATAATACTTCCGGAAACATCATAAAATCTTATCTCCGTATATGGGACTTTACTGGTTCGTAAGTCCTTCCATCCAATTATACGCCGCTGTCATTGCAAGCAGGCATTGAAGCCCAGATTTCAGGTTTGCCACTCCCGTATCTCAACTATGTCAAACATCCACAGCAGCCACACCACCCTTGATTGGCAAGGCATTCCCAGCGCCATGGGAATCTACTTTCTCTAACCCATCAAGGTTCACGATTTCCTCGCGCGTGATTCCATCCGTTTCATCACAATCAGGAATCGCTTTTCCAAAGGCGATTAAATCATGCCTTCGTAGGCACGGTTAGTACTTCCCTGGTCCTCTGAGCTTGCACCTCGGAGAGGCGGATGACTTACCCGGCCATAACCTTGATTCCACTTGTCTTGTAATCCATGAAGTGATCAGCATCCGGCATCAACGCTGTCCCCAGTCAGTCCCGCAGCCTCTCCACCCAGTGCCCCCTTCGCTTTATCTTACCCGCCTGATACTCCGCACTGCTCGCGAACTCTATCCAGTCCTCCCATCTCCTGACCCAGATTGTGCTACACGCATCATAGTCCAACACCTCCATACCTAGGCTCTTGACCCGTTCTTTCATCTCGGGGCTTTGGTACGTTTGAGTGTATCGTGTAATCTTCACAGCGTGAAATTTCTCACACGCAACTGTGAGGTCGGCGTGTACGTGATTGTAATGCATTTGAAAATGCACGTCTGAGACTGAAGGGAGCTTTCTAAAGAAGAAGCAAAGCTTGATACATGCTGAAGATTTGATGTTAGATGGGTTTGATTTGACTGCCAGATAAGGGCACTCATACGCTGGTAATTCTCTTTGACGTCCCATTCAAAACGAGGGTTTGCGAACTGATGCTGCAGAATGGTGAGTTGATGAGCCGGAAAGGAAAGAAAGATAAGTTACATGAATCTTGTTGTGAACCATATTGTCCGATTGCAAGGTGTGTGGCAGCAGGAGGTAGGAATGGGCAAGCTCGCATTTATATCTAGTTAGTGAAGTTGGAATGCTTTCGGTTGTCCAGTGGCTGCTCCTAAGGGACCGATGTCAGCCAAGTGAACGGAGCGGGGTTAAGGGTGTGAATGTGGACCTGTGGACGGTACACTGAGAGAGTCTATCGGCGAAAGACAAGTGCAAATGCCGTCATGTGAGTTATGCCTATACCATAATTATATCACTTATCTCAATACATAAGCCATAAATAAGTCATACATGGTGGATAGGAAAGGGGGGTTTCAAAGGCCATTGTCGTTCTAACAGGTCCTGTCCTGTGTGGTATATTCATACTTTCATTTACTTAGAATACTACGACTTGTCTCTTCTCAGCTTTACCTGCCTCCATATCTGCTACCATCTGAGGAAGATCATCGATCTTACGGAACTCAACTTCCGGCTGGATACTATGAGTATGTCAGTTCTCTATGTCCCCATTGCGGACTTTGCACATTTACGTACCTATGCCTCCCAGTAAAATCGATTGCCTTTTTCATTCGCTGCGGAATACCCGTACTGTCAGCCTTGACGCGATACCTTCCTGTTGTCAAGTCAAAAGTATTGATGAAGTCAAGTCCCTTGGGTGCGATTCCGATAACCATAAGCAAACCGCCTGTCCTGAGGATATCTGGCGCCCCAGCGTATGCCGCGTTTGATGCACTATACACAGCAGCGGCATGACATCCTTTCCCTGTGAGCTTTTTAATCTCCTCAACGTAGTTTTTGTTGGTCATAGAGTTGAAAACTGCGTCTGCGCCGACCTTTTTCGCCATGTCGAGTTGGTGATCGTTGATATCAAGACCAATGGTTTTGATGCCCATCTACCCCTTGTTAGATTTACAAGCATCCAGCGAACTGAGTGGCGGAGGCTTACTGCTTTCGCATATTGTATAGCATATTGCCCCAACCCACCGCATCCAATAATCGCCAACCAATCTCCATCTATTAACTCACAGCTGTCCACGGAATGGAATGCTGTGATTCCTGCACAAAATAGAGGAGCACTACGACTCATATCTAGATTCTGTGGTAATTTGACTGCATTTTGCCAATCCACGACCGCGTACTCGGCAAAGTAACCATCTACTACAAACCCCTGTAGCTTCTGGTTTCCAGTCTCACAGCGTAAGTTGTGCACCATGCAGCCGTCACACTCAAAACAACAGCCGATGAAGTAGTTAAACCCGATGGCGTCGCCGACCTGGAACCCTTTTTCTTGGGCGTCTACACCGATAGCCTCAATATGGCCTACCCCTTCATGACCAAGAGTAACGGGATAGTCAGGGCGCATCTCCATCATCAAGTCAGAGTGACATAGTGAAGCGCTTTGGATCTTGACGAGGAATTGATTGGGCGCGGCAGTCGGTTTTGCAATCTCGTTGATGACAACTTTCTTTTGCTTGCTTGAAATGTATTAGGAGTTTAATAAGAGCCAATAAGGTGGTACACTTACGGATCCCACTGGCCAGCCTTCATGGTTGCAGAAATATCTGAAAAGAATCAATCTAAGATTGGACTGGTTTTGGTGCTGCGATGGCTTCTTGAGATATGTATGGCAGCAGATGTTGCACGTTGGCTATATAAGCATGAAATGTGAGAAACGACGAAAGAGGCAAGAGTTCAGGGATGCTACACCATAGCGTCTTCGGGAGGGTGGATTACTGGCTTTTGCCGAAACCGTGCAAGCGGAAAACGAGGGCCGACCCATTGCAATGACTGGATACAACAAGGCTGATTGTGCGCTTGGGAGCATATGCAGCGGGGATGAGCAAAGCGGGGTTTGCGATTCTCTGGATCTTGCAGAGGCTAGCAGCTCATGGAAGTCACTTTACGTCATGGGTCACATTCTTGATCAGTAAATATTTAGCTGCAGCCTTTGGTATTGAGTAAATTGAAGAGAGCCCAAACGCGTGACATGCGATTACTGTGGTAAGCCTACAGAAGTTTCGATCGCTCATCTAGATCATCCGCTATGATAGTACAAAGTTGACACCTGAGTTCAGGTCATCATAGAATTTCTTTTTCGGCTCATCAAGTTTTGGTGCTGGCCAAGCAAAGAAGAAATGGGGATAACCCTCGTAAAAATAGTATGTGTTTGGGACCCTGCTGATGTGTGAGCTTCATCGAGGATCACTGTAACATAGGGCTTACCCAGCCTCATCGAGTTTCTGTTTCATGAGCACACCATCATCCCTCAGAGTGTCGTGTCCCGCGACTGATATGTATACTTTCTTTAGATCCTTTAATTTCGGGTGTAAAAGAGGTGACGCATAGGGATCAGTGGGTGGGGCCCCAAAAGCTTCTATACACTTATTAGTACATGCAAAGCTGATAACGCAGAATTCAATTACCCCAAAAGGCCTTCATCGCACCGGCTGTGTTCACAGTATGCTGATCGTGCTCTGCCATTGCTGTATACTTCGACTTCAGCTCTTCGGGAACGCCATCGGGATGAATGGTCGCTGGTATAATGCCTATCACGCCAAGCAGTTGATTCCCTAGGTCATCATCGATGGCTTTGAGCGCTGAACTGAAAGCCAGATTGCCTCCAGCAGAGACTCCCGCAGTGAGGAACTTGCCCTCAGCCGTGTTTAACCGCTTATAATTTCCCAGTGCCCATCGTAGGGCCTTATAGCAATCATTGATTAAACCTGGGTGCTTATTCTGCGGAGCAAGCCCATACTCGACAGAGACGACCACAATGCCCCCAGCCTTGGCGATTGCCCTGCTAAATGGATCGTCGCCATCAATGTCACCCATAGCCCAGCCGCCACCATGGTAGTATAAACAGACCGGGTTGCCACCAGTGTACCCCTCTGGCGTATATATGCGCACTTTCAAGCCGTCGTCGGTCGTTGTATCTTCGGTGTGGACTGAAGGGTCGGGCGCAGGGAAGCTGTATTTGCTGGCCATGATGCCACCGTAGCGCTCAAATGTCGTTGCCATTCTCGACACCGGAGGATGTAGTAGTATACGCTCGCCAAACTCCTCTTCGAACTGCTACTGTCAGAAACTCCATAACTGCGATTCTCTAAAGCTACCAACTCCCTACCTCTAGCCATGGTTTTGCGAATCCTTCAGAAGCCATTGTCGTCCAACGTCAAGGAGAGGGAATTCAGTGTGCCCTTCCATCTTGGAGAAGGCTGGTATAAATGCCACCCACCAATCATGAGGAATTGTAAATCATTCGTGTCATGTACGCCTGCGTAGAGCACTCATCTCGACTCACTTCGGATGCCGGTGGACGTCAGCGATCTATGCCATTTTGGGGATCGCGCAACGCTTAAGCAACTCCGACCTCCCCCGCCAACACCCTCGGCCTGCAGCTTGAAGTTCAACACCACTGTTGCGAGTAATTGGTAGCGCGAGTCATGTCGGCTTTAACCCTACCTGCGCCTTCGACCTCGGTGTTTGGTTTTCTTCTTTATTTACCTCCGTAGCTATTTTCACACCACAGTAATACCACAGAATGGTCTCAAACGTTCAGAGCGACGGCAACCCAGCCCTTGCGCGCATCCCGCCATGGGTGAGAGCCAAGCTGCGACCCATTGCTCTTGAAAAGATACAACAAGTCCATGAATGGGTTGAAAATGAGTGCATACCCGCTGAGAGAATCTACAAGGCACAATTGGCAGCCAGCAAGACAAGATGGGAAACACCAGCCATTATACATGATCTGCGCAAGAAGGCAAAGGCTCAAGGACTTTGGAACCTGTTTTTACCGAATCACTTTGAGGAAAGTCCCGGATTGACCAACTTGGAGTATTCATGCTGTGCTGAGATCATGGGCCGAGTGTATTGGGCTGCGCAGGTGACGTTTGTTCCAGAACACCTCTGGGATTTTTACTGATTGTTCGCAGACAATGAACTGCCACGCCCCAGAAACCGGTAACATCGAGCTTCTCGCAAAGTACTGTACACCTGAGCAAAAGAAGAAATGGCTGCATCCCCTTATGAATGGCGACATGTCCTCAGCATATAGCATGACCGAGCCAGATGTCGCCTCATCAGACGCAACCCAGGTTGGCATCAAAATGGAAATCACAGATAAGGAAGTCATCATCAATGGCCGCAAGTTGTACGGCAACTGCAAGTCCAACCCGGAAATGCAGTTGTTCATTTTGATGGGCTGCTCAGACCCTAAAAATCCGAACCCTTGGAATCGACACACCACATTGGTGGTTCCTGCGAATTCACCTGGTTTGACCCAAGTAAGGAATTTAACCATCATGGGCTACGATTGGGCGCCGGAAGGCCACGGCGAGTACATTTACGAAAACGTACGTGTCCCTCGCGAGAACATCATTCTCGGACCTGGGCGCGCCTTTGAGATCGCTCAAGGTCGGCTAGGACCAGGGCGCATTCATCATTGCATGAGATTGATAGGCCAAGCCGAGCGCGCTTTTGAGCTTGCCCTCGTTCGATGCATGGAGCCTCGCAAGAAGCCTCGAGGCAAGTTCATTGGCGAGTTCGATAGCAACATTGAGCGCATCGCCGATATGCGCATGACTATCGATGCAATGCGCCTTGTCGTGCTCAATGCCGCCGATACTATGGATCTCCAAGGCAATAAGGCTGGGAAGTACGCTATCGCACAAAGCAAGATAATGGTGCCGAATGCGCTTCTAAAGGTCATTGATGAGGCGATGCAGATGTATGGCGGGCAGGGATTGACACAACATACACCACTGCCGGAGTTGTGGACGTATGCTAGATTTGTTAGGGTTGCTGACGGTCCGGATTCAGCACACAGACATCAGGTCGGGAGGGATCAGATGAAGACCGCAAAAGCATTTAGGGAGCGTGCAGAAGAGTATACTGCGAAATACAAGGAGCTTTGTAAGAAGTGGAACCTAGAACCAGAGGTGTTCCATGGCATTATTTAAGCACGCATCCGCTTTCTGCTAGTTTGTAGTCTGTAATTGATACTTTCAAGTTTGAGTTAACTCTCGCATCCTGTGGTACCACTGTCCTTTCATCCATCAAACATTGAATGATATTGGAACCCTCGCGTTTTCAAGGCGGCGGGTATCCCGCGGTTATTCTGTCCCGAAACTAACGCACTTTTAGTGCGATGCGGAGAGCTCACCCATGGCTTTACACGCCTCGGCTGCGCGGGCACTTCGCGAGTCATTGGCGTAGACTTAACCATTTAATCCAAGACACAGTATAGAAAACACAGCTTCGCTAACTAACCCATTCACTGAATATATGTTTTAGGAGAATCTCAGCTTTGACATCGGTTCCAAGTCGAGCTGAATTGCAAAGCGCAGCTCAATCATGGCCGGACCAGTACGCCAACAGATCGATGTATCATCGCTAGAGCAATACATCAGGCATAACGTCTCGGCGATTCAAGTACCTATTACATTAAAGCAGGTTAGCATTCAAATTCCATGTATTTGCATATTGTATCACTAACAATTTAGTTCGGCTTTGGCCAATCCAATCCAACATACCAGCTAACATCCTCCACTTCTCAAAAATTCGTGCTCCGCAAGAAACCCCCAGGGAAACTTGTGTCCAAGACTGCTCACAAGGTTGAGCGCGAGTATCGCATTCTCCATGCTTTGCAGAATACAGATGTTCCCGTGCCAAAAGTGTACTGCTTATGTGAAGATGAAAGCGTGATTGGCAGTAAATTCTACATCATGGAGTTCCTCGACGGCAGGATATTCGAAGAGCCGAGCTTTGAAGGGGTGCAGGAGTGGGAGAGGAAAGAGATGTGGCATGATGCCATACGAACCCTTGCTAAGCTGCACCGCCTAGACCCTAAAGCCATTGGGTTAGAGACCTACGGCAAACCGTCTGGTTTCTACAATCGACAGATTGCAACTTTCACAGCGCTGGGGGAGGCACAGAGCCAAACAAAGGATATTGAGACAGGCCAGCAGGTTGGAAATGTGCCGAGGATGAAAGAGCTAGTACAGTTCTTTAGTGATAAGAATGAGCAGCCTAGAGATAGAGGAGTACCGATACACGGAGACTATAAGATTGACAACTTGGTCTATCACAAGACAGAGCCTCGGGTAATTGGTATTTTGGAGTAAGTCGTTTCACAGAACAAGTATGAACGTACCATCACCAGAACACAACGCTAATAACACCATAGCTGGGAGATGTCGACAATCGGGCATCCGCTCTCCGACCTCGCCAACCTCATCGTGCCATGGACAATAACTGCCTTTAGCACCGAGCGAAGAAACAGTCATCCAGCCTTCGCACCAAATGCGGTGACTCCTGGCCTACCTACGCGCGACCAAGCAATCGCATGGTACGCCGAAGTAGCCGGTTGGAACCCAGCGCAGGAGCTTGCCTGGGGATCTGCATTCGCCATGTTTAGAGACAGTATCATATTTCAAGGCATCGCTAGTCGATACGCTGTAAGGCAAGCGAGCAGTGCGCAGGCGAAAAAGGTAGGAGCTGAGATGGCACCGGCTGCGGAGATATGCTGGGAATTAGTACGGAGGGCTAAAGAGAGTACGAAGATGAGAGCTAGTCTATAAACCAATAATTTTGAGATCATGACCTAGTATTTGCAATGAGTTATAAGTTTTAAAATAAATGAGAGTCGAAAGTTTGTTTGTATGATGCTTGGAATCAATTTTGATATCGTCATAGTACAATCCATTAATTGGATCTCTCGATATCGCTGAAACTGCTGGCTTTAAGGCGAAATAGTTCAAGTCACAAACAATTAGACATGGAGCAAGGCATGATTGAAAACACGTAGATTCTCCATTAACAATGCAAAACTCCAGGCTATGCATATACACTTATCCCCAAACGCTCCGAACGATGCAGTACACGCCTACCCACATTAATCTAAGCCAGAGCCGCCTCCAAAAGCTTCATATGCTGCTCAGGGTGCGTCTTCTCGACATTGGTCTTTGCGACCTTCTTCATCATAAAGTTGGCATCGATCTCGACATCCTCGACCAGCTCACCGTTGGAAACACGCCATGTTCCGGAAATGGTGAGGATTCCAACTGGTGGCTTTGCGTTGACGAGGGAGTTCACTCCGTCGGGGACGTTGGTGAGTGTGAGTTGGTAGGTTGTCTAGGCGTGTGTTAGCATGCATGTCACCTGGGAGAGCTGACGATATAGGAGGATGTGATGGGTGCCTAGTTGGGAATAGGGGCAGAAAGTCATACCTGGCCAATGGGTTTTCTATCAGTAATGGAATAAGTGGCCTGGGTGGCTTTGTCGCCACTTTCGAAGTGATAGCTGATGAGCGCAGGGCATAAGGTCTTGATCATGAGATCGTGGTTGTGCAGGGCTGCGACCACAACAGCGGCCGGAACGCTGCCAATGGGAGTGGAGATGTGGGAAGTAGGCATGTTGATGGTTCGGTTGGTGCGGTGATTGGCTATTTAAAGATTGGGTGCTGATATGATGGTAGGCTTCGAAGGCTTGATGGTTGGATGGTTGGAGTTGTAGATGTTGCGTGATGACGACCTTGATGACAGTGACGATCGAATCTTATATACACATACTACTCCCCCTCGTGCACTGCCACTAATGCTCTGAATCATCCTAAAGCAGACGTCCAAACGTCAAGACAAGGTCAAGATGCACATCCAACACCCCTGTTGCTGCATCTCTTACTCAGTCAAGACAGAGCATAAACCCCACCGAAACCCTTCCGCTGGTACGACACCGACGATCATCCGCTCGCCAATATCGAAATAGAAGCCACGGAAACACGCCGTGTTGTTTGGACAAGTTACTGGGGCCTGTGCGTGGAGGCGACAGGAGCCGGATTCGTAAAGTGAGGCAGCCGATCGCTTCTTAGCCGGGTCGGCGAACCACGGTTCCCACAGATTTTGCAGTTTGACCACGCAAACGAGTATGCTAAAGATATCGCCATCTCTTACAGAGGTACTCTTCGTTTGTACCTGACACTCTGCATGCTAACAATTACGTCGTCAAAGGCTTTGCGGGCTTGCGATGCCCTCATTCAGGCTTCAGCACTCGTACTCAACACGAGCGCAGCAGCGCAACGTCAGCGGCGAAGTACAGCTTGTGAGGCCGATCCTGTACCATGCTGACCGAAGAATGTCAGATCCGCGCGGATCTCCAGGCTCGATAACGATTAATTGGACGTGCTGATGATGTTTGACGTGCAGAGTCGGAGGTTTCGATGATGGGTCGGATGTTTCGACGGGCTTTGCGCGATGGGGAGCCGAACTGCACTAGCGTGAACTGTAACTTGCAGCCTCGCATCATCAAACATGTACCTCTATTTTCGACTTTCGTGGTCCGGGGAACATCGTGATAATGTTTTCGACCTTTTCGACTTGTGCCCTGCTTGCGATATGGCAATTTTCAGCATGCCTAGCTGGAGAAGTGGTTGCTGGTGTTCACCCTGCTTTTCTCATCACCACCACATCTCTCTCAGCTCCATGTTGCAGAGTATACGGCATAAGCCCTTAGTTCACTGTCATTGAAGGATAGAAAATCCTCTCGATCTAGGATAAAAGCGAGTGAGCTAGAAAAGGGTGTACGAGACCGTGATGGCCTCGCCAACTCGAACACTCCAAATATACTCTTCGTAACTTGAAGCCTAGGTAGTAAAGGCAGCCCTGAATCAAATTTACGGACCTACGGGAGTCGCGACAACTCTGATTATTCAGCAATTGTATCGTCTCAGTCTTGCGGGAAGAGTATTGTTCATTGTTGAAGAGGAATATATTTACAATCAAGTGTGCTAACAAATGCTATACCAGCAGAGCCCATAACTTGAAAACGACCATACTGCCAATGTGGCTTACCTATCCAAGGCTCATATCTTCATACATTCAGGCGCATTAGTATCGCTCAAAGCTTTGCCTCAACCCCCTCCTTCTCGTTGCCCTCCGTACTTCTCCCTGTAAAACTGACCGTTGCACTCGGTCGTACAGTGCCACTCTTATTAATAACCTGCAGCTTCTTCAGCCTCGACAGCGGCTCATCGTCATCCTGATCCCGCACGTAAAACGCCCAATCAGCTGTAGGATCGATTTCCGTCTGACTGTATCCATTGCCCAGCCACGCGAAACGGTTGCCAGAATACTTGACATTCCAGTCATCGAGCCGCAACTCCATCAGTGCTTCGATGTAGTGCAGCGTCGAGCCTGGCCAGAGTGCTGTGACGGGGCCGTCGGGACCGAGAGACTTGTACCACGAGCGGCAGGCATCGTGCCAGACTGTGCGTTTCATGAATTCATCCTTGAATTGGAGGAAGTCATCGATGGCCTCGCTCTTGGGTGAGAATTCGGAGATGTTGTGTGTTTGGAAGCGGTCGATAAGTTTGCACATGTAGTCGGCCTGGCACTCGATTGCACTTAGCACGGGTCCATTGCCGATAGGGCAGTTAGGACCGAGGAAGATGAGGTAGTTGGGGAAATCTGCAGCTGCGACGCCGAGGTAGGAGCGTGGCTCTTTGGCCCAGATATCTTGCAGATTTTCGCCTGCGGGGTTGATAACAGGGAAGCGGGGTTTGAAAGAGGTGTTGAAGCCCGTTGCACAGATGAGCACGTCAATGGGGTATTCTTTTCCGTCATCGCAAACACAGCCACGCTCGGAGATGGAGTTGATCTCGCCGTACACGGTTTCAACGTTGGGCTTGCCGAGGGCCTCGAGGTAGCCGACACCAGGTGTAAGGCGACGGCAGCCGACATGCCAATTCGGGATGAGCCGCTCCTCAAGGTACTGGTTTTGTAGCTTGTCGGTCATCTGCTGGCGGAAGTAGGCTTCGGTATCGTTGTTGATGTTGCTGTTCTTGAGGAAGATACCGAATTGGCCATTAAGGCCGCGCTCTACACTCTTGCGGTAGTCCACGAGAACGCCAGGTCTTGTAGCAAATTCGAGCTTTTCGTGCTCAGAAAATACGTGTTGCTCAAGGCCCTGCACGGGAGACACCCAAGTTGGTTCGCGGATGAAGGTCGTTACTTTCTCAACGTAAGGTTGAATAGTAGGAAGCACTTGAATTCCCGAGGAGCTGAAAGATCAGCAAGTGGTTGAATCTTGCTTAAGAATGATCACTTACCCATTGCCGATGAGCCCGACATGTTTCCCTCTTAAATCGACTTTATCGTCCCAATTTGCTGTATGTAGCAGCGTGCCCTTGTACTTGTCCAATCCTGGAATTGCGGGCCATTGCCAGTTGTTCAAGATGCCAGACGCGTTGACTAGAATATCGCAATGATCATTTACGACTCGGCCGCTCACAAGGTCGTTGACCTGCACGTCATATCCGCCCGTTTCCTTATTCCATGTCGCACCAACGACCTGGTGCTCTGTTTTGACATACTTGTGCAACCCATACTTGCGCGCAAAATCATTAAAATAGGCGAATATCTCCTTTGAACTGGCGTACACGGCAGACCAGTCGAGTTTAGGCTCGAAAGACCATGTGTAATTGTGCGAAGGGACGTCACAGGCACATCTGCGGCGATCTGTTAGCGATGGGTTGGTTAAAGATTGATTCGCGCATCATGGCTCGGTAATCGTGGGGCACAGGGAATCGCATCCTCCACGCCCACATCTCGTTATGACTTACCCGGGATATCGGTTCTCGAACCACGTCCCTGAGACCTCTGGATTCTTCTCATAGACTTGGAGGCTGTAATTTGAGAAGTGCTTTTGCAGCTTGTATGCCATCAAAAGGCCCGAAGCACCTGCTCCAATGCAGATGACGCGAACATGGCGCTGTGCGTGGATGGGTCCTCGCAAGCGATGCTGAGCATCCGTTTCGGGACGACGTGTTGACGGAACAATGAAGTCTGCCATTGCGCGAAGGGTATAGAACAGCGTTGAAAGAAGAGCAAGGGAAGAAGATAAGGCAAGATTGAAGGTGCAGATCGGTGACGCGACAACCATAGCACCCTCTTAAATCAGCTCCAATCCGCGTAACACTACAGCTTCCCCATTATCCAGAGTCATGTTTAGCTTCGTCTTCCCTGCCCAATGAGTCAAACGTATGGTTTCTAAAACCCGGGGCTCCGCTCCGCCAGGTCATGGTAGGGCATCCGGGATGCCGGCGATCTTGTGACGATTCGTGGGGCAGGCCAATTGTGCGGGATACAACTCGTGTTCGGCCTGGCAAAGCATTTCCGCTGGACATGCGGCCGAATCAGAGAACCTGGTCTTCGTACCAAACGCCACTGCCGCTCATGGGCGAATTGGAGACCGCACTACCAATGTTCTGGAGGCTGGTTCGGATACGGATGCTCGGTTCCCTTTCATTCCAAAGGCACAGTAGCCTCGACTAGGGTGAAGATGCCGCTGACCGAGCGGCCGTACCTGTCAGGCGTCAGCTGATGCAATGTCAAGGCACGATTATCTTTTTATCTGAATGTTGATGATAGTGGGCTGGCAGTTTGGGTGAAAATGGATAGATTGGAGTCACTCCTCTAACGAAAGATTGCTATACGATTGTGTATCCGCCGTCCGCAACCAATGTAGCACCAACCATGTAGCTTGCTGCATCGGAATGCAGGAACGCGATACAATCGCCAATTTCCTCCATCTCAGAATAGCGGTGAACAGGGACTTTTTTGCGCTCGACTTCCATCATATCGCCTTGGCCCATGGTCGCCTGCACCAGCGGCGTCAGAACATAGCCTGGGGCAATCGCGTTGATTTTGATGCCCTTGTGTGCAAATGCAAGAGCATCTGATCTCGTTAAGCCGACCACGGCGTGCTTACTTGCGGAATACGCAGTGGCAGGTACATTAAGAGGAGGAGCGACGAGGCCGTACATGGATGCAACGTTGACAATGGAGCCGCGGTAAGAGCGATATGAGTCCGAGAGCTTCTCCTGCTTCAGCATCTGGCGTATCTGGGCGCGTTGACATGTCCAAACAGCTGTCGTGTTGATAGCAATGACTTTCTCAAAATCTTCTTTGGGAATTTGATCCGTGGTCTTGATAATGCCGCCGATGCCAGCGTTGTTGACCGCGTAGTCTAAGCGCCCGAATTCTTTGACAGTCTTTTCAATGCTGTCATCAATGGCTTTCTCGTTGGTGACGTCTACTTGGAACTCCTTGACTGAGACATCTGGCGAAATCTTCTTGAGTTCACTGACAGTCGTGGTAATAGCATTGCGATCCAAAAGTGCGAATGAGCGGACCCCTTGTCGTGCAAGCGCGTAGGCAGTATATTGCCCAATGCCTGATAACAGTTAGAGTGAAGCTTCTGGGCTACGAAATGTGAAGCCTTGAACGAACCTGATCCTGCACCAGTGATGTATGCAACACCTTTCAGAGCGAAAGCCATGTCTTCTAATCTAATGCTATTGCAAGTGACTATGATACCTTGACTTCACAATGAGGAATTCACTGGCACAAGCACACTCGCTAGAGCATGAGTCTAGATTAAGTTGGGTTGGCAGTATCTGCCGCTAGCATGGTCCTGCACCCCGGATAGCTTCACGCAGCTGGAGCTGGAGCTAAAGCAAGGCAAGGCCGCCTTGCATATGCGTGGTGTGAATTGTGCTCTGTTGCATTACCGAACGCGGGGCAAAGTCTATGGCGTTGGTGGGCGGGTTTACGGTCGGAGGATCGGCTATGGGTTTCCTGGTAGTTGTGAGAGTGCGCGAGTCATGTAAGCTCAGTGTATTCTCATCCGAACCTGGCCTCGAGACTGCTTGGGAGACTGGAGGAGGCGCTGATCCAAATAAGCCCTGGCAACGGAGACGAAGGAGTTCGGATGTTGTTGAAGGTTACACAGCAGTCTCGGGTGAGGCTCCAATAATAGCAACGACGAAGATATTTGCTTCGACTGTTCATGTACTACACTTTTGGTCTCCGATGCCCTCTGTAGCTCAGGATGTGCTGGTCGCTTGTGATGGTCAAGGAAAGGCGCTCCGTTATTGGGTAAGCTCTCACGTGATGGCGCGTTTACGCACGGTCTTGCTGCAAAACATCGACGCCACATAATGATCAGCCTTGCACGTTCTCACTTCCCCTCATTGCGATGCGCAGACCACCATGCCCCCCACTCCCTACCGAATTGCGCAAACGTCCAGCGAAGCTAAGAAACAACACAAGAAGAATGGGCCCCGTATCCCCGAGCGCCAGCAGAAGCAGCTGGAGCGCGCCTACGAATTAGACCAACGCGCCGCCCGTGCGCGCGAAGCCGAGGAGCGCCGCAAAGCCGCGAAGAAGAAGCGCGAGCAGAGGGAAGAGAAGGAGGAGCGCGCACGGAAACAGATTGGTGTCGGACTTGCGACACAACTTGTTGGATACAGTCATACCCAGGCACAGTTGAAAAATGGCATGGAAGCATTCTTGGGTGTTAGCAAGAGGAAAGCAGAAGAGCAGCGCAAGAAAGATGCCGAGTTGACAAAGAAGTTGGAGGAAATTGCGGAAAATATCGAGAAGGAGCCATGGGATGATGACGAGGCTGATGACATTGTGCTCGACTTGCCCAAATTGGATGTCGCTTCTGGGGAGCAGTGGGTTGACAATGAACTGGACGACGATTCGCTTCTTGAGCTACATGATCCTGTCAAGTCGGATCCTATCCATGAACCCATCAATAATGTGCAGGCACCTTCTGCAGCTGCACCTCCCCTGGACCCAACCCCACTGGACCCACCTACCGCCAAGGAGGACCCCGACATTATCCGTGTTCATGGCCCTATCAATAAGGCAATGGAGGCTGTATTAGATAGACTGCCTGAGCCTGTGATCGAGTTACTGTCTCATGATATCTCAACAAAATTGCCAGACTGGGACCCCCAGCCAGGGCTGCTTCACAGATTGACCCCAGTTGGATTACCACCTCATCGGCTACGCATCAAGATTGGTTGCGTTGTGACCTTGCTGAAAGATTTGAGTTCAAGCAGTCAGCTATCGAAGAGCCAACATTTGCAAATATTGCGAGCTGAGAATGACCGTTTGGAATGCTTGGTTTTGGACGGCCAGCTCGAAGGAACCAAAACGTTTCTCACTCGGGTTGCATTCACTGCGAGGTACAAGAATCAAGAGCAGTATCCTTTCAGGCGAACCCAGTTTCCAATACGTGTCGCGGCCGACTATGCGCCGTTACGTCTCCCTCGAGACACATCGCAATCTGGATTCAAGCTACCCTCAGTTCACGGTCATGTGCGCTCTTCAAGTTTGCCTTCAAAACCGACTGATCCTACAGCAAAGCCCCACTCGGCAGCAAACCAGAATCTGAGCTTTAAAATGCCAGGGCTTCCAGCGTCGAAATCAAGTTCATCCATCTCTACCAAGCGTATATTAAAAGACAAGCCTGCGCCCCCTATAGTACAACCATCGGCTGACTGCTGGGACGACTTCCTCGAGAGCGGTACACAGATTGCTCGTGAACTTGCGACCGAGACGATATTTCCAGTAGCAAGTCTGTCCCCCTCCATCTCCATCGGTGACTGCCTTCCCCCATTGTCAACTCAGGACTTGGACTTTTCTTTGGAAGACCTGGAGCAGGAGACCGTGCTAGACACTGGGATTCCAACGGCACCAGAGACCGTCCAGGATGTTTCGAAGACGAAGAATCCGCTCCTGGTCAACAAAGTAGCAAGCAAAGCACCATCGTTGGACACAATCGTTGCTCCGGAAGTTGAGACAGCTAAGCTTGCATCCTCGAGCAAGGTAAAAGCCCTGGGTGGCCCTTCAAAACAAGCGAACAAGTCGCGAAGTTCCAGTGCTTCTGCGGCTATGTCTAGTCCCTCGCTATTCCCACTGAGTCGGAAACCTCCATCAGTTTCCGACAGACCAGGCCTGAAGAGGAAGGCATGGACCGCTCCACGAAACGACTCTGTAGCCCCCAGGAAGCGCTCATACCCTCCTGCAGCTCACCCCACGCGTCCAGTTTCGGTGTCTGCTACGAGTAACGCACAGACTTCTTTTGATGACTTCGTCATGTCGACACAGGATGTAGCGTCTTTCTTTGAAGATGATGAGAACTTGGTTTTTGGGTCCCCGCCCATTCCTACATGAGTTTACGAAATGGATGTTGGATAGACATGTGGCGTTTGTGCTTTTTGGATAGATATATACCCCTTTGGTTACACGTCGTTTTTTCTAGGATATCAAATTTTGTATAGATGCCAACGTCCTAATGTCATTGTCTCGGTTTGTTGAATGAATGCTGTACATGTGCTGTTATGAAGATAGGAAATAGAACAATCTTACGAAAATACAGACCTGTGCTAGTGATGCCTATGATGATATTGCAATTTTACAGCATCCTGATTAACTCCACATTGAGTTTGATGTACTTGTCTAGAATAGAGTTAGCTCAAACAGACCGCCGGTTTTGCCCCTGCTCAGAGCATAGAAGAGAGTTGGATTCAGGAAGCCGCCAAAGGAATGCTTGTTTTTCACTTAACATAGGAACATGGCGCCTTTTATCACAGACGAAGTTTGAAGTTGAATGGTAGCTGTGGAATGATAGTTAAATTGACTAAGTATCTATAGGTAAGTTCTTATCTTTCTAGCACCAACTTCACACTTTCAAGATTTTAGTTCCCCCTTTCTTCCCCAGCCCTTTTGCCCACTTTTCACATCTGGCCTGAACTTTTCGTAGAACCCAAACGCTTTCTTACTCAACTCATCTTCGTGGCCTTGCCAAGACTTGAGCGCCGTATTAAATGCCTCCTTCGTAAGCTCGTAACCCTCGTCTCCGAATTTGTTCTTAAGCGGCTCTTCGGCACCAGGCTTGCCTTTCGTGTCGCTACGGCTTACAAGAGCCAGATTGTTCTTCAGCGGTAGTTTGAAGTGCATAACCTCTATTGCATCCAGATCCTTCAGTTTCTTCTTCGCATCTTGCCGGTTCTTTTCTTGCTCTTCAGATTCGTCTTTCTCCACTATGGTGCCTATAGAGCGACCCTTTGCTACAGCGCAAATCGTTGAGATTGCAGAACCGGCACTAACACATGTTGACCACTCTATATCTGGATAGATGAATTGTGTTACACATGCACTCCAGAGTTGAAGGACCGGGGCACGATTGATGATGATTTTGGGCGACTCCTTGCTATCCGTCGCATTTGTTGATTTCAGCGTTTTGCTGGGTTTAGTTCGTTTGATAGGAGGCCTTTGTTCAACTGACGAAGTCTCGCTAGACTGGCGCTTCCTCGAGATATTGGCTTTCGGCGGCGGCTTCTGAGCTGCCTCTGTTTTTCGGCTTTGGTCATTTAGTGTGCTCTTTTTGGTTGCAAAGTCCTCGAGGTGTGTTTGTGTGGTCTTGCTGCGTGTTGTGACCATGACTGATGTACTATCCAATATTGCAGCAAGATGATTATACGAGCCACGGGATTTCGTATGTTTTGGATCTGATCTTGTGATGATACTGCGAGGCAGTCACCCAGAGACGTCAGATGTACGGTGAGCATGACGTCAGTCAGCTGGGGCACGGTCCATTCCAGACTAAGACATGAGGCTGAGAACCAGCAGGAGTTGAACGAAAATAGAAGGGACTAGAATTGGTCATGTGGCTACGTTAGTTTGATTGCTGTTCCTCTACGCAAACCCCAAACTCCGTAACAAGCCCTCGAAATTAGGAAATGAGTGGAATGAACGCTGCAATCGAGTTCTGAAGTCAAAAGACCGTATGCTAAGAACCGATAAAACATATGTAGCGAGTCGATCGCTTAGCGTTTCTTCATATAACCAGCCATTTGCTTTGAGATGAACTTTCCACCCTCGGCTTTGATAAGAGGAACAGCATATTCTTTGAACATGCTCATCGCCTCTCTCTGCCATTGGGGCTGGTTCTTACCCATTGCTCGTCCGTCACTCCTGCGACGGTCACCATGGCGATCATCGTCATAGCGGTCTCTGCGATCCCGATCATCGTAACGCGGATCTCGACGGGAGTCCTTTTGTCTGAACATATCGTCATATCGATCATCTCTTCGATCTCTGTCATCGCGAGGCCTGTCTCTTCGATCGTAATCATCGTATGGGTCTTTGCGCCGCCTGTCGGATTTGTAGCCTTCAGACTTGTACCCATCGCGACTCTTGTAAGGATCGTCCCGCTGCCTGCGCGGCGGGTAGTGCTCGTCATACGAGTCGTACATGTCTTCCCGTCGTCGTTCCGGCTTTCGTTCGTCACGGCGATGGCTTCGTCGTGGTGGGGGTGGGGAGTCTGAATCTGACGATGAATCGTAGGATCTTCGTCGGCGAGGCCGAGGAGGTCGCGCTTCTCGAGACTCTGCATGGTGTTGAGTATCACATAATGGGAGCAAGTCAATGGATGTCATACCTTTTGGAGGCGGTGGTGCTGCTGCTGCTGGAGGAGGAGGAGGCGGGGGCGGAGGTGGAGGCGCATCCTCTTCATAACGGTCTCGCTCCTTCCGTGGTCGTCGCTGTTCTCGTCGGCTGTCGCGATAATCGCGATAGTCTCTCTGATTGTCTACACCAGGCGCCCATTTCGGTTTGCCGTTCTCATAGTTCTCGAAGCGATAGGTTGGCTCTGCTTTCAAGTGTTAGGTGGGAAGCTTCACAAGGTGCGAAGGAAGGCTTACGGGGCTGCTGGCCCATGGGCGGCGGGGGTGGTGGATATGGCATTTCATCGCGTCTGCCCATTGTCACAGGTTTGTTGTCGATATTTTGACGGTCTAGGTAGCAATCTAGACGCAGGAGGCGAAGTCTCGGACACTTAAACGCCTGTCCCTGCAAGCCTGCTCCTCTCGGCTCACGGGACCGGTGAGGTCATCAGGCCAGTTGCCTCATTTCTTAGCGTAGAAGTCGAAATTTGCGGGGCCTGCTCGACGTTTTGGATGGCGTGGCAGGCCGCATATGGGCTGTGCCCAGATTTTGATGTGGGCTGTGATCATCGTGCATGGCGGGCGGCCGATTCGAGCCTGAAATGTGCATCGCTTGCAAGCCAAAAGCGGGCGCTCGACCAGTGGATCGTGCGGTACCTTATCCCCCGCAAATTGCGTGGGATAAATAGGTAGATCAGGGTCCAGATGGACATGATGTGCAAGGCTAGGCGGTGTGCGTGGTGTTTACATTGTGATGTAGTGAGATGATCAGTCGGTGAGGTCCAAAGCTGCCTGATCTCGCCAGCTACGAACACGGCTGAAATGCCAGTCACATCGAGGCTCACGTGCGCACTGTATCACCACCATTCCTTTCGACCTGACATGCTGTTGGAAGTATTAGGATACGCCCTCCACCCCATTGAAGAAGAGGGATTACACTATGTCAATGACGTCCTCATCTTCTTTAACGCCAAACGTCCAAGGCCTTGAGCAAACGACTGGCGCTGATGCAGATGTGGGATGATTACTTCGTGACATTATCTCGTAGAAGTAAAGCACGCTGTGTAGCAGCGATTATTGATTCTCCCCAAAAATTCTTCAGTACACTACGGAACACTGCACAACACCAACAATCGCGTCCCGCATATAATAATGCCTCCAACGAAGCAGTAATTAGAGTTGCGATGTTCGGAAGGCGAATGCCCAAACGCAAGCTATATTACGTATCTGGGGGCGGCACACAATATCCTTGACTATAAACAACGGTCGGATCTACGTACTACTCTCGAGATCCTGCGGTAGGGAGGAGAAGGGGCACTATAAAACCTCCTCCTACTCCTGGGCTTCTACCTAGGATCCCTCGTCGATAAAGAAGTTTGAGACGTGATTAGGTATGATATTCTTTTAACACATATGCCCACAAAGAGCCTTAATCTCTTGTACTACCCTTGATTCTCGGAAGGATTGATGGAGGCCAATCTGAAGGTGGACAGTTTCATGTACCTCCGCGAACTCAGGAAAGAAACCCATTTCGACAATATGCCACAATCCCTTTCACAAACATGGTTTTGATATGTTAGGGCATCGCCTCGAGTCCTGGGTAGTTCTTCTGTCTCAGACCGCAATCGGCAATTTTGCCCCGAGCAGTGCTATCTGGTCGCTATCGGTCAGTCCCCTTTCAACATGAATGTCAGTGTTGTGAGCACAGTACGGGCCGAATGTATTCAAGAGGCATATCCTCTCCTGGATGACTTGAGGGAGAACGCAGGAAGGGGTGTGGAATGAAAACAACTTCTTGGGGATCTGATCACGGATCTTTCGTGGGACGCTAAGTAACGTCGCTGTTGTCGCTAGTGCTGGGTGATAATCAGTTTGGCGAACGCTGGATAGAGATATACTGTGCTATCTAAATTAGGTAGTGTGGGCTAGTTTAAGTTAGAATTACAGACTTAGCGCCCGTCTCCGCGGGAGGCACCGCAATCTCCAGGGTTAGACTAGCGACATATGCTATCGCCCAATGGGTTCATGTTCTTTGTCTGCTTTATCAGCACATACGCTCACCTCCCCTTACTTGTATAAGGGATGCCCTTGGCAACCCGAATCCTTCACTATCTGCCTCTGCTGTGGTCCATTTGTCAATCTGGGGCAATTTGTCAGCGGAGACGCATTGGATTCACTGCGACTCATTCCAACATTATGGATCGAATCAAGCAACTTCACTTATATCCTCGCCTACGATGTTCCACCTTGCCTGATGCAATACTTCCTTCCAGTACACTACTCCTTAGTCAGCCCCTGTCAGTGACATTTCGCTCTTCGAGTATCAAACGTTGTAGTCATTGAGACTGCACTGACTATCAATCCTTATAGCTTTGAACTTACACGCGCAAGCTCCATTAGTACCATATACGGTCTAACGATCACAGCAGGAGCTCATTGTCTTGTAACAGGATTGTTGTTGACGAGAGAGAGGTTGTTTGGGGTCAAGGCTGTCACTGCTACTTAGCATCGTAGTTTGATTGAGGAACTAATGCTGGTAATCAATGGGACTTGTACTTACAGAATGAAGGCTTACGTCTGCCTATGCTAGGATCATTTCTCAAGGGGTCCTTTAGATATTATAAGTCCATTGTAGTAAGAGCTGATTGTGCGTCTCGAGTTTAGCAGTTTGGAGGCATGGGACTTAGACACAATATTAATGCTGCTCCTCCAACCTCATACTTTTACGACTATCAGACTTAACGAAAAAAATGGGTCTCAAATCGTGGTTTTTGTAACAACTCGTTGCATTACAATGTGACCATAGCTTTCATTGTTCTGTAATACGAAGTACTATTCACGCCACGTCATGAAGCAATTATGCTACATAAAAAAGTTCTACAGATGAACTAGAATGGATGCTGGCTATACGTATTTTATGCCTCTGCGTATGCGTTGTATCTATAAATCTAAGGTTGTATATTGGGGTGTGTCCTATGAGATCAGTCAATGTGCTGCTTCAGTTAAAATTTAGAGCCACATAACATCAACCTCCTGATTCCTCATTGCAGTTGGTTTGCTTTTCGAAGGATTTAGTGCGCAGAGAGTTTCTCCTAACCAGCTCTGGGCCATCTGACAGATGGTGTTCTTTGCCCTGCTTGAACGTTTCTTTGGCAAGCTGATCAATTCAAGGCCGCCGGACACTGTCATACATGTCTATTGCAGCGGCAATCTGGTCTCTATGCTTGACCTTCGAAAGCAGCGCTGCAAGTGTTGCACCATCCGCTAGAGCCGCATTGGCACCTTGCGCCATATAGGGTAGCATCGGGTGACCGCAATATCGACTATTTATGTATTGATTGTGTCAACATCCGGACACATTTCTGGTCAAGAAATCCCTGAAGCCAAAAGAAAAGCCCCCAGACTTGGATTTCTAAAAACGCAGTGCCTCGATTAAGAACACCTTAGTTATGAGCATCTTATGGAAGTCTCCACGTAGGGTAATTCAAACACCAATTTTCGACCTTCTTTACGTAATCCAAGCACTGATTTAAACTAAAGACATTTTTATTAGCCTAAGTACTAGACTACATCATAGAATTCTTTCATCGGGTCCCATTCTCTAAAAATTGCTTTCATCTCAGCCAAATCCCATTGAGCTTTCATAACATCTTCTGGCAAGTTATCCTTTACTAGAAGTACAAGATTTTGCTATCGACCGCCTTTGATGCTATGATCGACCACATGCACACCAGGCCCAACCAAATTCTCAGTGTGTGTCTGTGATTCTCTCTCTGCCTAAGATTTATTAGGAGTGATTATGTGGAAGCGACCATAGCAGGGTTCAACAGTCAACAGGTGTGGGATGGAATACACATTGATTCATGCCTCCTAAATCCCCTCCTCCTGCGCCCTTATATCGTGGGCCGCTGGTAAGCGAGGCACAGCTGAGACGCACCCGTGGTGGGAGTCACGTGATGCTAGGCCTTCACACTGCGTATCGCAGTCGATCCGCCTTCGCTATGGATGTTCTGCTGAGTCTATGGAGATGCCCCTAAAGTCTTGTATCTCTTTATATCAGCCTTTTCCGAAGATTGGACCACACCCCATCCGCAGAAAGCGCGACATTACCTTTCACCCTACTTCTCCCTCTATGCATACCCTAAAATTGCTCTCTACTCTCCTTTGCGAGCTCAGGTCACCCCAGTTCACCATATCAACCTTGAATCCAAGCTTAATGATGACGCATAGCTCTCTTGCTTTTTCTGCCATGGCCACTTGCAAATCTGAGCGATGCAAACATCACAGAGGCGGCCCGTAACGCCCCTCTATCCCTTTAGCATGCCCAGTACGTTCTATGAGCATTACGCTGTTGAACCTGCGCATTTGAAAGTACTCTGGGCAAGTAGTCTTAGGATCGATATCATTTACTATCTATTATTCTCTCAAGAGACGTGTGTCGTTGGGTGTAATTTAGAGGCAGGCAATTACCTCGAGGAAGGCCGACACAGATTCCAGTAGTGTGACGTAATGGCTGGCTAGGCGGGTGGCTATAGCAGCAGAAAGCACACAAAGACCACCAACAATATCAAGGCGCAAAAGGTGATTCCGGAGTTCTCATGGTGCTTTCGACATTGGTATTACCCTGGGAGTCTGAACGATGCGGACAAGATCTTACGGAGTGCAGACTGGAGGTAAGAAATTAGAAAGCTAATGTCGAACCAATGGAAGGTCGTCCATTGCCTCCTTGGGTTAATTCAGTAATCAACTGTTTCATCCGATTTGTCCTCTTGACGATCACCGTCCGTTAGGCGGAAACAGGAAGACGCAGACAATGGGTAAACTTCATTCATATGATACAGCCCCGCATTTTATTTCAGCTGGGGAAGATCATTGTCGTCACAGCCTCTGATGATGAGTATCTGAAGCCTTGTCGACGATCATGTGTGCCGCCTCCTAACACCTCCGCCCATCCACCATACCGAACTAAGCCACTAGGGCTTAATTCGGTCCTACTTAACCAAGGTTACCACCCTGACCACCGGCACAATAGATAGTTAGCTAGGCAAATCACTACTAATACGAGGGCAGGCCGATGGCCTCTTTTATAGCCAACGCCCTAGCGTCCTGGCAGGGCCGTGGTCCTGACACTATTCACCAGGCTCTCTTCAAAATCTTTCACGGAGATGGAGCTACCCGGGAACAAGTTGGCAGTTCTCAACGTTATCTGTTTGTATGAGCTTCAGTCTGGCTCGGCTTTAGAGCAGAAGCGTTTACTCCAGACATGTATCGATGACGGTTTCTTCTACCTTGACCTCACTCACCCAAATTTCTCGCCTCTCCTCGAAAATGTCAATGAAGTCTTCGATCTTGCCAAAGACTTATTCAATCATAATCCGGAGGTCAAATCCTTATTTGATGTTGATAAGATTTCTGAATTAAAGGTCAATGGTTACAAACCAAAGGGTCGGAACGTTGTCGGGAATGGAAAAACTGACGGTTTCGAAAGCTGGGTGGTAAGTAGTATTTCTTGCCTTACTGAATCTCGGACTGGTAGCTTTGAAATACTGAATGTTGCGTAGATCCCTCGAAATGGGCTTCTTCAACTCACGAATGAACCATTCCCGCATCCTCCAACTGTCGCCAACCACCTTCGTGATTTGAGATACATGATTCAAGGGCTTGGTTTTGCCGCTCATACCATCCTCAGCTCGCTCTCCACCTCTCTGTCCATTCCTGCTGGTCAGCGTTTGGAAGACTTCCAAGATTGCACTCGCCCTTCACTTGACATTCTCCGCATGCTCAAATACCATGCAAATCCTAGCTCGGACATTGTTACTCAGACTCCACACACCGATCTGGGTAGCCTAACTTTCGTATTCTCGACCACACCTGGGCTCCAAGTCTTGCCCACGAGAAACGGACAGAATCCTAACGCCTGTAATGAATCTGACTGGCGCCTTGTTAACCCAAAGCCTGGACATGCGGTCGTCAACATTGGCGACTGTATTTCCATGATGACTAACGGGCTTCTGAAGAGCGCACTCCACCGTGTGGGAACAGTCCCTGGCTGCGCGATGCCGGAGAGATATAGCATGGCTTATCTCATGAGACCTGAGGATCAGACCGTGCTACGGACCCTGAACAGTCCACTCATACCTAGATCCTTGAGTGATAACGAAGATGCGATTACAAGCGGGGCCTTGATCAGAAAGAAATTCGCAGCGCTTAGGGGCCATACTGATGTCACCAGTAATATTGATCAGGTCATCACTGGAGGAAAGGGCATCTTGGCCTAAATGATGCTGAACAGGCAGAATGCGCTGGCAGATACGATTATCTTTGTGGACGGAATAATAGCCAATTGCTCAAACAATCAAACTGGACCTCTTTGTTTTAGGTTCACCATGTTAAACTTCATTAATGAATGATAACTCATACCTTCTCTCTATATTAGTAAATAACTTGTCTAGGTAATTGCTTAGGAAAAATTGCCTATCTGCACATCCCGAATCTAGATCATGTCAAATATGAGTATGTTTATTGCATTATAGCATTGGATGATGTTAGATTTGAGGGGTCTATGTCCTTTAAGAATCAGAAACCAGCACGATTAGGCGCGTTCGGTGTGACAAGCAAACACCATTTCAAGCTAAGGGACGCCTATGTCGTTGTCTATATAGCCTGAGGGTGATATTACAACGTATACTGAGTGTTTTCCTGGCTCAGTCTCTTCAGTACAGTTTGATTGTATCAATCCAGACACTGTGGATCAAACAAGTCGACTTCTCGGCGGTGGACACTAGCGACGCTTGCTTTCACACGAGACACCCCACTTTAATGCTTCTGGTAGCGCTTTGTTGGACAAAACACTATACTTTGAGTTCCTCGCTCTTTAAATCTTTGAAATGTTGGCGATAGCAAGAGCTATGGGAGGCGATTACTCCCGGGCCCACTTGCGATTAGCCGTAATGGTGGGAGGCATGTCGTGCAGCCGGCCAGTGTTGTTTCCGAACATAGAATAATTTCATGCTGTCTGCAACGCAAGAAAATCCATCTTATCAAGGGTGTGTGATTCGAGCTTTGTTGAGCTATGGCATGAAACCAAGCAGCATTTTAGGTGCTGCCAAAATGCTTGATTTGAGAGTAAAAGTGCTACGCACAACCTAAAGACTATCGAAAACGATTCTTTCAATGTTTTTGCTTCCCTTCTTCAAGTCGTTAGCAGCCATCATTATAAGGAAAAACCGGGCAATGCTAAAGATATTAGATACACAGCTCACCTGTACTCAAGACCGAGATATTGCTAGGACTGTAGCTCGAAACGCAGACAACAATGACGATTGTATGCTATTCAAAATATTATACAGTCGTGAGCGGGCGTGTCGGCAAGCCTACGATCTTTTCGTCATGGTACTATGCACGGGAGCTTGAAGCGCAAATCTGACACGGCGTGACAGGGGCGATTCATATCCTCGAGTAACAGGCTGTAAAGCTCCTCGCCGCTATTGAGTCTCTATCACCTATGATACTAAAAGAGTGGTCTTTTCCGAGCCCGAGAGCCTTACAGTAGCCTAGAAAATCATGATCAACATTGTGTCTGCTGTGGCGCCCAACTTCATGCTAGGTGCCCACGCCCATTGGTACCTCCAACCGAGGCGAGTATGAAACCCGCCTAGTGCAAAATAACTTCATCATCGTCATGGTGTAATTTAATTTTGATGGCGGTAAGCCCTGTGGCTATGCAAAGCCATGTTTCGCTTGAGCCTATGCGCGGTGCACTGCCACCTTTCCTCACAGTAAGTAAGTAGTGCCCACCTTCTCCGGCCTCAAATCTCTCCACTTCGATTCTTCTTAGAAGTTTCGTTAATCGTTCAATTGGTTCTTATCTATAAGATGTTTTTGCAAGGCCAACAGCGATCCTAATGGCAAACCAAGTAAATGCGATGTCAGAGCGCATTCCATTGACACGTTTTTTTCACAATCCTCTCGACTTGTCACGGCGGCAGATACGATTATTGAGAGTAACCAGCTGGGAACATGTTATACAAGATTATTTTAGTTGCGATATGGAACACTTTGATATGTATTCCGACTCTTGTCCAGCTTATAGAGCAATATCATATACCTGGGGCGATCCATCTCAGGTTCGCAAAATTACCCTCAACGGATGCCCATTCGCTGTCCGTAAGAACTTATGGGACTTCTTGGATGCTGTCCGTAATGATCCAAATCGTTGGTACTGGATCGATGCTATTTGTATTGACCAGTCTAATGTCAAGGAGAGAAATCACCAGGTTAACCAGATGGGCGAAATCTACCACAACGCTTCAGAAACTGTCGTGTGGCTTGGCAATAACACTCTCTACAGCTCAATCGCCTTTGATTTCATTAGACGGAGGGTTAGGGAAAATATTGTCTCCTTCAATCTCCAAGAGCATGTAGACTCTCTCTCAGCGCTATGGTCGACTTCGTACTGGCAACGTATCTGGGTTATCCAGGAAATAATGTTATCCGGGAAATTATTAGTCAAATGGGGCCAAGAAGAGATTGAGTGGACTACAGTAGCATTTTTCGTGGAGCTCATGCAGGAGACAGAAAGACAATATCAAGACACGTTCAGCCGGCCATGGCCCACTAAACCATTCATGCCCCAACATGTTGAGTCCATTTTCAATCAAAAAGATCACTGGGGTCATGGTCGTGATTGGGCACCATATAGGAGGTCTTTGAGCCGTGTGTTGGAAATATACACTAGTCTGGAATGTGAGGATGTTCGGGACAAAGTGTACGGTTTGCTTGGTTTAGTTCACGTAGGAGCTGCTATTGGTGTCGACTACTCAAAATCCACGTTGGATGTCTACCTTGACGTCCTCCAGCAAGTGGCAACCTGTGAGTGGGATCGATCAATCGATGATCACCTAAATTTCGGCGAGACATTGCGGCGCAGTATGAGATTGGATGAAGTTGAACCGGACCTGCTAAAGAAATTCATGACACCTTCTACATACGAGAGTCTTTACAGTGATCCCAGTAAAGAGAGAAGAGGGAAGATGATTTGGAGAACCTGCGATCATATGGTAGATATCTCAGTCGTGAGTCATGGCATGCACTGACAATGGCTTAGGAAACTATTGCTTCAATGGCCCATCACCTAAGAAACTGCAAGGAAGACGATAGAGACAAGGCTCTACGCAGCTAAATCTATCAAAGAACGGGGCTACACACCATTCTAAGCTGATGATTGAAGACACAATTTTTGCAATGCTATACCAATATAATAAATCGACTGGCCTCGAAGGTTAATGCCGTTCCTGCACAAGATGAAATCATTGCGCGTCTGCACTCCGTCGTCTTTCAGATCCAAGATTTGACAAAACAATCTGCTTTATCACAAGAACGGCCTCGCGTGCCATTACAGAACTTCTCCACAAAGATAATTGTAGCAGAAAATCTTCAGATGCCCAAACAATGGATGTGTCTTCGTTTTTGGGGTGGGGCATCTCGTGACACAGGAAGGGACATTGTGGATTGTCCCAATCCTATGCGAATTACTCTACCAAAGTTTTTATAATAAATGGTGGAGTTATCGTATGCGCAGAATACGACTCAATGCCTCGCGCCACACCTAACGTAGTTGTTCTCCAGGCGCCAAAGGATATCGTTCCTGCTATATCAGCCTACGTAGTACCCCTGTGCTGAGCCAAATAAATTTAAATAATGAGTATTTCCAGAGTAAAGCGACGACACCATCACCCTCACTACAGCACCGCCCTTTTAATTTCCACATCTCTTCCGCCCTCTCAGCCCCCATTACGCAGGGGGTTTCAAACTCCCACCAAACAACCCCCTATCCCAAACCTCGTTGACTTCAAAATCCGTCCAAACATTCAGACCAATCTTCTCGCCCCCATTAGCAGGGAGACCCGAATGCAAAGTATCCTCTCTCCCCCTACCCTGTGCATCAAGATTGATCCAAAAGAGGGCACTGCCCTCTACATTCCTAGTCGTGAGAACCGGTTTATCACAGTCAATGACATAGCACCAGCGCTCGTCGTAGCGGTGGCGGTTCGTAGTATTAAGGAAGGGGAACTCGGTGCCGCAGGCGTGGCACGTGGCGTGCAGGATGGCGAAGAAGGTGGAGATTGTGTTGCGTGGAAGCGGGGTGGTGGGGCTGTTGGCGGGTGCGGAGAACCAGTCGTAGTGGTGTTTGTACTGCTGGCCTGGCTGGTAGGCGGTTAGTTGGATGTTGATGTCTGAGGGCGATAGGTAGCCTTGGAAGTCTGCGGCGCGGTGAACGATGCGGGATACGCAGGGGTCGGTGGGGGGGAGGAATGCAGAAGATGATGTGCGGTAGGAGCTGGAGGCTTGGTTGCCGGAGTCGTCGAGGGTGGTGGAGCTGGAGAGTAGTGGTTTGCTAAGGGGTAGGTCAGTGTGTGTTAATGTGAAGTAGGCCTATATGGGTAGAGAACAGACCCAATATCAATGAGATACTTCCTCTCACTCTCAGAGACAAAATCTGTGATATGCGCAATGAATGGATCAAGACTCAAAATCTTGACTTGGGAGTTTGGCGGTGTGGCCAGACATGTAGCCGTCACAGCTGATGTGGCTCCCGAGCTTCGAGACCAGAGGTATGCGGTGATAAGAACACCCAACGCCGCGAGAGGCAAGATATGCCATGAAATCCATGCCGATGCGGTTATGTTATTGACCTTTTGCCCTTTAACAGTTTGCCGTTTGTTGCCATCCTTATCCATCATTACAATTTCGGAATTACAATCTTGTCCAACGAGTCGTTCGACAAAAGGGCTCTAGATATGATGCAAAAGCAGATTCTAGCACAGTCAACCCGCAGCATCTTTAAGAAAGACGGTTGCGTTTCTGATTACAGTATTGCAAGGGGATTTCCCAATCAGTATGTCAATAGGAGAAAGCCCGAAGGTTAGTTCACAACCTCGACAAAGGAAGGGATGCTCATGACGTCAAAACAGTTTAGTCAAAATAAAGCTTGTCAAAGAATCGATTACTATCCACAGTTTCCAATCTTATCAACCCCACACTACTACATCTATGTAACGGACACTCTGTCCAGATTCAAGATACAAGGGAATGTGTCCACTAACGGGTTTGCCAACAACATCCCCTTTGCGGCAATCCGTCAGGAATTACCTCTCCACTTCGCTCTCTCATATACAAGTTAAAGATAAGGAAATATGGTATGAACGATATGCAAGAAAGGAAAACTCGACCCCCGTTCTTCGCTATACACGATCCAAGCAGTTTAAGGAGAGGAATGCAAACGGGGAAAAAGTCTCCAATTTTCCCAGCCCAGAAAACACCAGCATACGAAAAATCCAAGGACAAACATGAAGTGCGTAAAACAGGCCAAGTCGTGAACCGTACAAACGACTGGGCTGGCCCATTATAACGCAATCAGTCCAAGGATAGCGACAACGATAGCGAGCGCACCACCACCAACGCGTCCAAGACCGGGCTCAATGGTGGAACCTGCGCCAGTGCTGCTCGCGTTGCTGCCTCCCTGGTTGAAGTTTGACTGGGTGTCGCCGCCCTGGACTTGTTCGGTAGCTTGGGGTGAGTTGGCGTTGGTTTGTCCTGCAGCGGTGGTCTCCTCAGCGCGGTTGCCGCCTCCGGGATTGCCTCCAGGAACCATAGCGACAGACTGGGTGGGCTTTGCGTCTCCGCTCTTAGGGGCCTCGCCAGGCTCTTCACCGGTGCCCATGAGCGAGCCGAGGATAACCTCATCGTCAGTGATAGCGACGGTATTGTTGGTGCCGGCCTTGTCAGTGTACTTGTACGTCTTCTTGCCCTTGACCTGCGCACCCTTGGGTGGGTCGTAACACTCAACGGTAACCTCCTGGAAGCGGGCGTAGTAGTATCCATTCTGCATGTAGGGGCTGTTCCAGTCGATTTCACCGCCAGCCCAATCAATAGTACCCTTCTCGTTGGTGGGTAGACCGGCGGGCCAGAGCGACAGCATGATGCGCGCAGGGGTCTGCGGGTAGTCGAAGCGGCCAGATGTAGCATTCCAGGTGTTCTTACGCTCGAGTGTGCGCATGCTGTTACCGTCGATGGACCAGGTGAGCGAGTCCTCCTTCCAGTCAATGCAGTATTCGTGCATGTTATCGACTGTGCTGCCGCCGGGTACAGTCAGGTTCTTACCATTCGTGTCTGCGCGGGATTAGTTTGCGATTTCAAGACTGGAATGTGATTGTGACGTACACACTGTGACACCCTGAGAGTAGTAGTTTGACTGCACGTGCGAGGTGTCCACACCGACCCACTCGTAATCGATCTCGTCCTTGACGTCGGACATGAGAATGAAAGCGGTAACCACACCCTTGCCTTGGGCTGTTGTCAACTTGGAGCAGATCTTGCCGTACCATACGTAGTGTGTCGATGCCAACAAGGTTCCGACGGTGCCTTGGGCCATGGTCAAGAGCGTCGACTTTTGTCCAGTGCTCGGGTCTGTGTAGATGGCGGGCATGCCCTGCGACTGCCAGTTGATCTTGGAGGCATCGCCGAGGTACTTGTCAATCGTCTGAACGTCGTCGAGCGAATCGAGGGAGTATGTGCCAGATTTGCAAACGGGGCCAGGGACGCAGGAATCGAACGAGTGCGACATGAGAGGGTCGCAGCCGCCCAAGCAGAAAGCGCCGACACCACAGTCGCCATATACTGTCGAGTTGTTAGCAGCGCATCTCGGTAGGCAAGGCTGAGGGGGCACGCACGAGAGCAGCAAGGCGTCTCAGAGGGACAATGGCTGTCCTTTGTGCACTTTGCACCTGCAAACGCTGTGCCCGCAAGGGCTGCTGCAGCGAGCGCAGCGGAGAAAGCGCCTCGAACCATCTTTCGCGATCGGGTTTGGTGAAGCCGGATGTCGTGTAAGGATGCTAAGCGTGTGGTACAGCTGTCAAGAACCTGCGACCACGTCTGCGACCGTCAAACGCGACAATGGCAAAGGAAACGGATCGCGCTTTCCGGTGTTCTCGATGAAACGACAGGTCCAACCAGAGTAGGGATCTGGGGAGTAGCGAAAGGGGACGTCTGGACGATTGGCTCTGGGTGGATGGACGAGCAGCGGTTCCCCCTGAAGACCAGCGGTGGTTGAATGGAGTAACGAGTGTCGGGGTGGTGGGAGTATTAATAAGGGTTTAAACTGTGTGGTTAGTAGGAGCAGCGAAAGATGGCACACCCAAGAGAAAGAAAACGACGGGCAGTGAAGAGAGAATCAACGCAAGAGCGAAGAGGCAGCAGCAGCGAAAAAGGGAGTTACGAGCCGCCCCACGGGCGGAGTGTCAGCCGTCCCTGCCAAAACTGCTGAAATCGAGTCTGGAGGAGCGGCGCTATCCTGGACTCGGCCACACGCTACCCAGTTTGGGCTCCTGCCATATCCGCCAGCGAACCAGAGTAGCGCACCAACGCCGTATCCTTCATATCCCGCTGTTTGCAGTTACGAAGCCTGCGGCAAGGCGACCACGCTCTGACAGTTGAATGAAGAAAATAATAACAATAGTCCCAATCCTCGCTGCTCAGCTAGCATTTGCCCTGCAATGGCGGGGCTTCGAAAGGGACTGGCGGCACGCACATCATCGCCACCCTGCGTCTTTGGTGTGGATTCTTAGCGTGGTTACAAAGTTTTGTCGCAATCGATATGAGGGCGCCCCCGCGATGCCGCTAATTTTATATTTGGAGTCACCCTGCAGATCGCTGTGTGGAAAAAACCCACTTTGTCCCACGTGCTCACATGTTTGCTGGAACGTCCAATTTGTCACACGTCGATGATCCAACGTTGACGCCGTGGGACGTTGCAACAGTCGATGGAATGCACCGCCGTTGTGCTGTGTGCGCTGGGGCGCGTGGCTGCAGGTGCCTATGTTGCGCCTGCCCCCTGAACTCGGGTCGCCGCTGCCGAGTACGAGAAAGCCGCGCTAGCCAGTCAACACCAATGGCAGACGTCACCGTCAACCTTTTCCAAGAAATCAAATAATGGTTTGAACAAGTGCAGATGGAATTCCACGTCTATGTAAAGCTCTTCTGAATAAGGATTGACCGTGAAGCGCAGATCTGAGCAGTCAAGAGCTCTTACCTGCTTGCATGCTACAATCGAGCTTCTGGGAAGCTTCACATCGTGCCAGGTGATTCATTCGCTCATCGTTCTGATCTACGATCAATCCATGCCACATTGCCAAATTCCCCAGAGAATGGGTACTGGAACACCTTCTCCACCGTCGAATAAGGCTCGTATTGCTTCTTGTCCATGACAATCGTCACGTTGCCCACAGCCCTGCCCGTCACATTCCAGCCTGGCCCGTAGTTCTCGTATTCAGCCATGGTGGTATTGGATCCAAGACGAGGATCCGTAGTGCCCCACGCAATGTACCCCTTTGGTTGAATTGAGTCGTCCAGATAGCTGTTCGCAAAGATGGAGCGATGCAGGGCGTTCCAGGGGCGGCCAAGGGCGCACTTGCCCGTGAGCGCGAGAGACGAGTTGGCCTTTTGGACGCGTGAATCATGGATATATACGCCCTTGACAAGGTCAGTAACGTGACATGGAGATGGGATGGGTAGTGGAGCAACGCACGAATTTGTTCTCAAACGTGGTGTTGGTACCTTTCCATGCGGTAATGCCACCGCCGCAGTTACGAAGCGTCACCAAACTCGACTGGATCCATGCCGTGCCAAAGCCGTAGAAGAAGTCTGTCTGACCGGCAATCTCATTCTTGTAGAAATACGCGTTTCCTAGCTTGCCAATGTATACCTGAAATAGAGCTATTAGCAGATGTTGAAATTGCACGCCAGGCGCATACAACTCACCGTGTCCTGGTACGAGTAGAAGCCGCAAAAGTAAAACCCCGTGTTTGCATAGCTCACCGATACAGCCAAGGACGGACCTGTCGCATAGTTCTTGTAGTCATTGATGAAGTTGAGGTTGTATGCTCTAAAGTCCGTGTTGCCGAACGGCGTGTCTGCAGGTACTGGGTTGCCGGTCGGCCCGCTTCCAGTAAGACTGGAGTTAAAAGTCGGAGCCACCGTCAGCGTCGAAGTGTACGCATTGTCTAGAGTAGAGTTGACTCCCGCTCCAGTTGCATTGCGCCAGATGATGTTGACGGTGTTCTTGCTCTGGTCATTGGGGTGCTGTGTTTGGCCGAAAAGATAGACGGGCCCCGGCCGAGTGATGTTGACTTGCTCGGTGTAGTTTCCTGGGAGAATGAGAATGTGTTGGGGTTTGGTATCGTTTGGCAAGCTAAGAATAGCAGACTGGACAGTGGTGAAGTTGCGACCGGGGCCGACAACAATGGTATGCCTAGGGCATCCTTCCAATGGGTTCCTGGTTGGGTATTGGCATGCTTTGCGATTGATTGTGGAGATGGAAGCGCAGATCTCCAAAAGACCAGCAATGACAACGAGCAGACGCATGGCGTTGGTTTTATCCCGGTTTTATTGCTGGGAGCACAGAATACCTAGGTAGAGATTCCCAGTTGTCTTGGCTCATCTATTATATATGAATGGCGATGCTAGCCGTTCCAAGCATGGTCTTGTCATTCTGTTGATAAACAAGCAAATGTCGGAGAAATTCAAGCATGGCGGTCCGTAGGTGTTCCTCGTAGTCCCAAATTGTGCGTCGAGGAGGCGTCTATCCTTAATCATGGGCCGCGAATGCACTTTCAGGGACATTTGTTCGGGCGTACCCTCCAATCAGAGAGTGGGTAAATTCTGCCGAACGCGGGGTGAGGCTCGTTGGTCCACAGTAGCGTTCATGAGAAACGTGGGGAACATGGAACCGGAAGATCCACCAATCATGGTAGGCGAGACAATTGGAGCAAGTTCCAGGGGAGATTGTTCTTCGCTTTAATCTCTTATGGACCATGAATTCGGTTTCCCTGCACTGGCGGAGACTGGTGCGCAGTCGTGGATGATGTTCAATATCCCACGCCGTGACTGTGGCTGCTGTTGTGGCGTGTCAAGCTTTGCGGTACGGTACTGGTACAGCTTGCCGAAGCTTGATCTACGAAAAGCAGTCTCTGTCGTCGCCCTCGACACAGACACGGCGCCGTCAAGACAGCTCCGAGGACGAGCCTGAGCGGATGAATTCCGCCATCGTCCTATTAAATCAATGTTAAGGTCCCCGGACGTGGTAGCTGTTATTGTTCATGTTGACCTGAGAAGCGCAGCCCTTCCTTGATCAGTTCGAATGGCAACGGATGTGCAATTGTTCTGGACACCTACCTCAAGTTGTCGCCTGTTTCCCATGGATAGTGATACTTGCAGCCTTTGACTTGGTCTGCTGTCCCTTGAGTGTGATCACTTGTGTGATATTGCGTAAACAGCCCTTCGAAGGCACCAGTTCCTCGTGATCAGCACGGGCTTGAGCACATGCTCAAAGGACCTCAGCATTGTCCTATCAAAAGCGTGAAGCTTTTCGAGGACATTCACCTTTTTGGTTTCGTGGGTGGAAGACAACATAAAAGGAGGCCAGAGTGGCGCTCGCTAGCGTCGCACACCATAAACCCAACAGGAACGCTGGTAACCGTCTCAGTCATCTCCACCACCAACATTCTCCATCCATGGCTCCAACTCGAAATCCACCTGAGAACTTCGTACCTCAACGCCCATATTCCCAGATTCACCAATGAAAGCAACATGCGTACACAGTCGCCTCCCAATCAGTTTCTGCTGCGCTAAGGCGTCCCTCTGATAATTTTCTGGAATGGAGTCGAACAAATCCATCGTCCAAACGAGAAGCTTGTAATGGGGACCAAGAGCGACTTGTAGTCAAAAGGCATTGCAGCTTTACGCTGTTTCGCAGGTGCCAAGCAGAGACCCGGTAGGCCAATAACGCCCAGCGATCACGACATCGCCGCTGATCACCATGCGCACCGCTGAGAGGTGATACCAAGAAACCCTCACCGAAACCTTTTGCTTCACCTTCCTCATCAGGCATTATCGGGCCAGTCAGCGCTGGCTGACAGCACCGTATTCTTGGATACCATGTAACCCAAGGCTTGATACGTCAACTTGTGTGACGATCGCGAAATGCAGGCGTGCTGTGAGGAACAGATTCGCAATCTATTTCCTCCTCCAAGATCCAAACATGCCTAATCACGCCATTATGGGTAGCTATATCACCCCGGGAGTCTCCACGTCCCAGGGTGAAGGGCCGCAGAACGTGCAGTCTGTGTCCGCTCCACCGGTTTGCTTTTGCAATCGCCGTTGCACTAACAGGCCTGCGCAACGACCACGCTAGAGACGTGTGTCAACTCTATTTACACTTCGACTGCCCGCGGCCATCCTCCAAGTCCGCGGATACCTTCCCTTACCATGGCTACCAAGTTCGACGACGAGGCCAAGGTCGTACGGGAAGCCGACCATGAGCACTCACCACCACCAACGTACGAGAATGTCAGTGTTCAAGAAGACAACGCCTATGTCTACGCCGATGAGCAGAAGCTGGGCTACACTGGTACTGTGTTTGTCATCCTCAACAAGATGATAGGCACTGGTAGTATGTTCGCTCCTCCATAGAGACAAATACTTGCTTACTTACATTTCAGTCTTCTCCACTCCATCTGGCATCTTCGCTGTGACCGGCTCGGTTGGTGTATCCCTCTTTCTCTGGATTATTGGCGGTTTCCTCACCTTTGCGGGTCTATCCGTCTTCCTGGAATTCGGTCTGGCCATTCCTCGATCAGGTGGAGAAAAGAACTACCTTGAGCGTGTATATCGTCATCCAAAGTACGTTGCCACATGCGTTCTAGCATCACAGATGTTGCTCCTCGGTTTTTCGTCCGGCAACTCCCTCGCCTTCGGCCGCTATGTGCTCTTCGCCTCCGGATCAACGGCGCCTGATGGATGGGCCGCTCGTGGTATTGCTATTGCCTGTGTCACCTTTTCGGTCGCGCTTCACTCCACCGCTCCGAAGTGGGGTATTCGTCTCTTCAATGTTCTCGGAGTGTTCAAGGTCTTCATCCTCCTCTTCATCGTCTTTTCTGGCTTCGCTGCCCTTGGTGGGCATCTGAAGATTGATAAGCCAAACAACTTCGATAATGCTTTCAGACTTGAGATCGGAGACGGCTACGGAGGGGGTGGAGCATACGGATACTGCCAAGCCCTGCTCCGCATCATCTATTCTTACAAGGGATGGGAGAATGCGAACTACGTACTCGGAGAAATCAAGAACCCGAAGAAAACCCTCGCCTGGTCCGCTCCACTCGCGATTGGCGGCACTACAATCTTGTATGTTCTCGCAAATGTTGCGTACTTTGCTGCAATTCCCAAGTCTGACCTCGCAAAGAGCGAAGTCATTGTTGCAGGTCTTTTCTTCCGCAATGTCTTCGGTAACAGCGCCGGAGCACGCAGTCTGCCCGCTTTCGTCGCTCTGAGCAACTTGGGTAATGTGCTTGCAGTGAGCTTTGCACACGCTCGTCTGAACCAAGAGTTTGCGAAAGAAGGCCTCCTCCCATGGAGCCGCTTCTGGGCTTCGAACAAGCCCTTCAATGCGCCCGCGCCAGCTCTTTTCTTACATTGGCTCATCACCGTCATCGTGCTTGTTGCGCCTCCTGCCGGTCCCGCGTACAACTTCATTACCGACCTCTACACCTATCCCGGAGCCTGGATCAACGGTTTTGTCACTGCTGGTCTCATCTACCTGCACTACAACAAGAGCGAGCGCTGGGAGTCACCATGGCACACATACCTCCCGGTCGCCCTCATCTACCTAGCTGCAAATATTTTCCTCGCACTCGTCCCCTTCATTCCCCCAGATGGTGATTGGAACGCTGATGGCTACCCGTACTACGTCTTCCCAGTCGTCGGTGTCGGCGTTTTGCTCATTGGTGTGTTCTACTGGGCCTGCTGGACCAAGATCTGGCCAAAACTTGGCGGTTACAAGATCGTTAGTGAGAGGTATGAGGATAGAGAGGGCAATGAGCACATCAAGTATGTCAAGGTTTATACGAAGCATGACTAAGGACCGGCAACTTTTATGGAACAAGTCATAAGGCTTCAATTATGTGATTGTAGTCTTTTGCGGGTAATTCGTTTCAATTCGTATGCCTTGCAGCATAATATCAAACTATACCAACCAATCATGAATGCCTGTTTGGCTAGCCCTCTAACGTAGTGATGTAGGTAACAGGTAGAAGTTTTCTTAAATCAGTATAGTGCCAGCGTGCGCCAAGAGCAGCCCACGCGCGTTTGCTGGCGCGCTCACTGCGGCGCAGGCATTACATCCTTCTCCTTAAGCTACCTTCCTTTTGTGTGCAATCGTGTCATGTCTTTTCATCGTAGTTTGAATATCTGTCTGAATTTTAGCACCTGCTCACGGACCATATCTTCTCTAAGATCCAGAAGTCCCTTCACCGTATTGGCTCGTTCTCTAGTTTACCACTCCAAAGAGGACTTTTCGGATCTATTCGAGTACACATCTGGTCGATGGATGTCTGTCAACCTCTTACCCTAAAAGGCAACTTTAATTGCTGACTATAGGCTGTAGTTGGAATGATGCTCCAAAGCATGCTGAACGACGACGCATTTTCAATGTCTCGGAATTCAAACGCTTCGCAGCCGCAGCCGTGAACCAGAACGTCGAAGATGTAGTCGGTTTCGAAAAGCTCGCTGAAGGTGGCTTCAATCGAACTTTCTTGGTTACCATGCGTGATGGGCTCCAATTTGTTGGGCGCATCCCTTATCTGGTCACCGAGCCCAGACATTTAGTAGTAGCTAGCGAAGCCGCGACAATGGACTTTCTCCGCTCACATGACATACCCGTCCCCAAGGTTTACAGTTACTCTACTACATCGGAAAACGCTGCTGGCACCGAGTACATCTTCATGGAACTCATCCGCGGAACGAACTTGGGCGATATCTGGTACGACCTCTCTGAGAAGGCTAGGATTACCGTTGTCACCAAACTTGTGGAGTTGGAGTCTCGTCTGTTTGCCCTTCAGTTTCCAGCAAGTGGCAGTCTGTATTACAGTAAAGACCTGCAAGAGGATTCCAACAGGATTGTCGTTCATACAGCCGATTCGGTGCTCAATGGTCGGTTTTGCGTTGGGCCTGATACGAGGCTTAGCCTGTGGCACGGGAAAAGGCTCAATATTCAGGTTGATCGTGGACCGTGTACGTATCATCTGTTACCTACACACGAAAGCTCACCCATTAATTATTCTGCTCTACATCACCTCACGTACTGTTAGAATACTGAGCTAACAATTCAAAAGTCACAGATCCAGCAGCAACTCTTGCAGCTGGAGCCAAGAAGGAGATTGCGTATCTGACAAGATTTGGCCGACCTCTTCAATCTTTTCAGCATCTGTACCGCGAAAATTACAATTACGAAAAGCAATCACCATCGGAGCACCTTGACAGCCTGGAAAAGTACCTGCAAATCGTGCCTAGTCTCATACCGAAAGGAGATGTAACTCTTACCCGCACAACATTGAGACATCCTGATCTCCAACCTAACAACGTGTTTGTCTCCGACGAGCTCGAAATCACCGGCTTAATTGACTGGCAACATTGCGCAATACTCCCTCTCTTCATGCAATGCGGGATTCCAAACAGCTTCCAAAATTACGGCGATAGCATCTCAGAGTCTATGACGATTCCTGAACTACCTAGTAAATTTAACGACCTGAGTGAAAGAGATCAATTCGAGCAAGTCCAGCTCCTACGGCGGCGTCAACTTCACTTTTTCTATGTCGGAATGACCGCAAAACTAAACCCAACACATTATGACGCCCTAACCCACGATTTCAGCATATTGAGGCGCAAACTTTTCGAATTTGCGGGCTATCCCTGGGAAGGTGATAACGTTACCCTCAAAGCCAATCTGATCCACTTGACAAAGGTTTGGCCCAACATTGTCACCTCGTCCTCAAGCACGAGCGAACATCCGACACGTCCTTGTCCGATTGCCTTCTCAGAGGCCGAGGTGAGAGAGTGTTTGCGTCTAAATACTGCGCAGATTGAGGCAGACGAGCAGCTCCAGGTATGCAGGGACATAGTCGGCATTGGACCCGAGGGCTGGGTGCCTTTGGATCAGTATGATGAGACAAAGCGACGTGAAAGGAAGTTGAAAGCTGATGCGCTTGAGGCAGCTGAGTCTATGGAGGAACGAGCTAGATTATGTGAGCATTGGATCTTTGATGACTTTGACGAGGAGGAATATTCGTAGGAAATGGTGCGACGAAGTAGAGTACACGAGATGACACAAGTTAAAAGTCCTTTTGATCATCATAAAACTAAGGTGACAAGCAAAAGAGGGTACTGACCACTCAAATTTAATCCATGGTTTGATCAATCCGTTCCTACATTGGTGTGCTCCAATTATACGATCCTTGTCAATGATAGAATATTCCAAGCAAGATGATGTCTATATATCTAACATTTATCTCCTTTCAGAAAACGCTTAAAATCCAACAGCTAATTTCGTGCCCTGGGCTGTGCTTGAAATTTGGTTTGCCAAATTTATCCCACTAATAGAATTTCCAACTTATCAGAGTCGATTGATTAGTTTGAAACCATTCTCCGAAGGGATACTGTGCCTGGTTTGAACATGCCTGGTCAAGCTTAGATTGATATGGTTGGGATGTTCGCCGACTGAGATGCACCTGCAGAGAGCGTGCTTTTTGCAGCATTGATTCGATACGCAGTCGCTCATTCTGCGACGGACGACAAACATCCTATGGCCATTATGTATACCCAAATGGTGAACTTAGCGCTCAATATTCAGCTCGCGTAGTATTAATGGTAGAATGATGCCGGGAGCAGACATTAGCGTATCATATCACGATCATCAGGGAAGGTACTGGATGTGAGAGGAGTATGGTTTAAGCTATCTATACCCAGCTATGATATCAATGATCCAAGCTTATCGTGCCCCATATCTTATCATAGCGCATAGCTTGACATGCGCACCCAAGTATTAATATCTGGCGGATAGAGACACCGAGTGAGTATCACTCTGTGCATACACGCTTCAATTTAGGCTCCACCGCATTGCTGAGCGCGACGAAACCACCCTTGGGAGCAACGCGCTTAAGTTTTTGATTGATGTTTTGCGGAGATGCAGTGCTGTCATCGACTCCGTTCGCTATGGAAAGATCTGTGAAACAAATTAGGAACGTGGAAATCGCAATGAGTTCAAGGATCACACTTACTGGTGCTAGCGTGCTCTGAAGTATTGCCTTCAGTCTGATCAACAATCACCTCGTAATTTCGCATGAGAATGTCCTGGTCTGGATCCCATGGACGATTCAACGGACTACCACAAGGTCCAGCAGACACCGACTGAGGAACTGGGCAGCATCGATAGGGTGTTCAGTTACAGCATCAGCATCGTTGCTCGTATGATCTTGCTTAAAATTCCCTTCTTGAACATTTCGACCCGCAGCGAGGAGAACAGCGCGCCGGTCGTTCGAGACGCGATTCGCCATGATCTGAACGAGCTTTAGCATTGGGTAAGCGACAGCCTCCTCCATGGCATTGCCCTTCATGATGGCATCACACCTGCTCTTGAAGAAGCAAAGCATCTTAATAATGAGGCTCATGCGCTCCTCGAAAGTGAACTTGATTTCTTTCTTGATTTGGCTCAGAGCGTCACGATCGTAGATGCCTAGGACATTGGCACCATGGTTGTGCAAATTCTCTGCTAGAGTCTGTCATCATGTGTCAAATTACTTGTGAGGAATGAGAAATGGGAGGAAAACATACGACGATCTCCCAGCAAACTGTCTCCATATCTTCCGCTTTGTAGTAGTAGTAGCCACCACCCATATCTTCAGCACCCTTTGCGTTGAAATGCTTTGATTCTCGGGCTTTATCTAAGACATTGTCGCGATTCCTCATGGCAAGAAGCAAGCGAAGGACGTATCCTGCGCGCTGCCCAGGTGTGGTGGGGATCGTAGCGTCCGGCTTTGGCGGGCTCCAGGTCAACGTTCGATCGAGTGCAGTGTTTCTCGCCTCATCACGGCTCGAAAACTTCAAAATCAGGCTTGTATTCTCAGGCAGAGTCATATCTGGAAGAACCATGTTATTGATGCGGTCATGCTGCGCCTTCGTCCGCCACCTACAGGTGCTGCTACGGCGAGGCCGCAGTGGCTGCATGGAGTTTCCGGGCTGTTCCAAAGAAGAGGCGTTGGATGATGCACGCTTTCGAGCGTCTTCCGCGATTTCAATGGTCTTTTTAGCCTGGGAAAGGGCGTCAACACGGATCATGTTATGTGCTTCCGGTACACCAGCGGGCCTTTGGTTTGCTACGCTGAAGTCACCAACAGGAAAGGGCATTGCGGTCATAATATGGTCGTAGGGACTTCATCAGTTAGAATCGTGATAGGTGCCATATCTAGAGCGGACTTACGGGAAGTTTGGCGCATCGACAGCAAATACTAGGCGGCCATCTTTATAACTGTAGTTGGTTTCATTAGCCACGCTGGATGTGCCGTTCATTCGGCTTGGATGAAGGTTGACAGTTCCAGCTTGTTGCTGGATCAACGCAGATGCGGACACAAGTTGATCGTCAGGGCCACCAAGGCTGCCTTGAAATCTTTTGGCAGTATGTGATGCATATCCAGCGCAAGGAATGGGAGTGGAGAGTTCAGAAGGCGGTGGAGAAGAGGAAACAGCTTGCTGGCTGGCGGTCGGGTTGCGCAACTCATAGTGTTCCGCCATCGTTATTCTACCAATATGCGAGAGGCAACGCTGATCTCCTGAATCGGCCAGTACTTAGTAATTGCGGTAGTCTGAGTAGCGTGGTACCAATACATGGGCGGGTGCAGAATACTAAGTCCGACCTCGGGTGCTGAATCCAAAAAGTGGATGTAAAAGAACAGTAGGAAATGTCTGTGCTTACACAATGTGCTGAACCCCATTTCGAGCCATTTTAGTGGTACTCAAGAGTGAAATTTCGGGGACATGTATATTGCATGAGGTTTATGTGGAGTGAGCCCCAATGGCTATCTTTCTAGACAGAAAGCAAGGACCAAATAGAACTTCGAAATCATGTTGAGCTTGAATTGTACCTCAAAACCAACTTTGAATCCTTTAAAGGTGTCTTTTCACATCTGTGCCGGAAGGGTAGCACATATGCGCAGGAGTTCCTGATTCAAGTCAGCGCTCTATAGGGCAAGTCTACCTCTGTGGCAGTTTATGTATGATATCACCAAAACCGCTAGTATATAGCTCTATCCCGGAGAAGAACTGCTTTTAAGAACTAATTCATATTGGCACTGCCTAATGTACATAATTTTTGAAGGGTATCCTACGTTGAAATAAGCTACAGCTTATTCTTAAATTCAAGGCCTAAATTCGAGCTAAACAAAATCATCGCCAAACTCTTCTACTGCCTCGCGTGATGACCGCCAGTCTGCACGCTAGGCATTGTCCATTCCGGGTTTCCGTCAAACGAACCTTGGGAGCTCTTCTGGCTGGGGCCGATCTCTTGGCCTTGCTCGCGCACTGTGACCTGCGTGGTCTTCATGATGCCCGCTTTGCCCTCTTCGTCCTCCAGTATGGCGCGATCGCTCTCATCGTCTCTGTCAAGAATGGATTCGCCCGGAATGCGACTATGATACGCCTTGCTATTCTGGAAAGTGTTCATTCGGATATCATGGGAAGCTGAGTGCCCGTAGCCATACTGAGGAGTCTTGTGCGAACTCGTCAATGTAGATGGCAGAATCTTCTTCATGAAGCCGTCGAGCGCTTTGCGAAGGGGTGGAAGAGATGCGATAAGAATTCCAATAGACAGCTCGGCTTGACTCCAGATGGTGAGATTGACACCGTCCCAGGTCGGATCTCGTGTCTGTGTGATCGTTTTGAGTTCAATGGTTTTGAAAATAGAACAAATGGTCGCTCTGTAGTGAATGATCTGTTAGTAAACAATGCTTGCCGGCTGGTTCAACGCAAAATGTACGTTGCAAGAGTTGGACAACTTACGGAATACTAAGGAGAAAAACGATGCGGATGCCCCACTGCGTTCGTTTGTTCAGCTGTACCCTGCTCAGGTAAATGATTGGCGCAGCCATGTACACAACATCGGTGATGATGTTGGAGATACCCTGTGTATATGAAAGTGGCAGCGTGCCTCTTGCCCAGCACCTGCCCGGTCCTGCGTAGCCAAAGTTCCAGTTTTTCTCAAGAGGTGTGCAGCCGAACAGTGTCAAGACCGGCGCCAGGAAGTTAAAAGCGGTGACCATCAGAATCGACAGCCAAACAATACCCACGTATAGCTTGGAAAAGTTGAGTACCAGCAGCCACGCGCAAATAGACCACTTGAGGAACGCAACGGCTATAATGTTGATGATCTGCGCGATCCAGAGATAGTACGAGTATCTCATAATATTCGGGAACACTGTGGGGTCCATGATGTGACGGCCAAGTCCGGAATCTACAACCGTGTGGGAGATCCCCGATGCGGTGATATTGAGAGCCTTTGCGGAGGAGATCGTTAGCTCAGACTGCCGATCGATTGCGGGTTTGACTTACAGTGGCGATGATCAACAAATAATCTAAATAAGGAACAAAGTCAGTGTGCGTCTTCCAAGCACTTTCTACATGGTTACGTACCACAGACCATGAACTTGCGCGAAGTCATAAACCCATACACAATTCTCCAGAAGACAAATCCGGTACTGATGATTAAGAGAATATATGTTGGTATGAGAATCTTCAATCGTTGGTTCGGCCATTCTTGGATTACGACGTCCGCCATCGTAGACGATGTAGATGCTCGAGGAGGCGAGGAGCGAGAACGAGTAGACGGCGGTTGTAGTGCGCGAAAGTGTTATATCTTGCAGCTGAATGTACTGTTTTCGATTCCCCTAACGAATGGCGTCGGCGCAACGCATCGGTTTGGCTGCGATCCGCGACCACGGCGTGCGGACTGTCCGGGAGCAAACGTTGCTCTAGTCTCCTGCTCGAAACGTTTTGGCACCAGAATCATGGCTGTAGACCCTGATACGAACTGCTCACCGTGTGATTTCGTCTTGATTGCGGCCCCACATAGTTGATGTTGCCCCGATTGGATACTGTAAGACATGGCGATGTGGGACCGATTGCGGACATGAATCGAGGTCACACTAAGCCAGTCACACCAGTGTTAAATGCGGGTAAATCGGCGGTGTGCAGACGAAGATTGACTTTTGACAGAAGCGATGCATCTTGCGATCGCCACTGGCGTCATTTTGCCGGTGCTGTGATTCGCAACAATGATGCCACAATGCGTGAATACTGGACAAAAGCCAAATTCAACATCGCTGAAAGTCCTCCACGATATAGCCCGGATTGTAGTGGACGCTGTGAAGGCGTGCTCGGTGCTTTAGAGACTATGCATCCGAGGGCGTTATTGACGGTCTCTTGTATACCAAGAGCAGAGCCAGCTGCCGCGTGAAAAGAGCCGAGAGCCAACAACGCCACCAAATCCTTCCCCTCAATTCAGGCAGTGGCAGAAAGCCCTTTTCGCCTTTGGTTCGAGCCCAAGATACGCCGACATAGAACGAATATGAAACATATGGCGCAGCAAGTCTAATGCAGATGTATGTTACCCTATGCCGGCTGGAACTCTGAGAGCAAAGTTTACCAGGAGACCGTTGCTGTTGGTAGATGCTGTGGAGTTGAGATTGGATTTTTCTTAATCGAAGTCTCAGGCGGAAGAGAATGGAGCTCAGCATGACGAGTCTTGAAGTCGGTCCACATTGCTGAATCGCTACCGCTCAGTAGGATCTGCTAGTCCTACAACTGCGAGCTTATCTGTGTCAGGGCTCGTGTCGTCCCCTGTGGACGAGGCCTCGAACAAGGTTATGGGTGTTTGCCAATCATCGATATACCTGGATAGGCAAGCGGGAGTGTGTCGTTTATGCCTTCCACACTTCTGTCATCTCCGCCTGGTTTGGAGTACTGACACGAATTTAAGCGAAGGAAGCGATATACTAACCTGGGTAAGAATGTTGGAATGTCGATCAGCAAGCTAATATGAAATCTCATTCGAGTAACAGATAGAACAAGGAATCTTACGCCGAGCTTTGTAACCTTGACATGGGTCAAACTGCAGTCTGAGGACAGCGCTATTTTAGGGGCTGCAGTACGGTCCATGCCGTGTCCATGGCTACGGGAGACGAGGTATCTTGCGACCGATCTGCAAACACTTCACCAAAAGATTCAAGACGGGAGTTATGACGGTGAAAAGTACATATGTTCTCCAGGTTCTGCACACTAAATTTTCAAGCTCCGGATAATCTGCTCATGGCTCAAACTCAATAACCCTCCGAAAGCCATCCGAGACTACCGGTTCGGTCCCCTTTTTAATTCCCTCCCGCAGGTGGGTAGGTGGCGCGCTTGTTGCAAGGCCCGTGCATGCACCTGAATCTCCAGCTCAGGACACGCTCTGACTGGTTAGCCCAAACTTCGCTGATTTCGGCCCCAGGACCAATTCCAAAAATCTTTCGTTTTTGATGGAGCCGTGGCCAACCTCGGTCTTGACGCATGTTCTCCGTGTGTTCTGGAGCATGATCTTGACAGGGCATGTACAGCCAAGAGCTGTCAGTTTTATCGAATCGAGCTCATGGAAGTCTTCTCACTGACTCGCAACCTGCTCGTTTAAAATGAGCATATACGTATCCCAGTCTACATGAGCTTCTGGAAAGATACCAGTAGCACAGCCGCCGAAGACGCTTGGAACCAACTACCGACCACCTGTTCGCCTTCGCCGCAATGTGGAGCCCTCATCATATCGTCCATCGCGAATATGTTCGCGACAGTGCCGGGGCACTCCCACGTGGCCACGGGCCCTCCCAACCAATGCGAGCCCCTCGTTCGGTCATATAAAGTCTTTAGTGGCTGCTATCTCTTGACCTTCACCACCTGCACCCCAGTTCACTTTCGTTAAAATTCCACTTTGGGTTCCAAGATGCCTGTGTTCTCTCGTCTGGCCGTCGCCGTTCAGCTTTTTAGCATTTTTCTGTCTCCGGTTCTTGGCGCTGCCGCAACTCAGCAGTATGATTATGTCATTGTGGGTGGTGGCATTTCGGGATTAATTGTAGCGAATCGTCTTTCTGAGGATAAGCGCAGTACGTGCTGGCTTGACACTTCAGGTTTAACGTGTACTTACCAGTGAATATAGAATCTGTGCTTGTGATCGAGAGTGGTGCCAGTGTGGATACTGATTCCACCAAGATCCCGTACAAGGCCAATGACTTCACCTCAGCTGTAGGCCTACTATGGGACGGCATCACGTCTAAGCCTGAACCTGGGCTTGGGAATGGAACATATGGCGTCCTAGTCGCAAAGGTTCTTGGTGGCGGATCCGTCATCAATGGAATGGTGTACGACCGCGGTTCTGCAGCTGATTATGATGCGTGGGAGGCTCTGGGCAACAAGGGCTGGGTAAGAGTTTCTATGTCAGATCAACAAAGAAGACATGTACTGACTTCCTGCTCTAGGGATGGTCGGGATTGGAGCCTTACTTCATCAAGGGTACCACCTTCCAGCCTCCAACTGACCAGGCTACCGCGGACTTCAACATCACGTGGGATGAGTCGACATACGGAAATGGACCATTGACTGTAAGCATCACGAGCAACCAGTACGCCGACATCAAGGATTACTGGAAGGCATGGAAAGCCACCGGTGTCCATGTACCGGTTGATGGTAACAATGGCGAGGCGTATGGCCCTTCCTGGTATCCAAACACTATGGATGCCACCACTGGACGCAGGGCCCATGCGCGTTACGCATACTATGATCCCATCTCTGCGCGCACGAACCTCAAGATCCTTACCAGGACGACTGCACAGAAGATCATCTTCGACGACTCGAAAAAACCTACCATGGCTACTGGTGTTGAGATTACTGATGATGTTACCGGAAAGACCTCCAAAGTCTACGCAAAGAAGGAAGTCGTCCTCGCTGCCGGTGCTATCCAGACGCCTAAGCTATTGCAGCTCAGCGGTGTTGGCCCTGCGTCTGTTCTGAAGGCCGCCGGCGTCAAGGTTCGCGTCCCGCTCGATGCCGTAGGCTCAAACTTCCAGGACCACCCCTATGCAACCGTCATCTTCAACACCACCACCAACACCTTCCCCAACCAGAACTCGCTCGCGACAAATGCCACTTTCAACGCCAGTGCTTGGGCAGAGTACGAGGCGACAAAGACTGGTCCTTACACCTATGCCCGCGGTAATGCTTTGGCCTTCATCTCCCTCCCTGACATGACCAATGATACCAACACCGTTGTCAAGGCCTTGACCAGCCAGAAAGATACCGATTTCCTTCCCAGCGTATACAAGAGCAACAAGAAACTCCTCAAGGGCTACGCTCGCCAGCGCGACGTCATTGCCAACCTCTTCAAGCGCCGCGATGCCGCTGTTGCTGAATTCCCAGTCCCTGCTGATGGCACCTACGGTCTCGTTGGTGTAGAAAAGCCACTGTCTCGTGGAACCGTGAACATCAACGCAGCAAACCCCACTGGTCCACCTGACGTCCTTCACAATGCTTTTGTCAATCCTGTTGATCGCACGATCGTGGCCATTGGCCTGCGATTCTTCCGCAGCGTCTGGGCGCGCCCGGAACTCGACCGTTTCCAAATCAGCGAACAAGTCCCCGGTGCGCAATTCACCTCGGATAAGGAGATCTTCGATGCATTGCTCAGCCAGGCCATGTTATCGCCTACTCTCGCTCATCCTTCGGGCTCTTGCCCCATGATGCCTGAGCATGCTGGTGGCTGCGTGTCTGATAAGCTGCTTGTGTATGGAACTCAACACCTGTCTGTTGTTGATGCTTCCATCATCCCCATCATCCCGTCTTGCCATTTGCAGGCTACGATGTATGGTGTTGGTGAGAAGGCTGCGGATATCATCAAGGCAAGGTAAAGCAAGCCTGTTAGATAATTACTCGAGAGCGACTTTGGCAATTTTACAACATTAATTCAACAACATACTTCCAGATCTTTGACTATTGTTTTAACGTCTAGCGGCGCCCAAATAAAGACCTGCTCAGCTTGACACACCTTATTTACGGTCGTCTTGCTAGCGTTGTGTGACTCTAATTTCACCATATAGATTCTCTTCTTGTTGCTTTCCCCTGCAACGCCCTATTCAGCTGACATTGACCCATCTTCATTTACACCGCCATCTTTACTCCTGACTCTCTTCCAGCAACCCCGCCAAAGCGCATCCAGTTTCCAATTTCTCCGCCGAATGCCATCCCAATACTCCTGATCCGCATCATGCGCAATGCTTGTGACGCCCACATTCCCCCCGCTTGGGCCCTCTGTAACCGGCAAGGGCTTGACACCTGGTAGCAAGCGAATTTTATGATTTGCAAGCTGCTCCTCGAAACTCTTAGTCCTTTTGTAGGTGCCGTAGAACTGGGTGTCAACGCAAATGCGACGCCCAGTCTCCTGAATCAAATCGGCAGAGAGCCAGCATACTTCGCCACAGCCACACACGCACATGTGCACGCCGCGCACGGAATTGACGGCTTCGCTGCCCATGTATGGTGTCCAACACCGTTCGCCATACATATCTCGTCCATCGATGCAATGGAAGAAGCTGCTAGCCAGTTGTGGCCACTCGACCCTCCACTTTTGCCCTTCCTGCCAGGAATATGCTTGACCCGAGGCGATGGCGCGAAGCGTTTTGTAGTCGAACCATGTTGGTGCATATTTTTCTACCGCATCTCGGCTCGGGTCTCTGAATGTATGCCCGACAAGGAGAGGCGAGTGGTGTGCCTCCTGTTGTGACTTGTGGCCCTTGCGGATGTGGATTTCAAACCTCTTCAAAGTTGGCAGCAACAATATTGCATTCGTGAGGACATTAGGTACATCGCCGACACTAGAAATATACTCGTTTCCGCGGTCGTAAGATAATGCTGTGATGGCGGAAGTTTGCTCTGCTGATAGATGTAAGGTTTTGTTTCGTAGTGCGAGGTAGCTGCTCTTAAAGTTCGGCGCGACGGGAAAAGTGAACGTATGGAAAGCAAGGTTCACGGCTTCATGGTTGATTTTGTGACAGGTAAGGAGCAGAGAGAGTGGATGGCTCTTCGCATTGTTCACCTCTTGCGCAGCGCCTGTGAAGACATAGTAATAAATCTCGTTCCTAACTTCGGGAGGTAGCTGGGAGAGGAAAGGGCTCTGAATTTGCGGATTACAAGCCTCCCCGCAAGGTTTTCGGTGTGGTAGTGGTGGAGTGAGAGGACGAAATACAGGCAGATGTTTAGACGAGAACATGTCGTACCGACGTCTACTAACGGTCGATGGCAAGATTCAATAAACAGCTATACAACGAAGAATAGCGTCATGAAAAGAGACTTATCAAATGTTTAAACCAATGGCTACCCTTTTGACATACTTGTACTTTCGGTCAAGGTTCGTGTTTCAGGTGGTGCCTATTCGCTAAACGGGTGAAAGTGCCTTTTTGGATGTTGGCGGAGCTCAGCCTCAGACGGCTTTTCAGCCGCACAACCTCCATGACCTCTTTCTCAGGGGGCTGTGGAGGGAGCTTTGGAGAGAGCTGAAACTGGTCATTGAGTATACACAAAGTGGAGGTTGCGACTGATAGAGATCTGTTGTGAATGGCCTGCGCTGCGGCCCAGTCTTGCATAGTTGCGTTGCCTTTTGTGTGTACGCTTTGGAGCTGCGTGGGAGCATCACAATGGTATTGCGTGCTATGAAAAGTTAATAACACAGCCACGCACACTTCAATCTTAGAGGCCTTCCCATCACTTTGCAATGGCCACGCAGCAATTGGATGGGGTTGTGAAGGCATCCACAACCTTATCACGATTAAGCTTAAAATTAGCAAGTAGTGCCCCGCCAGCGCCCCGCGTGCGTCACTACCTCTGCGATTTCCCGTGTCAACAAGCTCTCCACCTTTAGCCCTCTTACGCCCAATTTTTGCGCTCCGAGGTCGGGAGAACTTCTAATACACACCATGAGGTTACTCAAGTCTCAAATTGAGAAGAAAACGGGGTCTGGGTTCGCCACGTTACTGCCCGAGGAACCAGAGGACATGGTATGTGAGATCTCCCCATTGCCTTGAAGCCTTCAGACTGATGGCTGTGATAGTGGCATGCCTATAACCTCATCCAAGAGAACGACCGAATACGCGCAAAAGCTGTGCGACGCGTCTCCAAGACGTCTGATTCTGGTTCCACATCCTCACAACGCATAACCCTCGACCTCACAATCGTCGTAACATCCACCGACTTCGATATTGGCTCGGGACAGCTGCATGTCTCCGGGCGCGTCGCCTCAGAAAACGAACATGTCAAGATGGGGCAACATCATACGCTCGACTTGGAGCTCAACAGAAAATTTACCCTTGAAAAGGCCGATGGATGGGATAGTGTTGCGCTGGAGATGCTGAAAGAGGCATGTGATAACGATAGAAAAGCCGAACTATGGGCTGTCGTACTGGGTGAGGGTATTGCGAATATATGCATGATCACAGAGCATCAAACGATATTACGGCAAAAGATCGAAGTGCCCGTACCAAGGAAGCGCAAAGGAGGCGTTGATGGGCATAACAAAGGCATGGATAAATTCTTTTCTCTGACCCTCGCCACACTCCTTCGACAAATCGATCTTCCAAATACAACCACAACACAGCAAGGCAAGACATTACCGTTATTACTCGCAAGCCCAGGTTTCGTGGCTTCAGCCTTTCTGGTCTACATTAAGGCAGAAGCTACAAGAACAACCAACAAGCCGCTCCTCGCCCTTATCCCTTCAATAATCATCGCCCACTCATCTTCTGCACATATACATTCTCTTAACGAGATTCTGTCATCTCCAGCAATAACGACAAAACTGTCAGATACCAAGTTTGCTCGCGAAACAGCCCTCATGGATAAATTCAATACTTTGATGCGGCAAGACGATGGACGAGCATGGTACGGACCACGAGAAGTGGAGAGAGCCGTGGACAAAGGCGCAGTGGGACGAGGCGGTGGCGTCCTATTAATTAACAATGCACTTTTTCGAGCACAAAACGTAGCAGAAAGGCGCAGATGGGTCAAGCTGGTCGATCGGGTTCGAGAAGTAGAGGGTGGAGAGGTCAGAGTCCTGAGCTCGCTCCATGAGAGTGGAAAGAGACTAGAAGGGCTAGGCAGTGTCGCAGCTATTCTGACCTATCCGCTGGAAGACCTCGACGAGGAAGATGATGCAGGTTTGGTGGATGATGGTGAGGGTGATATGGTGATATGAGCGTGAATGGTCTCGTTGGTCTTTTCCAAAGGCTTTCCACGTTCAAGTATCCGCATTATCTTCACCCAGGCCGGCCTATGTCGCAGTCTCAGCACAATATACCCCCATTACGCATCCAAATATTAGCACACATTATGGGACTGCACTTTGCACAGTTAGTATTATACTCAAGTTGTTTTCAGTTTCAGGTGTAACCCCCTCACGTGAAACCAAAAAGAGGCAAAAATAAAATCAAGAAAACAAAAGCCTTAAATCATAGTACCTGCAAACACTAGCACTCGAACCAAGGTACCCATCTAAAGATTCCTCCAATAAAAAAACGGTAGCTTCTCTTTGATTGAGCAAGTCATCCTTAGTGCAGGGGCCATGCTAATCTTCCCTGTATCGTTTCAATTGACCATTTGCCCGCAGGCAGAATGAATGGTAAAATAGATTCAATATATACTCATCAAAGAGTAGAATGGCAGCACCGGAGGCTGACGAAGCACGCGGCAGATTGGGGAGTGTTGTGCTAGGCAGACGAGGATCACGTGCGTGGTGGCAACCTAGTCCGTGCCGGTGTTGCCTTGATCGGAAGTCTTCAAGAATTATGGTTCTCAGTATCAATTGATGTGTGTTTGGATATATTTTTCTTGAATTGTCCCCTGGTTGACGAGACAGTGGGGCTGTATAGCGGCATGAGGGCGGTTGTAGTTGATTCTGAGAGACTCACACTAAATAGCCTTCACGAAGCGATGTGAGGGTTATTTCATACAGCGCTTATACCGAGGGGGTCTTCGCATACTAAATGAATTGTGAGTGAGGTTCATGGGTTAGTTACATCTGGCAGTTTTCAGCGGTCGCACAAAGGTATAATGCGCAGGAATATCAACGGCCAGTCACCCCAGTTCCTCCATCAGCGCCATATGTTAGACGACAATTAAAGTACGATGGCATTGGCTACACGACAGAGTGTTCACAACAAGGAAAGAAGCCGCCCTGATTTGGTGTAGCATAATTGTCATGATTGAAATTATGCTTTATTGCATTATGTAATGTAGCTCAGTTACAATTTTAGCAAAGTAAATACCTCGATACCAATAGAAGAATGTAGAGAAAAGTAGAACTTTCGAATTTGACATGTTCGAATCGTTAGCGTAGCTGATATCATACCCAAAAGCCTCAATCAACACCTGTCCAACCGAGCAATGCATGAAGAAAAAACAAAAAGGTATCCGATCTCACATAGAGCAACACCAGTATTCAACCTAACACCATGCATGATCCATAGGTAGCTCAGCCATCAAAATTCCTCTACTCATCCCGGTAGAATTTCTTGAAGATCAAATGCAAGAACAAATTAACATTGACCCGTACCGCACCGCCTCCTGACCCATCTCGTCCATCGCCGAAAAGATTCATGAACTGATGGTTGTCAAACTGTGCCTGCAGCAATCCATCAAGTGGCACCTCTGCAAATGCACCAGGAATCATCATAGATCCTTGAGAGCCCTGGATCTCAAAGATACCGGTCTGATTGGAGGAGATGGTGAGGTCGAGCCGATCCCACTGACGTTCGGGATAGCCGGCCCAAGAGATCAGAATTCCCTTCTCCGCAAGGTTGCGTGCAGAGTACTTGAACGACCCGAAGAGGTACGAACGACCGGAGCGCTGTAATTCTCGTTGATGATTGTATTGGCGGGTAAATGGGATCATGAACTTCTTCTTGCCCTTCTTAGATTGAAGGGTCACCATAGCTTGCTCAATATAGTCGTTATAACTCTTTAGCTGGCTTTCTAAGAAATGTGCTTTCTCGTCGAGCGCGGCGAGTGTAGTCCGCACGCCTTCGAGTTCCTTGGCGCGTTGGATACGGCGACGATGCTTGGTGCGGATATCGACAGCGATGGCGTTTAGCAAGTCTTGGTAGTTGTTTTGATGAGAGATGCGACCTGCGCGTTGGAGGTGAACCATATTCTCCAAACAATACTGTTTGAGCGACGGATAATCGAGGTCGATGACAGAGTTGGAGCCCATATCTGTGGTGTATGTTGAGGCGGCTGAGGAGCGCATAGCGCTGTGTTTCCGACTACGGTCTTTTTGCTGTGCATCGAGTTCCTCGCGGACTAGGGCATCCCAGCGGTCTTCGTCTTCGGGGGTAACGGGTTTGCACATGATCTCCGTGAGGTTGGCGCCTGTTTGGACACGAATAATGTAGAGCACATAACGTTTGGTCTCCATGAAGAGCGACTTGATAGCTGCGTCGGGATCTATGCCAATTAGCAGTTATTCCAGGAATTGGTGCTGTTACTTACCCTCTTGTTCATGGAACTTGGGGTTGAGTGTTAACGTGATCTCAGTGGAGCTCACGTGCAGAAGCTCGTTCTCGTTGTTCTTCGCGCTACCAAGTTCACGGACGACCTCGCGAAGAGGATCGTCTTGAGATGGACACAAGGTTGGCAGATCATCGATAACGAGGTTGTGAATGGCGAATACATCTGCAAGCTTAATGTAGAGCGTCGGTTTTGTTCGGGCGAAAAGGTCATTGAACTCGTCAATCTCGAATTGCGCTTCAGCGGCGCGAACGTCGATAACTGTGATGTTGTCAGAGAGGCTCTTGTATTATGGTAGTTTCACTTACGGTTGGACCAGATGTCCTGCAAACGATCAATAGCTTCCGTGATATAACCATTGAGAGGCTGCAGGTAGAGATCATCACCACCGAATAACTTCCCTGATGCGACTTGACCCAACACCTTCGCAACAGCAGTAAGATTCCTGTTCATGATTGGTGACAGGCCACGGTCCACTACGCCCCAATGCTGTGGCTGCATCAAAGCAGGTTGAATGTATGATTTCCACACCCAGTGTCCTGCGATCTGAAGGAGCTGTTCCTCAGCCTCGTATGGGAATTGTTGGCGCAGTTCTTGGAACATCTGTTGGGCAAGGTATCGAACACCGTAAGGCATTCGGTGGAGGACTTCCTCAAACATAGAGAAGTACTGGTCGGCAACATCTCGAAGGTCCTGGAGGTTATGGATGAACGTTCCTCGAGTTTCAGGATCCTTAAGCGCTACATCTCGTGAGACATTAGGGTCGCGATGACTCCGCTGGCCAGTGCGAAGCTCCTCATTGTTGATGGCTGATCGATAGATCTGCATCGGGTCACTCTCCAGATCTAAATGCTCGTTGTCAATGATGTTCTCGCGAATCACCGGTCCCAGGATATCCTTCAAGAATTTCCGATCTCGCGGCGAACGAACATAATTACTAAAGAGCTTCGCCCAGAAGAAATTTCCACGAAGGTACTCCTGCAGTGCAGCGCAACCCTCAATTTCTTCTTTGAGAGACCGCGCCAACAATTTCAGCAACCAATACTCCTCGCGGCGTTTTTGAGCCAATCCGAAAAGACTCATGGTTAACTGCTCGATGCGCTTAGTATCCTTTTCTGCTAAGCTTTGCTCGCGAACCCGCCTGAAGAGTCGCGCCATGTATTGAGGTTGGGTTTGTAAGGTGAAGAAGAGCTCTTGGTATTGCTCCAACTTTCTGCGGGAGTTCTTGTTGAGAGCCTTCAGGTCGAATGGGTCTTTCGAGGAGATGTCTTTGCTGCTGAGGAGGGTGCCGACGTTGCCGCCAAAGTGCTTTTGATGCTTGACGACCTCATCAAGTGTAATCTTGTTCTTCACGAGCAACGCAATCTTGATGTCAAGCTGGTCAACATATTGTTCTGCAAGCTCGTTTTGTCGTACATGTTGCACGACAGTCTTTCGTAAACGCTCGAATTCTAGTATTCTGTTAGCGATTAATTTGCAGACGAGAGAACTTGACTTACCAATTTCCTCGTCGAAATCGATATCATTGTCGTTCAGCAAATGCACAAAGTTCTTGACTGTTGACACTGGAGGATTGGTTCCGCTAGTCAGGCTCTTGTACGCTTCACCCTGTTGGCGACCGCGGATGAAGCTCTGAACCTTGATGACCTTCTCCATATTTTCCTTGTAGAATTGTTTCTTCTCGGCAAACTTCTGTCGGATGATCATGCCGCGAGCCAGTGCCTGTAGCTCAACGAGGGCTTCCTCATGCTCTTCCACTTGGGCAAGCTGCATGCCGATGTGCATGCGTAGCAGCATGCCACGTGCAACACCTTGGAGCTCAATGATCTCCGGTTCCTGTGCATTGAGATCACATAGTGTCTCATAAGTTCGCTGCCGTTGTACAAACCCTCGACAGGCTGATTGGAGATCAAGGATTGTTGTAGTCTGTGCCTGTAAAGCCTTGAGATCAGAGAAGTGCCTCTGTCGTGAAAGAAAACCACGAATATGAGATTGGAGAGAAAGAACATTTTCCTCTTGACCGTCCAATTGCGCCAGAGTGTCTGCAACGTCCAAACGTATCCGTCCAGCTCTTGCAACGGCCTGTAAATCGATGATCTTGGGGACTTCGGCTTGTAGTGCATCTTGCACCTGCCTGATTGCGCACCTTACAGAGTTGCCCCGAACTTGAGATTGAAGATCGGACCAATTGACATTAGTGCTTACCAGCTTCTTTTGCACTGCAGCATTCTTGCTTCTAGCAAGATGGGCTCGTGCAGCGGCCTGCAAGAGAGTGATGACCGGTTCGTGCCGACGGAGACTCTCCTGGTCGGCACGCAACGACTTGCGGATGAGCATAGCACGGGAGACTGCCTGAAGTTGCGCAATCTGTGGCTCATTCTCTCTTAACTCAGACCATTCTCGGTCAACTTGGTTCCGGAGGAGGGCGCCTCGGATCATGGCTTGAACGTGCACCACTGCAGGTTCGGTATCGCGTGTCTCTTCATAGCGATCGCAAACGCGCATCCGTTCCAGCGCTCCTCGAATGGCTGCCTGAAACTGTCGTATCCCATGCTCGTGTCGCTGGATTTTCGATTTGGTATACTGCACTTGTGCCCTGGCTTTGCGTCCTCGAAACAGGTTCTGCACCTTCAACACTTGGGCTTGCTTGTCCTGCCAGTACTGCTCTTCGCCGCGTACCCTGGACCGAATGAGAAATCCCCTAGCTGCACTTTGAAGCGTGACCGCAAATCGTCGCATGTCCATTCGATAGTAGGCAATCTGTCGGGCCCAGTCGCCACGGATGCGAGCCTGCAGATCCACGATGAGGTGCTCGTTGTCCCAAAGCTCTTGCATGAGATTTCCAAGTCGTATCCTAACCAATGCACCACGAATCTGTGCCTGCAGGTCCAGGATGACATCCTCGTTTTCGGCTAGTTCGCGATCGACTCTATCTTCCTCCGACTCCACTGGTTCTGGCTCTGGCTCGACTGCAAAATTTGCTTGCATACCGGAGAAGTTGGGCATGCTAACCCCAGACTTGTCCAGGCCTTTCTGAGTAGCCTCGAGCTCATGGTCCTCGAACTGGAGTTTGCCTACGAGGTTGCCAATGCGGAAATCTACTATGCCTTTTCGGAAAAGCAGCCATGAGAGAGCATGGATACAGTAGATGACCTTGGGGATATTCTTCTTCTCATACAGATCGATCAGCTCGAAGCGGAACAAATCTGGAAGTTCGACCTCGGATAGGAATTTGAAGAAATGGGCGTAGTTGTTCGAATGTCGGTATTGCAGCTTCGGATCGCGGAATATCCGCAATGGCTGCCCTTTGACAGCTTGTACAATCTCTGCGAGCGTCACACCATTTCGAAGGGCTTCTTCCAGCTCTACGACGGGAGGAAGGTTCGTCTCGATGATGTCCTCCATCCATTCCTTAGCTTCTCCGATATGGCAGAGATACTCGTAGGCTTGCAAAAACTGTCTCTGTTGATCCATCCAATTTCGGCTCCCCCATGTCGCCTTCTTCTCTCGCATCGAGTCGGTTCGTTGCAGCCTTCTTCGTCCGTGGAGACCGACCACTTCTTGTTCTGGAGACTTGATTGCAAAGTCTTCATTGTTGCCGGTTTCTGCAAACTTGGATAAGGTGCGCAAGTGGCCGGTCGATGACTTTTGGAAACTTCGCAGTTCAGGTCGCTCAAGGTGGGTCGACAGAGGACGAGAGTTGTGGTCTCGAGTGGGAGCGCGCACCGAGTCTGCTCGGGATATAGCGATGGACAGTGGACGTGGCTTCGACGGAGGAGACACGGAACCGTCATATGGCGAGTATCGAATGTTCTCGACACTCTGTGATCGGACATGGCCATGCGTTGGGCTGTCTGTCGCTGGGCGCGAAGGCTTTTCTGGTATTGGCGTGCTCTGCGGAACCTGTTGCAGCGGTCGCAATGCTTTGCGCATGCTCGAATATGCGCTCCCTGAGTTTGTCTCTTCTGACCCAAAGTAGTCTTCTGATCGCGGCTGTGAGAGTCCCGTGGCCTCACTTTGGCCACGACGGTGTCCTAGGGAGCCAAAGCCATTGGAGCCGTTGCTGGACTGTGTACTTGAACGGCTGGGCGGGTATTGGTTTGTGCCATTAGAAGATGCCGATGAGCCGTTGGATGCGGTGGAGTACTGGCGGAGCGGGGAGGGCGATGTTGCGGGATGCCCGAGTCTTGTTCGCGGGGTGGTGGAGAGGTAGCTCATTGCGAGCGCGGCAGTCGAGGGCGATACTGCGACCCAACTCTACACGGCATATGTTGTACAAGTCGGAGGATGGAGTGTCGATTCTCGCCGTGGTTGAAGTCGCAGAGGCCGATATTGAGACCGCAAATTACTAGTAAGATGGAGGCGCCTGCCTGCGTGAACAAACCCCAACAGACTGGCAAAAAGTCTGTTCAAGAGGGCCAAAGACCGAGCCGGCAGCTTTGCACTGCACGGTCAAAGAAAGTAATGCGGAATGTGAAATTGGGATGGTGTGTGGAAGTCGCTGCGGCGTTGACGCTGGAATTGGATGTGTGGAGTCCGAGCGTTTGCCAGTGTTTACGAGGGCTGCCCAGGTCTGTTGTTGTGGTTACGCCGGCCCAGGGAGCGATCTCCGCGCCACGAAAATCATCCTCCCCCCAAGTCACGTCAGAGCCGCCTCGAGTCTCCCGAAACAAGGCCAGCGCCATCGATTCTTGTTCTCGGCCTTACTTTCTTGTCCGTCCCTCTGCCGCTGATGGGCTGCTCGCGCACTCTCCCATGGCTAAGCTTGCCCACCCATTGACCCCTTATATCGCCAGCCATCGCAACACCTGCAGTCTCTCCACCAAAGAGAGCATGTTTCATCACACCCAGCTTGAATCATTTCAGCCCAGTGTCTATCGGGAGGCGCCCTGAGAAAGTGGTATCTACAATATCATGCGACTACCGCCCTCTCCTGTTCAACCACACCTCTGCCTGATCCAGGTTGGCATCAGCTGACCTGCGAAAACGCGACCAATGCACCACGTACAGTCCTAGCAGCCAATCGACTAACCATGCTGTAGACGCTTTTGTCGTACACCTTCAACTCTGGGACGCGTCTTGTTGTTCCACGCTCAAAACACGCTAGAGGCGGGGTCACATGAGCCACCTTTGCTTGGCGACACAACCCACAGAAATTCTTTCCGTGGCTCGATTCTGTTCGAACTTTTCTTTCTCTTGGGAAAGCCCGCTTCTTTCCCCGGCCACAGTCCTTTACCAAAGCACTACGGTCTGTTTCGTTCAGTCAACCTTCCAATACACTTCTCTGTTCCTCGAGAAGCTTTTTTTTTCTTGAAGCATGCCCATCTCCAACGGCGACGCCATGGCCAATACCGCTGCTGATGCTCTGGACTTTTCCAAGGCTCTCGAGATACTCAAGAACGAGTATCCGGAGCGCGACGGAATCGACATTCAGACGCTCATTGACTCCAAGAAGAATGGCGGTTTGACCTACAATGACTTCCTGGTACTTCCTGGCTATATTGGTGCGTTGCCCTCGCGTTCAGAGCCATTCAGCATTCTGTCGTAACACGGCTCGATACCCACTTGAATACGCTTCACTTTCAGAGGGGTCTCTGTAGACATTCGCCAAGTTTGCTTGCCACCAATTTTCAAATGAAGAGTCTCGCACTTTCAAATCAGCATATGATGCGTCTTGGTACAGCATCCTAACCTGTATCTAGGCTTCCCCGCCGCCGAAGTCACCCTCGATACCCCAATCACGAAGCGCATCACCCTTAAAACTCCATTTGTCTCTTCGCCCATGGACACTGTCACCGAGCATAATATGGCCATCCACATTGCATTGCTAGGTGGACTGGGTGTCATTCACCACAACTGCTCTCAAGAAGACCAGGCCGAGATGGTGCGCAAGGTTAAGCGTTTCGAGAATGGCTTCATTCTTGATCCTGTCGTCATCTCGCCTAAGACAACTGTTGAGGAAGCGAAGGCACTCAAGGCTCAGTGGGGCTTTGGCGGTTTCCCAGTCACCGGTAAGCAAGCCCCAATTTACTACTATGCGATTTTCTTTATGATGAACAACCTTCTTATTATAACTTTCGTTCATCCGCAACGATTCCGTCGTGCTGTGGAGCCAAGTCTTTCTGATCCTGTTTTTTATCTGCTGTTTATTCTTATACGAAAAATGGTCGCAATCGCTGACAAATGATTGCAGAGAATGGTACCCTTCGCTCAAAGCTCGTTGGAATCATCACTCCCCGAGATATTCAGTTCCATGACAAGCTAGACGACCCAGTCACTGCTGTCATGTCCACTGATCTCGTTACCGCTCGTCACGGTGTCGAACTCAAGGAGGCCAATGATATTCTGAACAAGTCGAAGAAGGGCAAACTACCCATCGTAGATGAGAACGGCAACCTGATTGCGCTTCTGTCGCGCTCTGACTTGATGAAGAATCTGAATTTCCCACTTGCTTCTAAGCTTCCTCACTCCAAGCAGCTCATTGCTGCGGCTGCCATCGGCACCCGACCGGAGGACAAGAACCGCCTACAGAAGCTTGTAGACGCTGGCCTCGACATTGTCGTCCTCGACAGTAGCCAGGGTAACAGCATGTACCAGGTTGAGATGATCAAGTATATCAAAGAGACGTATCCCCAACTCGACGTAATTGGTGGCAACGTCGTTACCCGCGAGCAAGCTGCTGCACTCATTGCCGCGGGTGCTGACGGTCTCCGAATTGGTATGGGCAGCGGAAGCGCCTGCATTACCCAGGAAGTCATGGCTGTTGGCAGACCTCAAGCCACATCTGTCTACAACGTCACATCTTTCGCCAAGCGTTTCGGTGTGCCCTGTATTGCCGATGGCGGTATTCAGAACGTAGGTCATATTGTCAAGGGCCTTGCCATGGGCGCCTCCACAGTGATGATGGGTGGTCTTCTTGCTGGTACCACTGAGTCCCCTGGAGAGTACTTCGTCAGCCGTGACGGTCAACTCGTCAAGGCTTACCGTGGCATGGGCAGCATTGCCGCCATGGAAGACAAGAAGGCTGGAGCCGGTAGTAAAGACGCAAAGGCGAGCAACGCAGGTACTGCGCGCTACTTCTCAGAAGGTGATCGCGTTCTGGTCGCTCAAGGCGTTTCGGGATCTGTTCAGGATCGAGGGTCCATTACCAAGTTCGTCCCATATCTCATGGCTGGTGTTCAGCACTCGCTGCAGGACATTGGTATCAAGAGCATTACAGAGCTACGCGAGGGTGTCACAAATGGCAGCGTGAGGTTCGAGCTACGAACTGCGAGTGCGCAGGCTGAAGGAGGTGTTCATGGACTGCATAGCTTCGACAAGAAGCTATACTCGTAGATCTTGATGCGACGAGGTTTATGATCATGCATTAAAAAGGGCGTTCGTGGGCACGGTTGCTTCAGTTATTCCCATTTATGAACATGTGAAGACGATTGATGGTTATGTAGAGAGAGATGGTTAGGAGCAAAAAGTATAATACCACGAACTTCGTTCATTTGATAAATGTAAGGTCCATTGGCTTTTCTTGCTTTGGAAGAAGTAATGCTGCCTGTTGTGACGGTTCGTACCACGTCGTTGGATTTATCCGCCAAGACCGACTCTTGTCAACGATGTCACTCTGGACAAGCTTGTCCCCGCAACCTCGGCATCTCCCCGCGTCCAACCATCTTTCATCACACATGATGGCGCGCCACCAACCCGCTTTGCCGACACATCTTGGGGTAAAATATGCTAAAGCCGAGTGCCTTCGCTCGACTCTTCCTGATTGAACCTAAGACGGCTGTCCGACGTTCATCGTGCCTCGCATACTCAACAGTTGCGTCTCTGGGGCAGTCAAAGCACGGAAGGAATCTTCACACACGGACTGCAATTGCTCTGCGAAGCACTGGGTATCAGCTACTCACCGTACAAAGAGAAAATAGAACACAGAAACGCAACATGTCGACTCCAGCAGATCACAAACCGCTGAAGAACCCACCAAAGACTCCACCGGTTCCACGGCCGAGCGCGAGGTGCGTGGTCTACTGTCCAGACTACGAATCATCTCTCTAAAAGTTCACGTTTACTAAACAATAGTCAGTGTCCTCCTGATATCCCCCACAAACCAAATTTTACTCCTCCGTCGCGTCTCCAAAGCTTCCAGCTTCGCGTCTGCGCACGTTTTCCCTGGCGGTGCCCTATCCAAAACGCATGACGGCAAGATACCAGACGTGGACGACCCTGGCAGGCACCAAGATGGCCCCGCATACCGGCTTGCAGCTGTCCGCGAGACATTCGAAGAGTCTGGCATCCTCTTGGCGAAGTCAAAGAAGACTGGCAAGCTGTTCACCGAGATAAGTGATGAGGAGCGAGAGGAAGGAAGGAAAGCTGTCCACGCCGGCAAAGTCAAAATGGGTGAACTTCTCGAGAAATGGGGTGCAGAGCCAGACACAGAAGGATTGATCCCATTCACGCGCTGGGTCACGCCTCCCAACGTCCCCAAGCGCTTCAGCACCCAGATGTACATCTACTTCCTCCCGCTAGGCTCAATTTCACCAACCAAGCACGCCGCGCCGAAGGGGACACCACCATCGTCAGGTCTAGAAGAAGAAGATGAGATTGTCATACCAAACCCCACGCACGATGGCGGCATTGAGCATACGGCCGCAAGGTTCTTACCGCCAAACAAGTGGATCGACTTAGCACGCCAAAATCGCATCATCCTCTTCCCACCTCAGTTCTTCCTCATGCTAATGCTCTCACCATATCTCAGCTCGACGGTGACCGGACCGAGCAGCCCGATTCCATCAATTTCGGAACTACAAACCGAGCGCGAGCGCTGTCTAGACTTCCTCAATAAACCCCGCACTTACAATGGCGCGCCAGAGGTGTCATTCGCAGAAGCCTGTATTTCGCCCATTGTGCTGGGTAAAGGCGATTATGGTGAAAAGTCACAGGACGGTGTGGGTGGAGTGGATAAGTTCACTGCTGTCTTGACGCTAGATAGGCCGGGCAAGGAGGTTGAGAGCCAGGGTCAGGGCAGGAGGGGTATTCGGGAGTGGGTCGTTACGACTAAATTCAAGGGAGAAGGGCCGAGGGATGTTGATGTACGGAGAAGGGAGGAGGTATTGGGTAAGGAGAGCGACGCAGTGAAGGGCAAGTTGTGAGTAAGATGTTTAGTAAGAATAATCTTAGTAAAATCTAAAATCTCTTTCCAAATCCTTGACATGTTTTTTTTTCCTCTTTCTTGTCATCTACATATATGTGCATTCATATATACATTCTTTCTCTAGCCCCATAAACATACAATCTTAGTCCGAGTTGAAGCGTTTTCCTACCAGCGCTTGCTGCAAACTAAATGCTAGAAGAATATTTGCGCGACAAGTAGACACGATAGAACACCTCAGCTATGATGAAGCAAGGAGAAGCAAAATACATTCCCCAGAAGATGTCCATCGCCGGAACGCCTTTGCCATGCGATACAACAATAGCATGCTTGACAGCGCAGAATTAAGACAGAAGGAACAATTTTCAAGCAACGATAAAAAGATGTGCAGAAAGAAGAATGATGCGCCAACTATATCGACCACTCATGAAATTTTACATCCTTCTTCCTCTGTTCTCTTCACTTGGGCTCGGGCTTGCACTTCCATTGCCATTGATAGCGCCATAGTCACTGACGCTGATTTGGTTGGCATTGGGCATGAGCACCTCCCTCGCTTCCTCTGCCTCCTCTTCGATGTTCTCGCGCAGAATCTTATGGCTCTTCCTCCACACAAACGCGACCAGTGCGATGCCAACGAGCAACGCTGCGCCGAGCAAGATGACATTGATAGGGACGGGGTTGTTCTTAAACGTCTTGTGGGTCGCGGCGTCGAGGGCGGATTGGGAGAAGTTGAGCAGGCCGGCAAGACAGATGATGAGGCCGTAGACTTTGCCGAAGGTGGCGAAGCCGAAGACTTTGGCGGAGTAGTCGCTGTAGAGGTGTTAGCTTGTTGGCTGTCAGAGCAGAAGGGGAAGGGGGAGGCGTACGAGACGGCCGTGTAGTAAAGAGGTCGGTAGAGAACGAAGAGAATGACATTCCCGTATGCAGCCCATGTCTGGGGAATGATGCCTAGGACGCCGATTGTGGTTGCGACCGTGACGAGCAGGGAAAGTGTGAAAGTGGTGCTCGTGTTGTCGAGGAGCAGGCCGATGAAGGGGACAGATATGACGCCGCCTACGGGCAGTGCGACATCGAAAAAGTTATTGATCTCGACGGCTTTGTCAAGGTCGTGGAAGAGATATGTATATTGTGTTCGAATCGTCGCGACGAAGTAGTTGATCCTGGTCATTTGAAGGACCGTGAACAACGTGATGAGGATGAACCATGGTGTCCGGATCTGTTGCGCAGCAGTACGGCCGTGCAAGGCTCCCCAGACGCCTGATGTGTTTTTCTTCTTTTCCTCCTCCTTTGCTTGCTCTGCACCGTCTTTGGTGCCAAGCAATGATGTGATTTCACTGACGATGCTTTCTCGGTGCGTTCGACGAGCATCTTGCAGGCGCTGCACTGTCGCTGCGTCTTCGATTTCATCGTCTGAGTCATGGATAACGTGTTCCTCTTCAGCCTGCGATACAAGCTCGCCTACGGTCTTGTAGGAAACCGAGGGCATGAAGAAGATCTGGACGATAGCGATGAATGCCGGGACTATGAGGTAGATTAGGAAGAACTTCTTGATCGCAAATCCACTATTGGTGCCCTGGTAGATCAATCGATAGACGAGGAAAATGGCGCTGGAGGTATCAAAAGCTCCGGTCAAAAGAGCCAAGATGAGCCCAGAGTATTGTGGGAACGTGTTGCTGAGCTGGAAAGATGAGATGAATATGAATGGTCCGCCTAGTGCCATGAAAAAATAGCCCGGTATGTAGGCATCGATGGGAAGCTCGCTAGCAAACGCAAACAACAGCGAGCCAATGGTAATTGATATTGCGCCAATGATTCCGCATACTCGCGGTCCGAAGCGATCGAGGATTGTGCCGACAGGAAGTGCAACCACGTTCGTGGAGACTGCAGCGATTGTGAACATGAGGTTGAGCCTGCTCTCTTATCAGCGTCGCACGTGTCCTGCGCAGCTTGATCATCACATACCGTAACTCCTGTTCATAGCACACAGGGACTTTCTGTTCCAGCTCTTCCTTTGTACATTGGTCCCTGTAAACACCCTCTTCCAGCAACACCGGCTTTATCGCCGCGTAGCCAAAGACGACACCGGCGGCGAAGAGGCAGTAGATAACGGCGAAGAAGACCTGGACTGCTTGCGATTAGTTTTTTTCTCCTCACAATCCATGCGAATCGTGTGTACATACGCAGTCTTTTCCATTTCGGCACCTCGAAGGCGCCTATTGTTGCTTCTTCGCCCGTAGCTTCTGTCCATGTGCCTACCGGGTTGAACGACAGCTTGCGATGTCGCGAGTCTGGGCTCGCCTCTCTGCTCCACGGCTCGTGCTCCTCCATGGCGGTTACACGCTGGGAGAGCGACATGTTGAGCTGCTCTTTCTAATTGCCTCCTCTATCAAATTCGTGGTATGCGTCTACAACCTCGAGAGTACTGCTTCGGGGTGTTTGACTATCGCCTCCCAGGCCTCTGAAATTTAGGCGGGAATGACGTTGCGCTAGCTTATCTCTCTCTGGCAATTGGATCACCAAACCCAAACTCCAAGGCCAGATAGGACAGCGGGAAGGAAAATGACAGGCGAACCTAATCGATGAAAGAGGATCAGGGTTCTATATACCCAGCCATGACATGCGAATTGCAGCAAGCGGGGACGTCAGGCTGCATGCCCAGTGGTGCATGAGGCGTCCATGTCCAGTGTCCTGGGTTTCCGCGTGATCGCGCTGCAGGCAACCCACAGCTGTTCCATTACGCGCTGTACCACGTGCGAGCCCGCTGACGTGGGAATGATGTGCTCGCCTTTGGAGATTCTCTCCAGTCATCGATATCTTCTTCTCCATGTCGGAAAAGCTGCTCGTGAATGGTGAATGCCATCTGCAGAGCGTCAATTGCTTCCACCAATAACTGGGCGAGTCAGCCGCGGAAGGGAGCTCTGACCACTGCGCATCTTGCATGAAATTTTCCTTTCCATTCTCATAGTCTATACCTGCGGCGTGCACCCAATCCAGTATGAAGCCCTTCGCCCCCATATGTGATTGCAGAGTTTTCTATTGGGTGACAAGGGCTTCTATGGAGCCTCCAGCCAATGACATCGATTCTGCGTTCCGGAAACATACCGACAAAGCACAATTGTGATATGCTGGTACATTATGCTTCTAAACACTGCATGTGTTGCAAGGCCAGCCTAAAATGATACAGAACTTTACGGCGTACCTTTGTTCAGAAGCATATAATCAGAGAAGCTGTCACATTTCGGCTCACCCATTTGGTCGTGTCTCCAGCTAGTTGGTGGCTGACGTTTGTTATACGTCAGCCTCTCGACTCCTACCGTCGTCCAACTTGGATTCCCCTTTCGTGGGACAACTTCAATGAGACGACATCATGCTTTTTTTTATCTTCCATCTCTCTTCCTGACAATATGTTCTGGCCTCCAATGCTTATGGTTCTTTTTCGCTTTTGGTTCAGCTTCGTCTTTTTCATTTAGGAGTATAACTCATGCAACAAATTATTTCATCGCTCAATGGGAAACTGCCAGATTTGACCTAATTTTATACTCACGCTATATTGCAAAAGAGATGGATTTTGAGAGATTGCCTTTTGCTGTAAAATAATCCGAAGCGCCAGAGTACGTACTGCAACAGTGGGGCTTGCTAGCTAGATATTCGATCAAGTTGATCTGCCATCTGGGCTACATGTTCCTTGAGAATAAGAGGAGGAACAGAACATACGGGCCCGCGAATAAGACAGTGAGTGATAAAACTGGTATGCGAGATTTGACAGAGTTCGAGAATAGGGACTTTAGATATGTGCTGTGAGGGATGGAATAGGGAATGGGGGAATTTCCAGGCTCAGACGATTCCAAACTAGAGATGACCATTGCTGAACTAAAATAGTAGCCAACACATAATTTTCTGGCCAAAGCTTATCGATTTCCATTCGTATACTCGAGCTACCATCCGAGATTGTCCTTGTTCAGATCCTTCGACATGGGGGTCAACGGGAGTTTATATTGCTTCAATGCTTCTATGTCGACATTGTAACCTACATCCCGATGCCAGAGGTATGAATCTAAAACAATGTTTCCTTGCTCTTTGGCCAATTTTACTTGATCATCGCTTATATATTCGACTTTAACTTTGTGACCGCTAATTGTACTGAGCTGCTCTGCTATCTGTTCCGCAGTCAACTTCTCCGAGGCAAGACCCAACTCTTTCCCAGCAAAAGTAGATGGTGACTCAATCGCAGCAACGACAAACCTCGCAATGTCCTCCACGCTAACAAGATCAAGGGTAGTATCTCTGTTGAATGGAAGTTGCAATAGATGCTTTCTCGCAAGATCAGGAAACATGAAATCGACGTCTGGGACGACAAAATTGTTGTTGAAGAAAGCGGGGCGGAAAATCGTCCAATTCTCAAAACCCGCTGTGCGCACCAGCTCCTCGATAATGTGTTTGTTCTTCCAGTACCACGCCAAGGGGAAGTCGTCACCCCAGCCGGGAAAGCTCTCGTGCTCCCCCGTGCGCGCTACGCTCGTGTAGACGATCGTCTTGACGCCCTTCTTACGGGCGGCTTCAATGATACTTTTCGCGTATCTGATTTCGAGATCCTCGTCTGTTGGGTCCGCGCGAATCGCGAGAAATAGAGCGTCAGCCTGTTCAGCAGCGGCCTCCAGCGTCTTCGCGGAATCAAGGCCGCCTTCGTGCAGCACTGCACCCTTTGACTGTAGCTCTTTTGCGGAGCTGGAAGATGGATTGCGAGTCGTGACGTGAACGGTATATCCGCGGTCGAGTAACGCCTTCGTGACAACACTGCCTTGCTTTCCAGTACCAGCGGGAACGAATACGGTCTTCGACATGGCGAGTATGGAGATCGTTATTGAAGTAGTGGATTGATAAATTGCTAAAAAGTTTGTCACAGAATAACCAAGACTGTGTCTATCAACATTAGGCTGTGGGGTGCGTACTTATACCATGATATGCTGCCGGAAAACAAGTGAGCCGCGGAGTGATGTGACTCCGTGGATCACGCACTAAAACGCCTCTGTCTAGCTCAGACTTTGAACTGCAGCGATCAACCTTAAGACAAAAACTCAAAGTTATGATAATAAAGGTTACTCAATGTGCTAACCAGACTAGTCTGGCCAATGGCTCGTAGTTAGTGGCTGTGAAATGACTTTTGTGGAGGGTGGCTAGTTGAGCGGAGTGCACACATATCTCCGCTTGCACGGTGTTTCCTCCGCGATCGTGCGCTGCTACCGTCTGAAGTCGTCCGCATTTGTTGAGTAAATTCCTTGAAAATTAGAAGCAACTATCGCATTCAGAGCAACATATGCGTAATTGGCGGTCATAGAAACATACAATTATGGAACATTTGATTAATGGACGCACTTCAATGGAGGCTTGTCTCGCCACGGCTGGGAGCGACATTAGATAGATCAAGCACGAAGTGCACAAAGGGACAGATAGAGTAGACAATTTGAAGGCCAAGTCAAATGATTCATCGGCGATCGTGGTACTTATTGGGAAGAAAATTTGGTGTGATTGATTTTGTAGGGGATCTAGTCCTCCATTAGAATTAGAGACATTCAATGTCTGAACAGAACAGAAGATGACAGAAAAACTCCTTTACTCCTTCGCGATGCTTATTTTTTGTGGGTTTGACAGATAAAGGGAAACAAGGTGGAAGCTGGCAGACATCACTCTTGGCAGGCCATTCCGTTTTTATTGACTAGTCGCGTTCGCTGGCTGTCAGACATGTCGATTCCATAGTTGCGACTCTTAGGCTTCCTCAACAGACTTAGGAGCGGGCTTCTTGTTCTTGTACCACAGTGTGGGAAGAAGGGCGCACGAGGTAGTGAAGAGGACGCTGTACGACGTTAGACAACAATCAAGTCGCGAAGATAGGAGACAAACTCACCAGAGTGCAATAGCCATACCCCAAACAGTCTTAGCTTGAAAGCAGTTGGTGCGAGTAACACCGGCCCAATGACGCAGATCCATGCCGGCGCCGGAGGTGTTGAGGTTCTGCGCGGCGGCGGTAACGAAGGCGTAGGCATACTGAGCATCAACCTCTTTGGATGACTTGCCGATAACATAGCAGTTGAGGAAGGACATTGGCTTGCTCAAGGTAACCGCGCAGACGATGAAGGCGATGAGGAGCAGGGCATCTACACCAGTCATGACGAGAAGGCCGAGGTTGGCATAGGACCAGTAGTAGCCCACAGATACCATGATATAAAGGGTTGCAATGCAGGTCTGTTCAGGAGTTAGCGTCGGTTTGATACTCTTTATCAGTTATACATACCACACTGAGAGTGCCAACGAACTCCTTTGGTGGCTCAACACCAGTCGTGACAATCATCTGGACGAAGTTGGAGGTGATACCGATGACGATGATCATGCAAATGGCCTGGAGAACGCGGACCAAGAGAAACATCTTGCTCAAAGGCATAGCTCCATAGCTGGGGATAGGCATGATGGCTGATTGGGTTTGCGGTTGTTTTTCGGGGTTGCTCGAAAGAGTGTGGCTAAGGATCGAATGTCGTGAAGAACGAACGAAGTGACTTTATGTTGGAAGGTAGGGATCGCGATCTGCACAGCAGGAAGAAGAGAATGTGTTGTAGGAAACAACTGAAAGATGACAGAGACCCAAGTAGGAGACAAGGAAATAAGGAAACAAGAAAAAAGACGAAAGGAAACTCGCAAAGTGAGTTGTGATGAGTTGTAAGCTGTTGTGTTTGATGGCTGTTAGTGAGCTGTCCCAGTTCGACTTATATATTCCATATGTGCATTGCTATCTCAACAATTCAATCAAGAATGGTATGGCTCAAATGATTGCTATTCTTGCTCATCGGCTGTCTGGACTCCAGTGGTTTCAAGGCATCTTGAGTAGTCGCTGGACGTGCCAATGAGAAGCGAGAACGGCGATGCTTCGAAAATTGTCCGAGCGGGCGCATTGATGCACAGCGGCGGCTACAGCAGGCCAACATCAAACGTCCGTTCTGGGGAGACCAGTAAGCAGCGAGGAATCTCGATGGTGCCTAGAGGATCTAGGACCGCAATTTGCTCCCAAGAACGAGTGGTCGAGAGTTGTTGTTGCGGTTGTCGCTCTCCTTCCCCGGTCCCACATCGACGTCCCGACCAGCCTCGCGCGCGGGAGCTACGCTTAGAAAGTGTTGAGGCTCAATCAGATGCCTAGAAGCCTGAAACCATGCAGGTACGGATCGTTCTGTGATGTGGTGATGGCGTTGCTGAAGGAACGCGTGAGATGATGAGAGGACAGCTGAGGTGTACACGTCAATGCTCGCTTATGAAGTCGACAGCCTATTGTGCGTATTGGTCGTGTCTCATCCAACGATCGCCTCGATGAGCCCACACTAACGAGTTGTGAACGGGGCGGCGTGGTTATGGTACCTTTGTGCATTTGTGCAATGGTGCAGCTGGGTGTTGGGATATTTAATCAATCGAATACCTCACCGAACTCTGGACGATTCCAGCTCTTCTCTACACACGGAGCGAGGTTTGGCATTTTCAGGCAATGCACATCGTTGTCTGCTTGGAAATACGCAGCGTTTGCGGCGTGAGCGGCGTGAAAGAAGATAGCCACGCACGTGCAGGTGAGGAGTCCTTTCAAAAAGTGCTTTGGTGGCCTTCAATCGGCCATAGCCCTCAAGCTTAACATGCTGTATTCTGAAAGCTGCGGTTCTGTACAGAAGCACAGTGTAAAACAGATGAAAAGCCGGCCACGCGACGTCATGTACAACGTGTGATACATCTGGGGTAGTGGGCTCAATAAGTCGAGGTGTTCCCCCAGATTTTCAACCTGGCCAAGCCAATCGGGTATGTCCTGCCGAACGAATCATTCCACCATGTTGCTCCGCATTCCGCACTCGGTACTCCGCTATGCCGCGGGTAGCCTTTCAAACTACCACGATGGAGTTCGCTCATAACGAACATCTTCCGCCCTCAGAATTCTAGATTCCTGACTCTTTCCTCCGAACCCTGTCTCTACGTCAACATGGGGCTCTTGGAATATAGACAGCACAAGGCCGACTGGTACGCAGCTCCAAGGCTTCAGTCTCGTGAAAGTAGAGTGAACTAACCCAACACAGCCAGCGCAAGCAGTCGGAACGAGCTTCCAAGATCGCTACACTCCCCACGTCCTACCAATATCCGCTGTCCTCGCAGGAGCGCACGATCCTCGGCAAGCCAATTCAAGAGCTTGTCCAGGATGTCCACAAGCGAGTCACTAGGCCTGTCGACATCCTGCGCGCCTACGGAAAGGTCGCGATTAAAGCACATGAGAAGACCAATTGCTTGACTGAGATACTCTTCCCGGAAGCAGAGATATGGGCAAAGAAGGAGGTCAACCTGAAGGGTCCCCTCGCCGGGATTCCAGTCTCATTGAAGGATTCGATACAGGTCAAGGGCTTTGACATTTCGGTAGGCTACTCAAGAAATGTGGGGAAGCCGTATGAGGATGATGGGCCTATGGTGAAGCTACTGAAGGATGCTGGTGCCGTACCTTATGTCAAGACCAATCTACCCACTACCCTACTCTCTTTCGAATCTACGAACGATGTCTGGGGCCAAACCAAGAATCCACACAATGACAAATACTCGCCAGGCGGTTCTACAGGTGGAGAGTCAGCGCTGTTGGCATTCGGTGGAAGTCGCATTGGTGTTGGCTCAGACGTGGCAGGCTCTGTGCGCGTACCGGCGCATTTCTCTGGCTGCTACTCGATACGTTGCTCTACTGGACGATGGCCAAAGGTGGGCATGAACACTAGTATGGCTGGTCAGGAAGCTATACCAAGTGTCTTCAGCCCAATGGCGCGGACGTTGAATGACTTGGTCTATTTCACACGAAGCATTGTGCAGATGAAGCCTTGGAAGTATGACTATACTGTCCACCCGCTAGAGTGGAGAAGCAAGGTAGAGACTGAGTATAAAGAGAAAAAGAAGCTACGAATCGGTGTGATGCGAACCGATCATGTTGTAGACCCGTCGCCAGCTTGTGCACGCGCTCTTGACCAAGTCGCCAAAGCTCTGGAAGCTGAGGGCCATGAAGTCTTCGACGTCGAACCCCCGTCACCTTACGAAGCTCTCCAATTAGCGTCACAACTCCTTCTCAGCGATGGCGGCAGCACGTTCCTTTCCCACTTCCGAACAGGAGAGTGGAACGACCGTGGTGCAGCACAAATGGTCAAATATATGCGTCTCCCCCGTTTCATCAAGTACTTCTACTACCTTTATGTGAGGTATGTCAAGGGTGATAGCACCTGGGCTGGTCTACTACGCGACTGGCATCCAAAGACCGCATATGAGTACTGGCAACTTGCTGGCAAGCGTGAAGCTTACAAGGCGAGATTCTACACCTGGTGGTCTGAAGAGGCTAAGATGGATGTCATGCTTACACCACCAAATGCGACACCTGCTGTGCCGCATGGCGGAATGCATGACGCTGTTAGTAGCTGTGGCTACACATTCTTGTTCAACCTTGTGAGTTATCGTGCCCCTGCTAACCAACTTGATTACTAACAAGGACCCAGCTTGACTACTCTGTTGGTGTTGTTCCTGTGACACACGTCGATCCCGTCAAAGACGCACTCCCTGCTACATTCAACTTCAAGAAATTGAACGGTGTGGCTCAGGGCGCATACAAACACTACGATGCCGAAAAGATGGCAGGCCTCCCGGTCGGTGTACAAGTAGTGGGACGGAGATTGGAAGAAGAAAAGGTACTTGCTGTTATGGAACGCGTTGAAAGTGCGTTGGACAAGCATGGTGGACGCTACCAACTTTTAGAAGTAGAATAAGAAGCTTCGTTTGGCTCGTTATTTGATTAGACATGCGTGGTGCTTACTGATCTACCGCATATGCTTGTGGAAGCAGGATTAGTATTCAACTAATCTGTATATAAATCGTTGATCGCGCTCGCATGAAGCAAGCTGGAGAGCAACATCAACATCAACGTCATCCGTGATTCCCAATCGACTTGTGTTGGGAACGAGCCTTCCAATATTGGTGCCTACCATTCAATACCAGCTCGTTCCACAAGCGTGTATCATACAACCATCCCCAATCTGCTGGAGAGTTTATTCGTGAGTCGAGTCGAATCAACTAACACTGATTCCTCATCTGGCGCGACGGGAACTTCATCTGCACACTCCCGAAATATGCACCCCATCCTCCAGCTTCTTCAACAATCTTAGGTTTCCGTTTATTTGGAATCATCCACAGCTCGTGTCATCACGCAGTCCAATCGACTCGAGCAGCGGGCCCGCCTTATTAGATCCTAGGACTGCCGCGCTCCGTCATTGTCAGCCCCTCGTTGGTCCAAGCTTCCAAAGCTTCCAAATCCTGGACATATCTTGCCTCATATGTACGACCGAATGCGCATCGGCTTGGGTTTTCTAATATGACAAAGATCTTTTTTCGTAACCGGGGATACATCGTCGTCATTGAAGAATGTGTGGAATCAAGAATGTCACCACCCAATGTGGAAGCATCGGATCCATACTGAGAATGCAAGCGGTGAAAGGCGTTCGCGACGGACCGATGGATTCCAAAACATCATCCCTGACGCACATGTACTGCGGCGCATGGTTTAAGCATTTGACAAATAGGATCCATGGGAGTCTAGTAGCGCTGCCACTGTCATGCTGCCCGCTTGAGCGACGATCATGGATCGATGCATCCGATGCACCGGGCGAAAGAGAAAAAAACGTAATTGAGGAGAAGCAGCGACTATAGAGAGCATATATAAGTTATTTGCTTTCTGCTGCTGAGGACCTTGTTGTCTACTAAACATCGACTCTTACCGAAACAAGCCACTTCCTAGCTAAAACATCCAATCAAATATCAACATGACGGACTTCAAGGGACACTGCCATTGCAGACAGGTCGAGTTGACTGCAACTCTGCAGCAGGACCAGCAGGCCCACATTCTTTGGTTCGTAGATGCTCCAATTACTACCGTTTGCTTGATATACGGGCAATTAACACGATTTTGGGAAAAGGCAATGACTAACAACATGGTAGCCATTGCAACACCTGCAAGGAGCTTTCGGGCTCAACATACACCCTGAACCAAATCATCCCCACCAAAGCCCTTGACATCACAAAGGGTAAAGACAATTTGGGGAAATACACCTACAAGGGCGATTCTGGTGAGTATTCCTCATGCCCCAGCAGCCTCCTGTCCACCTGCCCGCCTGGTCTCGGTTTTCTTCCATGTCTCGCTTCGTTCAGTATGGAATTCTGTCTGACATTCCAAACAGGCAAGGGTGTTCACTGCTACTTCTGCAAAAACTGCACCACACACATTTACCATCAGCAAGAGGCCATGGGCCCCGATAACATCGTCTTCCGCACTGGACTCCTCGAACAGGGTATCAAGAATTTCAAGCCTGGTGCTGAAATCTTCGGCAAGGATCGCTTGCCATGGGAGAAGGAGGTTGCGCAGACCTTCCAAACCATGCCTTCGTAGGTACTTTGAAGTCAGTGGATCAAGGCAGGGACCGGTTTGACTTGGGACACTTTGGCCGTGCAAATACGACTATGTATCTTGATTTAGACAGAACTGTATAGCAAATCCAAATCCACATTGAATCCATTCCACAGTGTACATTGCTACAAATGTTCATATTTCTTCGTTAAAAATGTCTACAAATTATTCATCTCTTCCCACTCAGCTAGTCTGCCAACGCTGGGAAGCTCCTCAAGAAGTGACTCGGGCACTCATATCCTCCAGGATTGTTGTCCAGATACAGCTGATGATACTGCTCCGCATCCCACCACTGTCCTGCTGGCAAAATTTCTGTTGCAACTGCTCCCTTCCACCACTGCTTATTCACCTTCTGCGTGATGTCTCTGGCTTCTTTCTCTTGCTCTGCATTGTGGTAGAAGATCGCACTTCTGTACTGCGTGCCCACGTCTGGACCCTGTCGGTTCTCGGTGGTAGGGTCGTGCATCTTGTAGAAGAACTCAAGGAGTGTTTTGTAAGAGACCTTTTCGGGATCGTATACAACTTGGAGCGCTTCGGCATCTGTTCATATAGTCATTAGCAAACATGCGATTTACCCCAACTTCTTCAAATTCACTTACGGCCCGTCCGCCCACTACATACGGCTCTGTATCCTGGGTTCTCCAAATCACCACCAATATACCCCACTCGGGCGTCGTAAAGACCTTGGTTCTTAAATTGTCGCCTGTACATATGCTCAACGCCCCAAAAACAGCCAGCAGCTACTGTCGCAGTCTGCGCGCCAGCTGGCACATTCATCGGTTGTGCGGGGGCAGAAGACATGCTGGATGAGGTGAAAGGTCGCAAGAAGCGGGTCAAAAAGGACATAGAGGAGTAAGAAAGGATAACCAGGAAAGCTGTGATAAGGAACCGAATCTTGAATATTGGTAGAGAATTGGGATCAAAGATAGAACAGGTTCTGTTTTATGTACAGTGGAGATTTGAGTTGTTCGCCGCTGCGGTTCGCCGCAAGAGCTCTCTGACGCCATCACAGCGACTGACAAATCTCGAGCTTCAGCCACAACCGCGTGGCGGGGATCGTCTGCCTCGTATTGCCGTTTACAACCCCGTGAACTCCTTGCACCGCCCGACCTCCTCCCTTCCTTCTGCCTGTTTCCTCCCTATCTACCGCGACCGAGGCCACACAATTTTCTACACAGCCGATATGCGCGACTCTTCCTTCTGTGCCCGAAATCGACGTTGCTCGCTGTGCTTCGCCTGGTCCAGCACCTTTACCCGGCACTTATTTGCAGCTAGACAGCACACAGGCATTCGTCCGGAGATCTGAGCGCAGCGTTAGCCAGGATCCGACTCTTTCGTTGTCTTTGTATCTCGTGCTTCTGCATCAGCTGGAGTCGAGGAGTTGCCCGTGCCATCATGAGCTCGCTGCCAGGTCAACCATTGTGGGCTGCTTGCAGCATATGGCTAATCCAAAAGCCTCGATGTGTGCAGTCGTCAATGGAGTGAGCGACTCAGTTACCTAGCATTTCAGCACAGCAGCGTTCGCTTCGTGGGTGTATTGGCGCGTATATGCGGCAAGGAAAGCAGGCGACATGGATTCTGCATTGTGGTCAGACTTGTTGACAAGACCGTTCTTACCCTTAGATTCCTCCATCGTCTCTGGCTGCACTCTTCAACGCAATCGTTTTCTGCTCATCATGACTGCGCATGTGAAGCAGATGTCACTGAACTGCCACTTCAGATAATCAGCTCTAGCTCAACAGCTCACCAACTCTACCTTCCAAGTCAGGCTCGACCCACCTCCCGTGTCGCGTCTCCAATACACGATGCGAGTAATCAATGTCTAATATATTCCGCCTGAAGTCATTGACATCGGTTGTATTCGAGCCTTTGTGAGCCGACAGGGTGCGGTCTGGACTCACCGAGATTTTCTACTGGGGTCCGGCGCGTTTTCCAATCACCAGGTATACCGAGACGTCTTGGGCACATCGTGACTACAGACCGAGAGTTTATTTTTGTCTCCTTCTTTCCAGAGCCAGTACCTGCCCTTGCAGGACATCGTGTTCGCTAATTTTTATTACCGCAGGGTCTCGGGCGCTGATGGAACGACAAGCTTTAATATAAGGTTAATCTACCCGTCCATGTCTGCATCCCATTTCGAGATCTACGACAAGGGCCAACCTCGATACCTATCATCCCTAACGCTGCTCTCTTCAAGGAACAACGCTATTTTCAGCAGTCGCTTCCGCATCACTGTACCAATGCTGCATCGCATACGGGATTGATAGATGAAGCTCACTGCCAGAGTGGAGCCGCTCTCGCCATGCCTTGATGATTTCTACCCAGAATCCAGGCCTTGTGTTGCTATTTTCAGACTCAGAACCCCAGAGAAATATATTCATCCAATTCAACCTCAATCTATGTTTGCCATGCTGGCCACGAGCTCGCGCGCCGGACGCGCGACACATGCGACGTTCCCGGTAGTCTTCAAGAGCAAAGTTTGGTTGACTAGACATCATCTGATGTCTGATGGTGATGGAATTTACGACAAGGTCGAGTCTGCCGCTCGTAATTTTCATCTCGAGTCTCTCCTGGGCCACACGGACGAGGAGACAGAATTTAAGAGCTTGTTTACTCACCCGCCAATTTCCGGGTATGATGGACGGCAACGCAGATTGACCATAGCCAGAGGATACTCTTTGTCAAGGATCTGGCACTTTCTCGCCCGGGATACTCGATATGAAGCTGCCTCAATCAGCGTCGTTCGGGCTAGCACGGCACCTCGAAGCGAATAATTTAGCGCACAAGGTCAACGCTACAGCGTACCCCAGATATTGGCACTTGGTGCTGGAGCAATCCAGGCGCTATTCGAGCAAGTTCACATTGCAGTATGTCGCAAAACACGAACTCACCTGAGCGAGACATATGGTTCTGGGCCTATGAGCACGAACGGCCCGCCGGTCCAGCCGTACTCGATATTGCTATTGGCACTTGGCAGCTGTTATCGCCTCGGTGCGGTAGGATGTATCGAGGAAGGTGGTGTTGCCACAACGGTGGTTGGAGTACGCGGAGATGCTGGAGACTGGCCAGCGGACTGGTATATAACTTGGTTCATAGTCCACCATAATGATCATCATCCAGCTTCCACTCTTGGACTTCTCTACTGCAGCTTAAGATCTACACCTCTGCATCTTCGGATCATCCTCACGTTTCAACATCATCATCAACATGAAGTGGCTCCTTGCTCTCCTTCCCATCGTCGCTGCGGCGCCAGCTCTTCCCGATGTTAACCTCGATGCTCCCCCTGCTGGACAGGTATGTTCATTGTTTCCAAGTATTGTAGAGCGCCTTTGGCTGATAGTCGATACAGGTCAAGATCCGCGGTGTTAGCTATGGAGGAACTGGCTGCCCTCAAGGCACCATGAGCTCCCAGATCTCAGCTGACAGGAGCATTGTCACTTTGATCTTCGATTCGTACATTGCCTCCATCGGCCCCGGCATTGCTGTCACCGAGCAGCGCAAGAACTGCCAGCTCAATGTTGACATTGAGTACCCAGGCGGCTTCCAGTACTCCATCTTGTCTGCCGATTACCGTGGCTATGCTGCCATCCAGAAGGGTGTCTCTGGTACCTTGAAGTCTACCTACTACTTCTCTGGACAGACTGCTCAGGTATGCCCGTCCCTCCACTCCATTCACGCTGAGCATCGTTGTTAATAGTGTCGCACAGTCCTCCACCGAGTACAGCTTCACTGGTCCCGTCAACGGAGACTACCTCAAGCATGACGAGGCCGATAGCACTTCGATCGTCTGGTCTCCTTGCGGTGCCACCGGCATGCTCAACATCAACTCGCAGGTCCGCCTGACCAGCACCAACACCAGTGCCACTGGTCTCCTCACCACCGACTCCACTGACCTTAAATTCACTCAAGTTGTGTACGTCCAGTGGAAGAAGTGCACTGCCAAGTCCTAGATAGCTTATGTTCTTGTGTAGTCCAAGCAATAGGACAAGCTGGATCAGTGTGCAAGGGCCGTGGGTGTTCGACACCAACGCGTTTGACTGGCGCCGGTGCACAAAGGATTAGGGGTTGCGGCTTGGTGATATACTTGAATGCCTGAATGACTGCAAGATGGTCGATAGTTTCTTAGCATGAATACATGAGATGCGCATCTCCATTGTTCTGCCCCTGCTTGCTATGATGTTTGTTGATGCTACCTTTGCAACAAAAAACAACAAACGAGTATCAGAACCCACAAACCAGGTCAAAAGAAGATTGCTTTAGCATCGTAGAATATTAACGCAGCTTCGGGCTGAGAGGAAATGAAATAGCCAGACAAGAGCGTGTCGCTGTGGTAGAATTCGAAGTATCGCGAAAGAGCCGAGAAACAACGATGAATTTGTACCAGCATGACCCTTGTTATTAGAGTTCAGATAGATTGAACGGCGGATTATATTCCGTCTGCCAGCTGAACAGAGGGGAAGTGGTCGATGCTGCATCAGTCACGTTGCAAAAGTGGGGAAATGCTTGGAAGGGAGGTGGCATCACGTGCTTTGCGTCAGGGTCGTGGTTGCCGTTGCAGACCCCTGTCTGTTGTTGTGTGGCTGGTGCAGCAACAAACAATTCGGACCCCCGAAGCTCAACATCGTCATTCAGCATCACAGTCCATAACAACATACCCTCGCTTACCGCCTCAACTTTGATCTTGGGGCCGCGGTGCAGTGTATTCTTTGTCCTTTTAGCTATCTGAGGCGCGATAATGGCCGCCGATGGGGCTTCTTCCATCTCTGTTACTGTGCGAGTCCGCCCGTTTACCATCCGAGAAGCTGCGCAATTGACGAGGAGCGATGAGCAAACATTGTTCCTCGGTGATGGCTCGCTAGCAGCCTTACCGACACCGAAGTTGCAGTCAAAGGGTATCCGACCTGTAATCAAGGTCTTGGATGAGAAGTGCTTGTACGGCGCATAGTGCTGTCCCGTTTTGTCAAGGCTAATGCGCGTTCAGGATTTTCGACCCTCCAGAGGACAGTGCAGTCCAGCGATTCTCACGATCAACTGTAGGACCCCAAGGCAAGCGGGTGAAGGATCAGACGTTCGCTTTCGACCGCGTGTTCGACGATACAACATCGCAGGGCGATGTATACGAATCGACTACAAAGCCCCTGTTGGACAGTGTACTGGAGGGCTACAATGCCACTGTCTTCGCATATGGTGCCACTGGCTGCGGAAAGACACACACTATCACGTACGTTAATGCACACATATTGTTCCGCAGAGGGAAGCTAACTGGCAACCAGAGGCACCGCACAGCAACCGGGTATCATCTTCATGACCATGCAGGAGTTGTTCGAGAAGATCTCAGAAGTTCAGGAGGAGAAAGTCACAGAAATTACGCTCTCATACCTCGAGATTTACAACGAGACGATCCGCGATCTGCTCGTGGAAGGTGGGAGCAAGCAAACTTTGATGCTACGAGAAGATGCGAATCAGGCTGTCTCTGTAGCTGGCCTCTCTAGTCATCGTCCGCAGAATGTGAGTAGAAGAACACACATGTTCAGTTCAATTGTTGACAGCGCTTCAGGTCCAGGAAGTCATGGATATAATTGTGCGCGGCAACGAGTACCGAACAATGTCCCCGACCGAAGCGAACGCAACTTCCTCGCGATCACATGCTGTGCTCCAGATCAACGTATCGTCCAAGCTACGCAATGCGTCCACCAACGAAGCCCATACAATGGCCACACTCAGCATTATCGATTTGGCAGGCAGCGAGCGCGCCAGCGCAACAAAGAATCGTGGAGAACGTTTGATTGAAGGAGCCAATATCAACAAGAGTCTGCTTGCTTTGGGAAGTTGCATTAATGCTCTTTGCGATCCACGCAAACGCAACCACATTCCTTACCGAAACTCGAAACTTACGCGACTGCTGAAGTTTTCACTTGGAGGCAATTGCCGAACAGTCATGATTGTTTGCGTCAGCCCGTCCAGCGTTCACTTCGATGAGACGCAGAACACATTGCGATACGCCAATCGCGCAAAGAACATTCAAACAAAGGTCACCAAGAATATTTTCAATGTCAACCGGCACGTAAAAGACTACCTGGTTAAGATAGACGAACAGAGACATTTGATCGACGAATTGATGAAGAAGCAGAAGGACTTCGAGGGCAGTGCGCTTCTGAAGTTTCAAAAGCAAAGTGAAAAGAAAGATAGCGTTCTACGGGATGCCGTCGCGCGGTTGCGTCAAGCTTTTGCAGACTCAGAGACTGAGCGTAGGGATCGACTGAACATGGCGAGGACATTGAAGCAAGCTGAGAAGCGCATCTCGCTGATCTCATCCTGGATCGCGGCTTTCGACAACGTTAAGGATGTTCGTGAGAACGAAGAGATGCCCTCGCAAGTCGTAGCTATGAGGGATACAGCAGTTGGCATATCGGCGGAACTCGAACAGACACGACAGCATTGCCATCGTCGAATGGAGCGCACGAATTGGACCAGCAAGCTGGACACCGCCCTCCAAGTCGGACTACGGGCTCTGACAGACGTAGATGGCTCTACCGATAGCCACGATGCTGCCAATCTGACCAGAGAATATGAGTTGCTCAAGTCAAATGCTGATCGAGAGGTGCTCAATGCCCTCCTGGAACAAGAGAAGGGGGGCGATGCTGCTATTGTGCAGGTACTAGTCCAGGCGCACATTGAGACAGTTTCTATCCTAAGTCAGATCACCCAATTAGACGAGACAGAGGCGGTTGAGACAGCGAGGAAGCTACTCACCAAGATCATGAACTCTTGCACAAATGCGACGTCACAAGCAATTCGCCCGGACGGCGGCCTGCCAGTAACAGAGTTTTTCGCACCAAGCCACCGGGGAACACCAAAGAGAAGAAAGCCAGTCAATATCACGGCTCCATCCCCAATGCGCGCACTTTCGCTGCCAACGATGATCGAAGCGCCGCATTTCAACTCGTCGCCCATGAAGGGTTCGCCACGCCGCAAGAAGATGATTGGAGTAAAGAAAGGTGTACAGTTCTCGCCAATGAAGAAGAAATCACCATCTAAAACCAAGCGTGGTGTACGCTGGAGAGATGATACCGAAAATGGCACTCTTGCTGAATTCCAGAGGACACCCGAACAGGTTGAGTCGACCCCGACAAGTTCATCGATTGAGCAGCCTCCGCCAACCTTTTCCGCACCCATCAATGCGCCAGCGAGTGAACAGAATGGATCTTCTCCCATACCCACACCTCCAAAAGCATCTGTAGATCTGAAGCGTTCGAATCGGTTCGCCTTAGGCGCTCTTTCCAAGGGATCAAGCAGCTCACCTGTCCCGCCTGTTATGCATTCATTTGCGTCCGACTCTGACAATACATCGCCGCTCCGAGAAATTGGTACCAACACTATCCGTAAATCCTCCCTGACCATGGAAGAGAACGCCAAGTCAGCATCAGCTGAGAACAGCGGTAACTCAAGCTCAGAGGAGGAAAAGTGGACGAGCTCAGACGCGCGAACAATAGGCTCTGCTATCAAGCGTCGTTCATCAACAAATCAAGGCTCCATACCCGTCAACCGCGCCCATCGCCGTCGCAGTCCGACTGCAACATCATGCAGCCCGCCGAACGAGAACTCAATGTTCTCGGCCAGCGCGGCGCGTCGTATGGTCGTCAAGAACAACCACGACGTTGACTGGAAGAACAGTGTGCTAAGCCCACGAACTACACCTATCATGAAAGGTCCTGCAAGGCGGACTACAATGGCAGTCACTGGGGAGGACCGACCAAGGGAGCCGTCGTCTCTAACCCGTGCGCCTGTACGGATCGTGAGCAATTCTTCATCGAGCTCAAGAGGTAGTCTTGCGCCAGGCACTAAGAGCGTCTGGCGGTGATATCTCTTTTCTTGCTGATACATTTGTTAGCGTATGTTGAGCGTTTCGATGTCTCTACTAATTTCCTTCTTTGGCGTCTGGGTACCCTTCTCTCGGCAACATGGCGTTGCATCAGGGACCGTTTTGGTCAGATCACAACTTGGAAAAATAACTGTTATAAAGCATCACTAAACGGCTGGCTGGTATTCGGGTTTCCTGCCAATGGCAAAGGTTTTGGCGTTTTGCATTATCAAGCATTGGATAAGTCTTTTCCTCTCTTCCTTTTCATTGCCCATATCGCCGGTTTCGCTGTATTCATCAGTTACTTCGTAGTATATCTACTCTAATGACAATGTCATTCCATACTCTTCGTAGCCTCATCATGCTCCTCGTGTCGTATGCTGCCTCATCGAGTATTGTCAATATTTCTTGACCAGACTCACCGACCTATCTGATTGATGCGAGCTACCAGGATTGAAACGGGGACGTTCGGTCAATTTCGGCTACACTCTTCCGTCGGCTGTTCGTTCCCCCCATCATCAGATAGGTCGAGTCGCTCCATTTCGCAGACAAGCCAGATGCGCCGGCGCTACTCTACCCCACATTCGTCATTATTAATACACTACATTGCGTGATAGGCTGCTAACGCACTTATGTAGAGGGGCAGCAGTGATGGCATTGAGTGTTATATAGAAACTTTGCCCCTCCATCACTGCGAGGCTGGCTAGAATCACTACTTTCCGAAGTCATCTGTTCAATTTTGTTTGAGTAAAATATCTCGAACAAACGTCCACCCACATTAATTTTATTTTAACAGTATCATCGCTTGCATTTCGCTTCTCAACAAAAGAGGTAAACAAGATGAAGGAAGCTCAGATTTCCAAAGGCCTCAAGACGGTCATTAAGGATATCCCAATTCCTGAACCAGGACCAGAGCAGGTTGTTATTCAGGTTGTGGTTAGTGGGAGTAATCCTAAGGACTGGTACGCTCATTTTATTCTTATCTTACCACGTAACATATCTGACCCGCCTATAGGAAGATCCCCGAGTTTGTTCCCAATTTCGATGCAAACAGCGGTGATGATATCGCTGGAATAGTTCACAGTGTCGGAAGCAATGTTTGGGAATTCAAGCCTGGCGACCGGGTTGCGAGTTTCCATGAAATGATGACGCCGAATGGTAGTTTCGCGGAGTACGCAGTGGGCCATCAGCATACTACATTTCACCTACCCAAGAATGTGAGCTTTGAAGGTAAGACTCAAATGCTTTCGTCATCATGTGATTTTCAAGTACGCATATTAAGCCATGTACAGAAGCGTCAACGATACCCCTCGCAGCAATGACTGCCGCAATCGGTCTCCATCTACGTCTTGGCCTACCGGATCCATGGACTCCTGCAAAAGAACCTACTCCCTTAGTTGTCTACGGTGGAGCAGCAGCTGTCGGCGCCTATGTGATCAAACTCGCTCAACTGGCGAACATTCACCCTATCATAGCAGTAGCCGGTCGAGGCGAGAAGTTTGTCGAAGGCCTGATTGACAGAAGCAAAGGCGACACCATCGTTGACTACCGCAAAGGCGACGAAGCCGTTGTTCAGGGAATCAAAGATGCGCTTAAAGGCGCAAAACTAAACTACGCATACGACGCAACCTCTGAGCACAACTCCTACACCAACATCGTCAAAGTGCTCGAACCTACTGGTCATTTGACGCTCGTTCTTCCTGGGAAGAAGTATGAAGGTATCCCTGATACTGTCAAGCAAACCATCACTAAAGTTGGTGAGGCGCATATTGGCGACAAAGATTATGCGTACATTATGTTCCGATACATTGCAAGGGGATTGGCGGAGGGTTGGTTCAAGCCGCATCCGCATGAGGTCATTCCAGGAGGGTTGGAGGGCGTGGAGACCGGCTTGAAGAATTTGAGGGATGGAAAGGCGAGTGGAGTGAAATATGTGTTTAGGATTGGAGAGACAAGTGGAGTCAAGCAGAAGTTGTGAGTTCGTTGATAAGTAGTGTGCTCATGAAGATGCAATAGTGCGCTAGCCTCTTCAGATGCTTATGTACATATCGATACGCAAAAGTACACAAATCTTGCTGTAAAGTACAGATGGCGAACAGTAAACTAGTAGCAGATCATTCCTCGAGTATACGGCGACAATTGCGCTCAATTATACTCCATTGATTTCTTTCTTATCCATCTCCAAATCTCGAACCGATTGCTCATGGCGTCCATATACCGCCCACATAGCAAACGCTCCGAAAAATGCGCCTCCAATGATATTCCCAATTGTTACTGGAATGCAAGATGCCCAGATGAATTTACCAACGCCAAAATCTGCTCCGTAGAACATACCAATCGGGACGAGGAGGTAGTTCGCAATCGAATGCTGATACCCCATTGCAACGAACGTCCAAATGGCAATCCAAATGCCCAAAATCTTGGAGAAAAGGTCGCGACCTTCAGTAGCAAAGAAGAACGCAATGCCAACAAGCCAGTTGCACATGATGCCTCGCGTCACGTTGTAGCCCCAGTTCACGTTGACGCGGCTGTTGGCTTGGGTAGCTGCGTAGGACTTCTGTGGGTCAGTACTCAGTGTATCGGACCAATAACACAGTACGCCAGCGTAGAAGAGACATCCAGCAATGTTAAAGATGTAACTAACGATCCAGTTCCTTGCTAAATCGTACATTGCTGTTCTTCGCCGGAGTGTGGAGTATGCCATGACGAACATATTGCTAGTGCACAGTTCGACGTTAAAAAGTATTATGATAACAAATCCAACCGGGAAACAGAACCCGCCGAGTAATGTCGCTAATGCGGGATTGCTGGTCCGTAGACCGGGAGAGCCGCCGGCAACAACGAGATCGAAGGCTGCGCCGAGGGAGATGAAGACTCCACCCAAAAACGACTTTATTATCAGATCCAGCCATGTGAGGCGTGCTTTGGCAATGGCAGCTTGTTCCGTCAATCGAAGGGTTTCGGGAGGCGTATGTGCATCCACCGAGGAAGTTAGATTTGGAGGAGCAAGTGTGCGATGTTCGCGTTCTTCACTCATGATTAACGATAATTATAAAGAGATTAGAGAGAAATTATAGTATTGATGCGAATGTGTGAATCCTTCTTACAAGAAGACATAAACGAAGACAACGAGAAAATTAAGCGAAAACGTAGGTACCCAGACTCTGGAAAAAAAATCGAGTTAGGTCAATATAATTCCAAAGACAAACAATGACATAATCCAACCCACGAATAATGCGAGCATTTCAGCCTATGCGAATGCTACCGGACCTCTGTCTCGTGGGGCATATTGATCAGAATGACGATGTGTTAGCGTTGGTGCGGAGTAGTGTTTGTTTAGCTAAGCTTCGACCAAAAAGCTTGAAGTCAGCACCTTTAAATAATAAGCATCAGACGTTGCATTCATAGGTTGTTGATTCTAACAATTTGATTATTCAGTGCTGAGTTTTGCGTTAAAAGCAAAGGAAGAATTTTGAGTGGCATCGGTTATGCAATGGCCGACATGACGTCACGCTTGATATCCAACGTTGGCAGCAAAGCATCCTGTCAATAAAATACAAATATCGCATTTTATGTTCTATTCACTAGTGTCTCGTTGATACAATCTGGGGAACTAGGAAGAAATAACTGCCCTCGTAGCTTGACATATGTCAGTTGGGGGGCAAGCATTTCATGCTGCAGAATGACATCAGTTTCAACCCTCGATTTGACATGTTACCTTTGCCGTGCCTGATTGACCATTCTCTCAGGCGAATGCAGTTGCACAACCTGAAATATTGGCTTTTCTTTTCGCTCAATCATTTTCGATCAAGGTTAATTTTTGTTGCTTGTTACATGCTTTATGAAGCAAGTTCGGCACTCAATCCTCGTTTCTCAGCAATACACTTGCTTTTACATAAAATAAATGTTTTATCACAAGATCATCATACAAATGAGATTAAGCGTTGTATTGAATAGCTTTATAATAGTGCTTGGTCTACTTAGGGAAAGGCGTTCGTCTACTCTGCGAAGAATGCCTCTGTTTCTGCGATGAACGCCCTTTGTCTATGGCATCTTCTGCATTATCTTCACCAACTACAACAAGTCAAAGCACAGATATCACTAACTCCCCCTATAATAATACATTATATTCCCTGACATGTTTTCACGCGTTAGGAATCGTCCTTGCTACCCTCATGCGCACACATGGATTCCACCTGCGTTGCATTCCCGTTACGACCACGTTTGGTCCCCTCCATTGATCCTTGTTGTTATGCGAATCCGAGACGAAAGTCAATATTTCAGGGGAAACAAAATCGCCAACAGTTTGCTTTGGCTTCAGCTGTATATTGAGTGCAATTCGCAGAATTGCTATTGTGGACTGAACTGGGAGATAATACCACCATTACTGACTGGGATTTAGAAATACAGTTCGGTGTTGCAGCAGATTATATGTTGGCTCGCCCCCCAGAGCCTGAAGGAGGGCCAGGAATCTCTTTTCTTTTTAAGGGATGTGAACAAAGTATTGACTCTGACATGTAGCCTAGAACAAGTCTATACAAGGGATACAGTGTCAGCTATACCGAGTTCGGCGGTGTCTTGTCAGACTTTGCACGGTCAGTGGCTGCTAATTCACCGTTCCCTTAACCATGAACTTCCATGGCTGGTAGATTGTGCAACTCAGGATCCGTATCGTCCACCGAATGCATTATTATTGGCAAGATACTGCAGTCCTCCAACAAGATTTCCTACAGCACCAGTTGGGGAAGAGCAAGCATCTATACTGGGGCATCATTCTCGACATTCCTGATTCCACATTTGCAATGAGACCTGGTGGAGAGCCTAAAGTCAGGATCTATAGATGCATGCTACGACTGATTGGAATTTCGGACGTAACAAACCGTTTCCTCCGGAGCTAAACCCCAACTTTGAGCTATCCGAACGCTGTGTGTTCGGGTTCCGGAACCTAGGCGTTCCGGCGACTTCCGTGAGCATCCGGAGCGTTGCGTCTTTAGTATCCAATAATCAGCCACCTCTAAAGTTCCTGGACAGTCTACTAAGTAATTGTGCATATCCCTTTATAGTAGGAGGGCTAGGGTTCCAGTGCTGTCCTGTTTATCGGTAGCGTTTCGATGCAAAAGGGTCGTAAGCAGATACAAGAGACATAGGAAAAAGCGATTATCAAAGAGGTCGAAGTTTCTGAAAATTTATTGTTTGCTCCTAGATTAGATGTTTACACAGGCAAGTCGACCACATAGCCTAGGCGTATCCAGAGTTAGCATGGACCTACGGTAATCTGACACAAACCCGTATCGACTAGAGGGCTAATTAGGCCTGATACATACCTTGACCTATCTATTTGCCCGAATAGATATATCCCATACTCCCTAGGCGCTCCCCAAGATCGACTTCAGAGCACTATCCATTCACCTTCAGATCCTTCGTCACTGACGCTTCCATCTCAGTGCCTCCATCTATCTTTATGCAATTTGGATCTCTGAAACACCATTCTTTCCGAAGCTTGTCCCCAAAAATCCAGTTGCTGACATGTCGTGGCTCGCGAACGTGGTAGCTATTATCCGTCAAAGCTTTTTCCTTCCAAAGCCTCCTCTTACTGAGCAGAATCTACCGGATCAGACGGGCAAAGTGCATATTGTTACGGGCGGCTACTCTGGATGTGGTCGAGAGTTAACTAGAATTCTCTATGGCAAGAATGCCACGGTGTATGTTGCAGGACGCAGCCATGACAAAGCGGCCAAAGCTATCGAGTCCATCAAGCGCGATGTGGGTAAATCGAAAGGTCGACTGGAATTCCTAAAACTCGATCTTGCAGATCAGAATACTATCAAAGCATCCACCGAAGAATTTTTGTCAAAGGAACAGAGGCTCGACGTATTGACAAATAATGCGGGGATAATGCTCACTAAGGAAGGCAGCAAGGACGTTCAAGACCATGAGATACATCTTGGCACGAATTGTCTCGGGCCATTCCTCTTCTCTACACTTCTGCTGCCTATCCTTTGCAAGACGGCCTTGTCATCTCCACCAGGGTCAGTTCGAGTAACCTGGGCGTCATCATTAGCTGCTGTGTTCCTCACACCTACGCACGGGATGGAGTTCGAAACCGATGGCAGCCCTAGAGTCAGCAAAGCACATACAAATTACGGCGTATCGAAAGCAGGAAACTGGTTCCTAGCAGCCGAATTTGCTCGCCGATATGGCAAGGAAGGCGTTCTGAGCGTTGCCTGGAACCCAGGAAACCTACGCACTGAGCTGCAACGTGATATAGGAGCTTTTCGTAGGAGAATAGTGGAGCTTTTGCTGTTTCCTGCTGTGTATGGAGCATACACAGAAATATATGCTGGCTGGTCTACTGATTTGGCACTCGAGAGTAATGGAGCTTATGTATATCCCTGGGGCAGAAATGGTACTAGTACCTTGCGAGCTGACCTTCTCGCTGCAGCTAAGCCAAGAAGCGAAGGAGGGACTGGTGAAGCAAAGGATTTCTGGGCGTGGTGCGATAAAGAAACGGCTCAATTTCGATAAATTTCTGCTACAGTCTCAATTTGCTGGGTTACCATAAAAATTGTATATATTCCGGAGGTTGTGCCGAAGAATTTTCCAGAGCGATCGGACAACAGCCCCTAATTTCGTGTACATTAGCTGGCCTCTTGGAGTTGCTACGCGTTGTACTGGCCAGTAGCTGCCACTATTTTGCAATCTAAGGTTATCGGTGCGTACCGCCCCTCGATAGTGTGGCTGAACGCTGGTATCAATCGGAATGTTCTTTTGTTCTTGTCCGATGACAAGTGGTCTGTTCGGTAGCTCCGTTCTGGAGAGCGTTTGCAGTACGGTGTAAATAGCTAGTATAAGTCAATAATCAGCTTAATTTGACATTGACCAGATCTTAAAACGGAAACCCTATTTAAGACCATGCCATCAGTTTGTGCGTACTACGATGACCTCTTCGGAATTATTAAATCACGTTAATAAATCGAGTACAGAGTGCAGGAATTGGACTCTGAAATAGCCGCTCGTAATCGGTGTTACTGCCTTATCAAAGGATCGTGTTTCGGGGACAAAGTACACACTAATAGACGGTTTCAAAACTTGGTGGCAGCACAACCAAGCTGAATTACCGTTCATCAAGGTAAAGATGTCAATATATTAAACACGACACCCATTTTAGATCCTTGTTGAAGTCTGAGTTCGATTTTTAGATAAAACAGAGCTCCAAAACGGAGTAACCCAATCATACAGGCTGTACACTGGGTTGCTGCTTACCAATGAAATCGCAACATATCATCCGCCTTGATCGGTGCCCTAGCCATTACCTTTAGATTTCACTTCCTGTATTTCTTACAAAAATACAACTGATAGCTCAACCACCTCCTTGCTACCTCAATACCTTACGTTTTATTTCAGCATGACCTCTACTGATCTAACAAAGATTCTCGTGCTTAGAAGTAGCATAGTTGCACCATCTTACCTGGAACACCTTTCTCGGAACCCAAACAATCACATCACATTAGGTAAACCAAGATCAACATAGCTGAGTCTCTCAACATTTAATCATCATAATTAGGGTGCCGAACCTTTGGCGCGGCTAAAAAGCTTACAGCTGAATTCCTAACGTCCGCGCTGTCGCACTTAACGTTACCTCTTAGCCAGACCTTAATAAAGCACATCGCGGATAGCAATGTAGTCATGTCACTCACTCATTCCTTTTGTTTGCCACACAGCTATTATCAGATCAGCAATTCAAAGCGGTAATAACGTTGCAACCACCTGTTATATTTCTAACGCTATGTGCGAGCTCGATGGCAAAATCAAGCGTGTTAGTATCGTCATTCTAGACGAGGTTAGTATTGATCCAGGCGTTAATCATCTCTACGCTATTAAGAAGTTCGACAACATCCATGCGAAAGGCGGCAAAGTCCTCAAATTCTACTCGTATTGCGCCGGACTACCGCCCCAGAATACGCTGACAATACTCTTAGTTTCAAATTCTCATGATCTCCACGTGGTACCCTTCTCTCTCAGAGAAGATCAGCAACTTCCTTAAAAAATGGTTTTAATCAAAAAGATCTCGTCAGATGAACTCCTAGCAAGTGCAGCACCCTACCATATCATGAATAGTTACGAATTCGTTGCGTACACACACCGAAACTCAGTGCCATTTTGAGAGTTCTATAACGTACCGGAAGCGCATACAGTTGTTCGCAACTCACTTCGATACAGAGGAAACCCAGCCTTTATGTAGGCTTTGGAAGATCTAGGATAGTTAAATCAGGACGAAAAGGAATGGTTGCAGGATAGTCTGACTTGGGCGGAGATTCAACAGAAAGCCATCCATGCGCTGGGCACAGATGAAGAGTAGGCTTTGTGTTCTATGCACAGGATAGGTGAATTGCTAACACCAGTCAGCTCTCTTGCATCCAAGATCAGGGAAGTGACCCAAGTTTCGGTGAACCAAGCAGCACAGCAGCACCGGAGACTTCAGCGCCGACGCATAACGAGTAGCCTGCAAATTATTGGAAATGACAAACGGCTGTGGACGGTGACAGCTGCGCCATTTTGACAGACGAAGACACCATCACTGTGGCGCCTTTTTTGCATGGAATCCAGTGGTCTCGAAAGATCGCTTGGGGAGATTTTGGCTTGAAAAGGCGTACTGAGTCGGCACGCCGGATTGGACCAGTTCTAGTAAATCTACAGCCACCGCCCCTAGGAGTGGGCTTCGCTTTGAATGCCAAATCAGCCCAGATGGACGACAAGTGATTGTGATGAGGCTGGCCAATTCTGGTTGAAGACCATTGTTCGGAAAACTAACAATAACATCGATAGGTAGAGGAACTTAATTCACTCCTAGGTAGGCAATGGCAGCTCTTCAAAGAGCGGAATGGAAAAACAAGTCTCCACTGCATGCTTGGAATGATGTTTTGATAATGGTAATGGCGGCGGTACTCTCTTTTGAATAAGCAATCGGTATAATAGTCATGTCAAACTGTGTAACTCGCTATGTCTGTTAAGCCGTATTATACGCTGTACTCGACCACGGTTTCACTTAGGTGGGCTGGTGAGTAGTCACGTGACAATGTCATCTTGTCTCAGAACTCGAGACAGTGCAAGCAGAGCACGTTACGGTAGAGTGTGAGTTTCGGCCACCCCTAGTTCCCAGCCACTGTGGCGAGAAACTAAGGGAGGCCGGAAACCTTACGCTCTAGCTTGGCTCGCAATTGTTGATTCTCGCCAACATGTTCGGTGGCCGCGAGCCCCGAGTCCCGCGAACGTCCTTCGGCACCGCACGCTACGGTAGCCCCTGGTACTGCCATAGGGTTATATATAGTCTGTACAGCCCGTTAGCAATCTCTCATCAAACACAATCATTCTTTGCGCCTGCAATTACATTCCTTCAAAGCCACAAAAATGGGGTTGAAAATAATTATTGTTGGAGGAAGTGTTTCCGGGCTGTCTCTTGCGAACATGCTGGAGAAGTCCAACGCTGATGTCGACTACATTCTACTAGAAGGCCACCCTACCATCGCACCTCAGCTTGGTGCAAGTCTCGGAATGCTACCAAGTGGTCTGCGGATTTTGGATCAACTTGGGTGTTACGAAAAAATTCATGAGATGGCCGGAAACACCTATTACCAAGCCAGCATGCGTCTCTTCGGCGGAAAGTTGTGGGCGGATCCAAAGCCTGAAACATTCTCCGAAAAGCTGGAGAAGAGGTACAAACCTGATAAGAGAGTTTTACAGGCGAAATGGACTGACTTATTCTGGTAGGATTGGTTACCCTCAAATATTCATCGATCGTCAAGCCGTCCTCCAAGTTCTGTTCGACAGCCTCAAGTTTAAAGACCGAATCCTGACAAGCAAACGTGTCAATCGCGTTGAACATGGTAAAGACCACGTTAAGGTCTTTACTCAAGACGGATCCATGTATACTGGGGATATCGTTGTGGGAGCGGACGGCATCCATAGCGCTGTGAGGGAAGAAATGTGGAGGGCTGCACATGATGATAAGTCTGGCCTATTCCCATCAGACCCAATCTCAGGTTTGTATCTGCCATTACTTGCTCTCAACTTAACTCACATCTTCATAGACCTCCAGTGTGAGTCCAAGTGCATCTTTGGCATCTCGAAAAGACCTACTAGCTTTCCCCAACCCCCTCTGCAACTCAATGCATTCTTCAAAAACTGCAACTACATGATCATATCCGCCCCGAGGACCGTATCTATTGGTTCCTATTTACCGAGGTTGATAAGGTATACGGCAAGGATATTCCCAGGTACTCCAAGGAAGATGAACGAATACTTGCGGAGCAGCATTTCCAGGACCAAATTTCGAAAACCGCTACATTCGAAGACCTCTACACAAACAGATTACAAACATCGCTTGTGAGCATTGAAGATCATGTATTCCCTCGTTGGCATTACCGAAGGATCATCACAATCGGAGACGCCGCTCATAAGGTACGTTAAGCCAAAGAATTGCCAAACGATGGCTGCTGACAGTAACTCGCGATAGTTACACCCTATCAGTGCCCAAGGCGGTAACGGTGCGATGGAAACTGCTGCGGTTCTAGTCAATACGCTTCTGCCGGTGTTAAAAGCTAAAGAAGTAGGAGAATCGCTGACTGAAGACGAAATCGAATCCATCTTCGCTGACTTGCAAGCGAAGCGCTTCCAACGCGCTGTGGACGCCGTAAACCAAGGCCGACAAACAAATTCTGCATCTATTAAAGAAACATTCTTTTCACGAATCTTCGTCAATCACTTCTTCCCTCGCTTTGGACAGAGCTTGATTTTCAAGCTCATCATAAAAAACACTTCGACTGGACCGATGATCCAAGATCTTCCTATACCGCCAAGGCACAAAAACGCTATTGTGCGCCATGAAAGATTGAACTCTGGAAAGAGCTGGATTTTATGGAGTTTGATATCAATTGGAGCTGGTGTTCTCGCTACCTTTATGTACTCAACCATGAGAACGACGGGCCCTCGTCACAACATCCTCCAAAACAACTTGCTATAAGACCATCGGCGCTTTGGATTAGAAACCAAAACCCAAAATAGACTTTTCCTTGTACCAATTTAGTGGTCAATTGACCGTCACGATTTCTGTGTACAATAATTAGATATGGTAATCAAAATGCTAATATGGTTTGAGTTTGGCAAACATGGACCAAGTTCGTAAGGGTACCGTGAACTTTGCAAAGCATATCGAAATACTCACCTTATGCTCAGCTTTTTTCGGCCACATATTGCCTTCAAGTGGGCAAGATTCTTACAAAGCAATACACCAGACAGCTCTATAGAGCAGTAGGTAAATGTACCTTGGAAGCCAGATGTCATCTTTATTCTTTAAATGGAGAATCTAAATCGACCTCTTGCAGTAGCTCCATTGACGCCTGATTGTCATAGAGCCAATTCTCCAATTGTGCCCCGTTTCCCATCCAAAACATCGGATTCACTGCCCACTGGCCAAGCGATGTCTCATCAGTATTGACTCCCATGTTACTGGTTTCGTGGAAGAGGCCTGTTTCCATCTCTTCAAGTAGATTCGACGATTGAGTTTGATGTTGCTGGGTCGCCGTCCATGTCCTAGCATGCGGGAATCCAAGAGCAGCCAACTGGGCCTCCGTCTCTGGAACGGATGATTCATCTGGATTTGACTGTGTATGGAGCTCTAAATAGCGTGCCGCAATATTATAGAGCACCTGAAACAGCCTGTGCATCTTTGCAGCTGGCCCTGAGACTGTGGATGCGGATTGTATGGACATTATGAAAGCATCGAGACGGACCAAATCCGCTTTATCTCGTGTTTCCATAACATTGCAGAAAATGGCAATAAATGGGATGAAGGGTGCGAAAAGAAGTGTCCTAATAATGTGAGCGCTGGAAAGTGAAACCGGTGGCTGTCAGGGAAACCCACCAATGGATATATGTGGAGAAGTGGAGGTTGTTACTTTTGTGTATGATTGCCATGCACTCGTGATGCTTCTCTATGGTCGCTCTTGCAACTCGGACGCAATCAGAACTGAAGGTTGTAGAGGAATTGGCTGTCCTTGGAGCAGCTCGGTAAACGTGAGTGAGAAGTGAAAGCCGGAGGATCGCGTCTGAGGTAGCGTAAAAATCCATTAAGTTTTCTCCTGAATTTTCTTTCGACACCTTGAACCAGTCATTCTAGTTGGGATTAGTCGCGTGTCATATGTATACTTAGGCTCAGGTTTATAACCCACCATCGTTCTCTCCGTCTCTTCTTCCAGCTCCTGCAGATTTGATCGTAAAAGCTCAACTCTCGAATGCCGCACATGATCTGGCTGAATCATGGATCCCGGAGAATAGAGCATTTCATATATGTTGCCTTGGCATCTTGCAAGCTTGATCCACAATACGAAATAAGCAAGAACGGGTTCCTGATCCTTGTTGGGCAATGAAGGTAGGCTGATACTTATATCCCAGTCTGGAATGGTTGATGCTCTACCGAGGCGAAGAGAGAGGCTTTTGTCAATGTAGTAGGTGCTCCAAAATAGAAACTGCGTGTACCTTGCATCTCCCGATTGTTGATTGCCGCCAAGAGGTAAATTTCGATGGTAACCCAACGTCTGGCACAACTCCGATGCCTTGGAAGACAGAGTCCAGCATAGCATAGATTTCGAAAACTCGATTGCGTAAAATGCCTCGACAATCATCAGCTCATAGTCCGGCGTTCCGTGGGCCCCTACTTACGGCAAAGAGAAGGGCAGCAATCACATTCGACGAGGCTGGTAGATGAAGTGGTAGGTTAGCTAGCCCAGTTTCGAGATTATCGCGACATAAACGAGAATACGCGATGTATTGCTCCTTCTCATTTTGGGGAAGATCAGCGACGCAAGCATAGTCCCAAAAGAGCGAGTATAGGCCAGCATTTACGCTGATGAAATCGAAGGGCGAATAGTCTTCAGAGAAATAAACTTCTAGACACAGATCCCCAAAAGGCTGCATTGTTATGTATTCGTAAATCCATCCAGAGCCAGCGAGGCGTTGGGCTGTTTGGCAGAGACCATAAGTTAATGATACTCCCACGCCATTTCTAGGGTAACATGCGGCTCACCTTTTGCGATGCGTATAAGGGATACTGTCTTCGAGATAGGCGGTAATTCACGTCTCTCTTGCTGCAAATGATCCTGTGGCCTTGCGTGCGCTAATACTGGTTCATTTACGCCGTTACGCTGCTTTGAGTCGCTCACAATGTGGGAGAGCACATTTATGGTACTGCGTATTTCCGGGTCGGTTTGTCGAAGCGGATCTGCGTCGACAAAATTTTGCACGAATTCATTGACAAAAACAGTGTGCGCCGATAAGGATGATTCTCCCTCCACAACTAGGCCTGAGGCCGACTCTGAATGGTTAGGGGACGAGGTGATAGTGGAAACTGCTGTAGTTGTACGCGATGGATCGTAATGAGACTCTTTACTGGTGCTGGATCCTGACATCTGCGTTTTGAGATCCTCCAACAGCTTAGTAACAGCCTCTAGTCGATGGTCGAGTAGGTCGATCTTCCTCTCGCTGTGCAGATTTATTCATGTCAGAATTTGACGTCCACTTGATAGAAGTAGGGGCAACGGAGTGAATATATTTTAGATCGCAGTGGTAGGGACCCAGGGACAGCGAAAGGGACGTAAAGGAAACGTACTAATGAGGGGTGAGTAAAATGCGTGCTCGTTTCTCCCTGGGTCTATTGACTGCATATATGCACTCGATCCCAGCGCGCCGACAATGGAGACAAGGAGCCTCTCTATCGCACCGTACCTACAAAGTGTGAACATTCATTCTCAAGGTCAAGTAAGTGCCAGGCTAGGGAGCGTTGCATCGCGGAGAATCACAACGCCATGGCAATCAACTTCCCAAATGTTGATTATGTCTAGGCGAGGGAGCGCGCACATACCTTGCGAGTACGGCATGCTTCACACTGCGTTTAGGTCAGCATGTGCGTGTAAATATTCAGCCACTTTCAATGCACAGAGGATGACTGACAGCACGGATGGGAATGACAGAGCTTGTCGAATGAGAGGCCGATGGTATAGGCGACTCCGGGTTCTCATCGCAGTCGCTGGCGTTTACCTGCATGTCATCCATGGCTTGAAAGATGATAGGCTAATTACCAGTGTGCCAGGGTGGATCGGGACAAACTGTGAAGGGCGAAGCCAGGTTTGCGTCAGGTCGGGTCGGTGAAGTCGGGGCCCGACACTGGACTAGATTGGCCTTGCAGATGGTCTTCATACACAACGGCCCTCAAGATAAAGAATGCAATCCGGAAGTACACCCCAGAATCAAAGTGACGTTAAGAAATACTACAACAGTCTTGATACAAAGCTCGCGGTGGACTAGTAATCACGGCGAACAAACCCACGAGACACTTTCGATGCTCGCCAGCGTCTGTGGGTGAAAGAACGTGACGATCATAATTACTCAGAATGCGTCATAGATTTCAGCAAACAACAGAGGCATCTTGCCTGGGTACCACGCTCTCCGGGGCCCGCTAGTTGCGGCTCCCGATGTAGTTCCGAGGTTCTGCCGAGAGGGGCACTATAGAGATCAAGAACAGTGCCGTTGACACCGAGGGTTTAGCTTAGATTAAGGCAGTTAATTCAGGTGAAGTGCAAGGATTCACAATCACGCATCAGCCAGCCCAAGGCGCAAGTTGAACTTCGCTCCGAATCTGGAGAACAGAAAGGAAGAATAGGTAGGGTAGATAATGATTCCTGACCTGAAAACGAATGGCTATCCTTACTGCCGTTCATCACGCGCGCAAAACGGAACTGGAGACAGTAACTGGAGATAAAAGTGGTGGCAGCTACCCCGGAGGCCCGTTGTCTCTAAGAAAAATATATAAAGGGTTGGTAGGCACTGAGCAACGATCAAAAACTAGTGTGTGGGCTAAGAAAACAGAACATCCGTGATGTTGTTCAAACTACCATTTTACTAATTAAACACGCCCCCGGTTTGAGCTTGGTCTTGAAAGAGGAGCCATATTTGGGCTTACAGGTAATACCCTTGTTGTTCACCTCAGCATCACAGCTGCAATACTGAATTTGTGTGAAAGAATGGTACTCGGTTATCATCTATGAACTGGGTGCTCCGAACTCATGGCAGTTGCAATGGGAATTGAAGAGCCTGATAGCCAAGACCGGACCTTCGGACAAGTTATAGCACTTATCTTATTACTAGCGTCAATAGCTGTGTTGGCCGAGAGCTTTGCGGATAGGGAGTTCATTTCTCCCCCACGACATGCCTCTGTCATCTTCAAGAGTACAAGAAGTTTATCCAAAGCTCAAAGGTGTACACGGTAACGCATATAATTTAGATCCAACACGGCAAATTGCATCACGCATGTGTTGACTGAATCACAACGGGAGCCATGCTCTCTCTTGTTCGAAAGCGCTCAGCAAGCCTCATCACAATTGGCCCGGTCCTATAAAAAGCAGCATCTACCCGATACCTATAGTGGCACAAGGAGTCGTTCAGCTTTCATATATGCATGAGTCTGTTGCATCGCATTAATCAGTTGCTTAGTGATGTATGGGTTTCACATATAAATGGAAACCCGCGCATTTACTTTTGAAGTTCTGCTATTGGCGTCCATCTCGTGCATCTCGTAGCGTACCCCTTTTAGACTTCCTTTCTTCTTTTAGTAGCCATCCTAATATGTTCTGCTCTTGGGATATGCCAACAAAGTTGTCAAAGATCCGTGCCGTGTTCAAGGGCTTTTGATTCCCTTTCTATCTCTTCTACCTCATGCACTCTATCTTTGCTTACGACCCTCGAAAAAGTACTGCGGCTCCAGATTTCCTGCTTCATCTTACTGTTCTGTCAGAAGGTTAGAAAGCCAGGCGAGGACTTTTGATAATCCAGCTCATAATTTGTAGATCAAACCTATCATATGAGCATGTATCACGTGATTGCAGTGTATTAAGTCTGTATCAAGCATCCTTTCCTGTAAATAGCTGAATAGAATTGATACCTAAATGATGACACACAATTCTCCCCACAAAACTATATGGCCTACCACGTCAGTGAAGGGAACAGTTCATTTACACTGCTCACATTCCTACAATGCTTTATAACTCTCACAAGCTTTGAGCCAATTATGTACTCACATTATTGATAAAAGTCGTGGCAGCTAAGGATGGGACACTTGGAGTTAATAGCAGTCTCATCCTGACACACTTTTGCTTTTGGATTATATAGTACCACTACAACATTGATATGTAAAAACCAAAACATCCAACATGAAAGAAGTATTGGTTTCGCAGATAGCTGAACATGAGTCGTTATCGGGTCGCACGAACTACCCCAACTTATAATCAACCTTCTTCAAGTACTCTTCCAACCCAGTCAATTTACCCCGAGCTTGATCCTTCGCCCAGCCCACCAATTCCTTTGTCTCGCCCCCATAGTACGAATAATCCCTTTGCAGCACCCACATCTCATACAGCTGCTCCCTCATGCCCTCTGGCAAAAACCCCTTGAACACTTCATCTGGCAGCTGCTGATGCTTGACCGTCTTACCCGTGACCTTGGCCACAATTGCAGCTGCGTCGGCCAAGGTGATCAATTCAGTGACTGCTGCAAAGAACTTACCCTCATATTTGTCTGGATCTGCAAGAATTGCTCCAACCCACTTGCCTGTGTCGGTGATGTCTATGAACGCGAACACAGTGTCGTCACGGCCTATGTCGGCAATGACGTACGAGCCATCGTTGGCGGGGGAAGGGCGTGGTAACATGAAATTGTGGAAATTCTGCATGAAAGAGCCCGGGGCGAAGAAAGCACTCTTTACTGGCAAGCCTCGAATATATTGTTCGATTTCGGCTTTGTCGTCAAAATGCTCAACGTTCTTCAGCACACCGTTGCTGATTTTGAACGGGTGCGACATGCTGCTATAGATGATGTATTTGATACCTTGTTTTAGCGCCTCGGAGCAGAAGGCTTTGGCTTGTCGAGTTTCGATCTCGCGCGTGTTGCCTTGGTATTGCGTGGTGGTTAAAAAGAAAACGTATTCCACTCCCTTGAGGGCTGCTGGAAGGGAAGAAGGATCATCGAGATCGGCTTGGGCAAGCTCAGCTCCCTTGGCCTTCAAGTTTTGCATCTTTGGGTTCGAGATGTCGCGGGAGATGGCGCGCACAGTGTAGCGCTTGGAGAGCTCAGGGTCGTCGAGGACGAAGTTGGCAGTGGAATTGCCTTGATTGCCCGTGGCACCGAACACTGCAAGGAGAGACTTTGCCATTTGGATGAATGTTTTATTCAATAAAGAATGATACTGTGCTCTTGAAGGTGGCTGAGATGAGATGTTCTCGTTGGTAGATGTAGTATGAGATATTTCAAGAACAACGCACCATCTTCAACCCACCATTATATACTTATTCTGTCAAAAGTTATCATGTTAACATGAAGTGCTGAACGCGGATCAATAGCTGGTTCATCTCTAAAACCCGTGTGAAGCTTCTCGGAGACAACGGAATTAGCGACCTCGGAGGAATGCATCGTTCCCTAGAGGGGCCAAACAATTCTCCCGACTGTAAAATCCGACCAATTGTGCGATGGAAATAGCACGCCACAGTGTTAGTTTTCAATTGTCAAAAGTAAAATCCGACATGACGGAGGTCCGTAGCTCGGCCTCAGCAAGAAAGCGAAGGTACAAGCCTGCAAAAATCATGAGACTCTGAAGTGCCCTTACTATTATCGACGATTGCTCACCGTTTTCTCGATCTTTGTACTATTCTAATGACTCTTTAGGCTGAATGATTAGACTTACCGACATGTGTAGAGCATCATAACAAGAGGGGCTAGACGTGCTTCATAGAGGGCAATGAACTTTGTCGGGGCATAACATCATGTCCCCTTCCCCTTTCCCATCGTTCTTGACACCTTGCCTCGTCGAAAGCAGGGAATACTTCAGAGACAACATTGCGTGTTGATGTACGCCACTCATGTAAGGGGGTTGGCGAATACCGATGCACATGAGCATCCACTTCGACAGAAGGGAAGGCACCGATTAGCTCTGGACTTCGTTATCTCGACAGACCATCTAGATGGCATCTTGAACACCGTTGATAACAGTGAGACAGGTCTAGATCGCTTCGCCAGATAGGAGAGGTGCGGGCCGACGCGTACCCGTGATGCGTCGGCGGATTTCTGCATGATATTTTTGCCCACCTGTACCTGCATGTCATCTTTACCCATCCTCCAAACCAGGGCACAGCCTCCTCACAAGTCCGTCAAACCTTGAATCCCTGGACCTTGAATCCAAGCGCCCACGGGTCCCAGTGCCTTGGTTGATGGTTCGTACCGTACTCGGTGTTCGCTAAGACGATTGTTTTCCCCAGTAACAAGCACGCGCCTCTCATCGTATCCACCGATCATCGTTGCTAAACCGCACATCCGCTGCTCCACATATTCTTTTCTTATATCCCACGCCCTCAATTGCGATGCAGAAACTCGCAATGTCCGTCTACAGGTCGCGTCGTACACTATCAAGCCTTGCTAAGCTTGGTGAAATGAAGCCTCGTAAGCTGCCAGGGGGGCTTGGCTTCGAAGCGGCATAGCTTGACCAAGTATGACGAGGCGGGCGACGTAAGGCTGGGCGCGTACGACCGCCTATAACATTTGGTGATATGCCCTCGATATGGGCGCACGACCGCGCATGGTCTAACAATTCTCAAGCAACATATTGTATAATTTGTGTATATTTAAGTCCTTTTCTTCCGTTGCTCTTCTCTTTATTGATGCGATTGTGTATATCTAAGTCATTGCTTCAATAATTGTATCCGCACGAAGCCGCACGCGATAACCACAGAGAATATGCTTGTGCAGCGCACACGTTGACCATTGACTATACTCATCATCACTATGAAGCTACCTGCAGAGTTGCTCCTCTTATCCTTCGTCCACCTCACCTCCTCAGCACCGCTGCAGCAACGCAGCGCAGACTTCCTTTCCCTCCGTGGGCTCACGCGCCTTACAATCGACTACTCGAATCCCGACTCCGTCACACGACCTGACAAGTTCTTTCACGAGTCGACGTTTGATCCCCACTACGATGGCCGCTTCGCGGAAGAGGAATTACCGCTCGAGACGCGCGCCTTCCATCTTCGACTCCTGGTGAAGACATATATGGAGACAATGGACCGGATAGGGATACAGACATGGATCATGCATGGGTGTCTTTTAGGTTGGTGGTGGAACGGCAAGATCATGCCATGGGACAGCGATGTGGATGTCATGATGGACGAGAGGAGCATAAAGCAATTGGGCAACTGGTGGAACATGACGGTACACCACTTTACAGCGCGAGATCTGGGGCTCGCACAAAGTACAGCGCAACCCGGGGCAAAGGAAGGCGGGTTTGAAGAGGAAGTCATGCGACGCAAGCGTATGCTACAAGACGACACGTTGAAAGCAGGGAAGAAGTACCTCTTGGAGGTGAATCCAAACTACACAAACACAAGTACAAGGGACAAGCACAACGTCATCGATGCACGGTGGATCGATACATCTACGGGGTTGTACATTGATATTACCACTGTTCATGTAGCACCGATTCCCTCTCTGCACGCCTCCCACACTCCAGAAGACGAGTCTGATATCGAGCTCTACACCAAGGACCAACATGCCTACTCCAACGGCCAACTCTTTCCTCTTCGAAAAACAACCTTCGAGTCAATTGACGTCAAGGTTCCTTTTGCTTTTGAAGAACTGCTCCTGGAAGAATACGGCCCAGAAGCGCTTACAGACACGTACTTCAACGGGTACGGCTTCGATCCTGAGAAGCAGGAATGGGCGCTTGCAGAGCCGACGCAGCAACAGAGCTTGGCCTTGGCAGAGCGAGAGTCGCATAAGATTGCGGGAAAGAAGAGTTGGAGAAAGGGAGGTAAGAAGGCGGGGAGTCAGAGGACGAGGAAGCCTGTTGATGAAGGGAAGTCGGCACAGGGAATTGGTGATGCGGAGACACGGTATGAAATACAGGCCGGACGTGGTGGTGATGTACATGTCGTGCCTGGGAGTAGTAATGATTATTGACGGCCGTCCCATTGGAGAAACTGAGTCGAACTGGACTGTTTATACTCGTTTCAATGATAACAGCATCTTATCGTTATGGACTGCAGAGTTCAAGGAACCGACGTGTTGCAGAATCTATATTTCTTACATGGTAGTCGCACCATCTGAAGGCACCAGAGTAGCCGCAGATATACAACACAGGGTAAAAAGTTTCTAGGGAGTCGTTGCACACCAAGAGACTACTATAATATTGAAAATCATAGGTGTAAGGTTTCACCTGGTGGCGCGTGGCAAGTATAGTGGTAGTGCGGCAGAGGAAGCCGACCCACCGATGGGCTGTGGTACTGAACGTTTCCAGCAACGTGGCAAGCCTGTTCAATGTTTGAACATGTGCGCATCAGAAAACCAAGCCCTGTATGGTGGAGGCTCTGCTGGTGCTATTTTCGGGGTGATTGTGATGTTTATTCGAAACACGGTCTGCCCGTTGCCATTGATACTTCAATCACAGCGGCCCACCTTGGGAGGAAGGTAAACAGATCTTCAAAGCATATAGCTGTAGTGGGAGGAGGCATTTGTTGTTAGGAGTAACAGTGATGGCTGGTATGCCGCATCTGCTTCTGCAAATAGGCATGTGGGCATCATGGAGTGGATCTTGGAAACGTTGATTGCGCGTCGTATTGTTAAATATGTGGGGATAATCAGGCGACTCATTCTGGGGGGAAGTCAATTCTCGCAACTGACGGTGGGCAGTCAGCAGACAGCGAAGACGCTGGATGCATTCCTCACGACGGCGGGTGATGGGCGACGACTCGGCGCAATTGGCGGGAGGTCGAGGTCTGCGGGAATAGAGGTTCAAACGCCGCATTGTTCCTGCATTGGTGGTTGAAGCAACAAGCGTGTTGCCAACGCCACCGTCAAGCTTGGACGGGCAAATGCGGGACTGGCAGGTGTGGGTGGAATCCGGTGGGCAGCCCGTCTGTGACATTCCCGAACGGCTTGGCTTCGAGACCGATGGAGGATAGACATTTTTCTTCATGCGTGATCCACAGTGCTCAGACGTCATGGCACGGGATGCGGTGCGGTCCTTCCTGAAGGATTGCAAGCGTGGGTGCGGGGAGTGTGGTCGAGGGGCCAGAAGGTGCTAGCAGCATCCCACGAGAAAAAAGTGCACTGCTCGGGGGGAAAAGCCAATTGCCAGCCAGACAGACTGCCCCAACAGCGACATAGCCGATAGTCTTTGGGGCGACGACGGTGCAACCCTCCCTCGAATGCTCGGTGCCTCGATGCGGCGATATTTTTAGGCCAAGCCTCGCCGTCAGTGGCCTGCGAAACCCGCCACATAAAAGGACGCGCACGCAATTCCGAAAGGCTCTAGCGGGGGGCTGACCAAGCCGAGATGGCACCAATCAGCGGCCTCGAGATTGGTAGCTTCTACTGCGAACCTCGCCAGGGGCGGGCAACGGGTCAAATGCGTCCTGGCCAGGGGCCGTGGCCCAATTTCATCATCTCCACCAGTGCTTGCGGCAGCGAAGAAGGGGGGGGGTTGCAGGGCTGGGGGTGGCAGGCTGATGACCTCAAAGACGGTTTTATTTCTTCACGACGTCCAGGCTGGGCGACGTTTCTCCAATGCATGCCAAAGGACGGGGGAGCAAGAATGGCATGCTCAGCTCGTCTTTTGTTTGTTGAGGCGACGGGCAGACGGGCGCAATGCCGTTGCGCTGAGCGATGCCATATGCAGGGTGGCGGGGGCTATTCGATAAGCAGTGAATTTGCTGGGCGCGATTTGGTTGGGCAGCCCGCAGAGGGCGCGATAACGACCTGGAGGCCGTCTGCAAGCAGTCAGAAGCCAGGCGGAACAGCAGCAGTCAGACTGTCCAATTCCTCGTGGAGCAGAGCATGCTCTCTCCACCGCCGACCAGCCAGCCAGCTAGCCAGCCAGTCCTGGGCTTCCGCCGGTGCATGGGCTAGTTGATCTCTCGGTGTCGGTGCCGCTCCATTTTTTTTCCCATCGGAAGGAAGGCTAGCGTCGACGGCAGGTGCAGGGGACGCTAGGCTGTCTGGGGCGCGCGCACCCTTTTTCCGTCAGCGCTCATCCTCCTCAGCCCGTTTTCTCTCCCAACAGCGCCTTAATCCTGCTCGTCCTTAGGACAGTACGTTCGTTTCAGTGTCCGCTGTCTTCAAGGTGTCAACTCCCCCCTCCACTCCCTCATCTACCTTCTCCACCGCGGCCACATACACGCAGGCTCGCTACAACACCCGCCATCGTAGCTCCAGCACTCCCGCGAGCGACTTCTTTCGCGCTGCCTTCGCCGCAGATGCGATAAGCCAACTGCAGCTGCACAGCACACTTTACACCTAATTCACCGCAATGGCCTCACGATTCAACGCCGGCAAGCTGTTCATACGGACGCGCTTCAACTACGAGAAGCTGCCCGGCGCCGACAGCCAGACCTCATCCCCCCTGCCGCTCTTCAACACAAAGTCATGGGGCAACAAGTACCGCCAGCCCGCCTGGGCCAACCGCATGCAACGCCCACGCATGTCTTTTGCGCGTCTCATCACGCTCGCCGTCACCGTCGTGCTCATGGTCTCGATGCTCGGCACGGGCATCTACAGGCGGCACAGGTGGAACGCGCAGCAACGAAAAGGCGAGGACAGGAAACAGTACCACTGGGAGCACTACCCTCGGTAAGCACTACCACACGCGTTAACACGTCCTAGCACAGCTAATCGATGCAGTCTTAATGGCTTCTTCAATGGCGTTCGTACGCTAGTCCCCTACGGCGATTGGGTGTCTGAGCAGGACTTTGTCAAGTACTCGCAGAGCCCCAATCCCGAGGACAACATCAAGCCCAAGTGGCCGCACATGTCCAAGGATAACAAGGAGCCACCGCTAGACCCGGTGCCCTTCAATCCCTACAACTTCGACTCTGCCGAATACCTAAAGGATCATGACAAGGTCTCCACCTGCTACCTCGATGAGGACGAGAAGGTTGACCTGCCCGACATCTACGCTTATCCTGGTATTCCTCAGAACATGACTGCGCCCTTCTTCGGCTCGTACGAGGAGCTTGGCATGAACGACAAGGTCTGCTTCGACCGATTCGGCCGCTTCGGGCCCTATGGCTACTCTTACTCTCACGAGGAGGGCGGCCTCGGCATGTCTGGCAAGTCTGAAAAGGCTGGAGCCGACAAGATCTGGAGCTGGGAGAAGAAGGTTGACTACCGAAAGGTCAACTGGGCTTCTGCCCAGAAACGATGCCACGAGAAGAACAAGCACCGCTTCGAGAAGAACGTCACCGAGTCCACCGAGGAGTCAGCCCCTGCAAAGAAGAAGGTGCCTCGACATGCCTACATTCTCCGCACCTGGACTGGCTACAAGTACAGCGACTACCAGATCCTCACCATCCGCGCCATGATCAACGAGCTTTCCCTCAAGTCTGGAGGCGAGTATGATGTTCACTTCCTCCTCCACGTCAAGGATGACAGTCTTCCCATCTGGTCCTCGGAAGAGATTTACCAGAAGGTCATCGAAGACAACCTTCCCAAAGAATTCTGGGGCATGGCTACTTTGTGGTCAGAGCAACAGATGCGCATGTACTACCCCGAGCCGTTCCCCAACAACGTGTACAACCACGCCAAGGCACCTGTCCACTCGGTCTACCGCAGCGCCCACTTTGCTCTGCAGTGGTTCTCACAAGCCCGCCCCGAGTACGATTTCTACTGGAACTGGGAGATGGATCTCCGCCTCACTGGTCACTACTACGAATTCCACAACAAGATCGGCGAGTGGGCTAAGAAGCAGCCTCGCAAAGGTCTCTGGGAGCGCTCATCTCGCTACTACATCCCCGAACTTCACGGATCGTGGAAGAACTTCACCGAGATGGTCGAGGAAGAACTATACAACAGTGACGAGAAGCCCGTTTGGGGTCCACCTAAGTTCGAAAACACCGGCATGCTTCCCAGCCCTCCTGAGACCCAGCCACCACGGTCGTATCTCCAGGACAACTATGAGTGGGGTGTCGGAGAGGAAGCTGATATCATCACATTCAACCCCATCTTCGATCCCGCTAAAACGAACTGGGTCTTCCGCGACGATGTCACTGGATACGATCTCGAGCTTCCGGAACCCCCACGACGCTGCGCCATCATTACAGTATCACGTCTCTCAAAGCGCCTATTGGACTTGATGCATCGCGAAACCTACCTTATGAAGCATCACATGTTCCCCGAAATGTGGCCGCCCTCGGTTGCATTCCACCACGGCCTGAAGGCAGTCTACGCCGCCCACCCCGTCTACTTCGACCACAATTGGCCGCTCGAGAGCATCGATGGCACCTTCAATAAGCCCCCGAAACCGACCGACAGCGTTTTTGGCTGGGGCGAGCACAATCAGCTCGGCAACAGCTTTTACTACAACGCCGGCTTCTCGTCGGAATGGTGGCGAAGGTGGCTCGGCTCACGCGAGAACGATAAGGGCGGCCCAGCCGAGGAGGAGGCTGGAACCGGAAGACTATGCATGCGTCCGACGCTCTTCCACCCTGTCAAGTACGAAAAGGGATCCGAGTGATCTTCTATGCTCCACTTTATACCGTTTTAATTCTCCGTCTTTCTGCTTTTACATTTTGCGGGCGTCGACACGTCTGCTATAGATTCTCGACCTCCGCATACTCAGCGCTATCATCATTTGCGCTTTACCATCGGGCGGCGTTTGGGGGCGTTATTGCAACGATTCGATTTCAGCATTTTCCTTTCTACCGTTGTACACCTGTCGTTTTCATATTGAGCGTATACCTTTTTTCACCCAAAAAGTCGAGGGAAGTGTAATTAGCCTGCGCATGGCATCCATTCCTTCGGTTGGCGCGATTTGGATTTGGCACACGAAGTTTTGAATTGGTCGTAGAAAGAAGCGACGAAGTAGCACAGGGAGGAAGAGACAAGTGTCGATAGCAGGAGCTGATGAAGTGGAGATCTTTCGTTTGGCGCACATTTGGCATGTGGACACGTGTAGACGATGGGATCTATCTATTGGGAGCTTTGTTGCAATCATCACCCAAGGCTGGTCTCTTCGTGTGGTTGTAGATTATGAAGGCAATTGAGGTAATCAATTATCATTACAACACTATCCACATCAAATGCATTTCACGACTGTGAAACTAATCAAATCCGCCTTGGCTTACGCAATGGATTATGTCGTAGGAGTGAACGTACTGATTTTCGGTAATTACAATGCCAGTTGAGAAGACACGATGCGGCTTGTCGCATAGCTATGGGCAGAGGACAAGCATGTAAGGTCGAAGATTAAAGACAGGGAATGGGTGCTCACATAAGAACGAACAGATGGCAGGATACGTATGCCAAAATTGAGAGCTAGTTTCCATATGCTGCTCTGGTAAATATTGTGCGGTCATTCATCAGCAAGTCAATCTTTTGGAGCCCCAGACCTTCTTACATTGCATATTCCTGTAGTTCAGCACTGAGCCAATCACAGTACTTGAAGGTCCGAGCGGGCCGCCAAATTTCCGACAACCCTTCCACTTTCGACTCATACTCATAACCCCACGCCTTGAAGCGTTGCACCGACGAACAACACACACCACAACCACAAACATGCCAGGAACACGGGGCCCGGTGCCCGTTCCTCTCGAAACGAAGGGCCGCAACCTTACCCAAGAAGTCCTCGATCTTCTTGATACGAAAGAACCCCTCCAAACCAATGAAGACTTCCCCGCTATATCGCAGGCAGAAATCAAAGCCGCACTGGATAGGCTTGCGAGCCGGTCCATGGTCGAATATAAGGCGATAGATTCAGAAAAGGTTGTCTTGACACCGGAATCAGAGGGCATTGTTGAGAACGGAAGTCATGAGTTCAAGGTTTGGAAAGCAGTGAAAGAGGCGGGGAAGATTTCAATTAAGGATCTACCGGTGGGTTCAATACTTGGGCAACTTTTGTTGCACCGTGACTGACGATCATGGCATAGAGTATTGTCGGCGCTGAATCTGCAAGCGTAGGACAGGGAAATGGCTTCAAGAATAAATGGATAAAAAAGGACGGCGACTCGTTGGTCGTTCTCCTGACTGAGGAGCCCAAAGATGCCAACCGAGACATGCTCAAGGAAATCAAGGACACTCAATCTGTATCCGATGCCAAGCTACTTGCTCAATTGAAGAAGAAGAAGCTTGTCACTGTTACCAAAGTCATCACCTACACGGTTAACAAGGGCCCAAAGTATGCCAAGGAGATACCGGTGGAGCACACCGACTTGACTGCTGATCTACTTGTCAATGGCGCCTGGGAAACTGCAAACTTCAAACCATACAATTTTGCTGCCTTGGGTGCAAATCAAGATGCCGGCGCATTACATCCTCTTAACAAGGTCAGGCAAGAGTTCAGAAATATCTTCTTCTCCCAAGGTTTCGTTGAAATGCCAACTGGACAGTAAGTTCATTCTTTCAGCTAAGGTTAACGACATTGACTGACACGCTCCAGCTACGTTGAGACTGGCTTCTGGAATTTCGACGCTCTCTTCGTACCTCAGCAACATCCGGCCCGCGATATGCAAGACACTTTCTTCGTTTCACATCCGCCAAAAGCAGATAAGCCGCAGTTAGATCCTGCGAACGAAGCCACCATGGATCGCATGGAAGCTGGCTCAAAACGGCTCTTTGCGACGCCAGAGAGCGAAAAGAGGGAGAAGAAGCCGAGAGACTTTGAGAAATACTGGCAGGATGTTAAGAAGGTACATCAAGACGGTGCCTTTGGCTCGATAGGATGTATGTTTATCATTCATGAGATCTTTCCTTTTCCGCAGAATGCTACAAACTAGACTTGTGTACAGTGCGCTAATAAGTCTTGCAGATCGATACCCATGGGGTGAAGACGAGAGCTTGCGCCTTGTCCTACGAACACATACTACCGCCGTATCCACATGGGCCCTCCACCGACTAGCAGAAGACCCTCGACCGGCGCGATACTTTTCCATCGACCGTGTGTTCCGAAATGAAACAGTCGACGCAACGCATCTTGCAGAGTTCCACCAAATCGAGGGTGTCATTGCTGACTTTGGTCTCACCTTAGGCGGTAAGCTTACTCTGCCTTCCCCACCAAGATGCTAGGAAATTGCTGACACACTGCAGGCCTACAGCGTTTCTTAGAAGACTTCTTCGCTAACATGGGTATTTCAAACTTACGCTTCAAACCTGCTTACAACCCCTACACGGAGCCGTCCATGGAAATCTTCGGCTACCACGCCGGTCTCAAGCGCTGGCTTGAAATTGGCAATTCTGGCATGTTCCGCCCAGAGATGTTGGAACCCATGGGCTTGCCCAAGGACATGCGCGTGTATGGCTTTGGTTTGAGTCTGGAGAGACCAACCATGATGAAGTACGGAGTTAGCAATATTAGGGAGTTGCTGGGGCACAAGGTGGATCTGAAATGGATTCGGGAACAACCCGCCGTTAGATTCGACAAGGAATAAATGGGTCTGGTACTGGGGAAGGGGGGATCTGGAAATCTAGTGAAGAATGAAGTTGGAGATGCTGCGCATGACTGATACGATAGACACGGTTGGGCTTGATGATATCCAAAAATTCAAAAGATGCAAGAAACACGGAGCATTGTCTTGTCGGTGTTGTTCATCTATTGATGTCCTGTAAAGTGGAGTGCTGTCGCCTGACGAGCCACAAGGTGGACTGTCTCTTCTTCTTCTTCTTCTTCTATCGTCCCGTTGTACTGGCTAGTCATCCTATTGACGCACATACCCTGGCTGATTCTTGGGATATTTTGGGTTTCAATCTTCCTTTCTCCCCGAATTCCAGCCCTTGTATGGCATATTTCGGCCATTATCTACTTCTTTTCCGCGACACTTCAAGGTGTGGCTCTTTAGTTAAATTTCAGCTTTCATCTTGATCCTCTCCCTTACCAATGTCTTACTCCTCACGGTCCATGCTACTCCTAACTTCCTCCGCTATTTGCCGGTTCCTGGCCCCCCTGTAAAGCCAGCTATCATTCGCATCCCCCTCTTCCCCATACCGCTCCCTCGCCCACGCCAAACCATCCTGCCCCAGCCCAAAGCCCAGTCCGACAACCAAGCCGAGCCGTATCGTCCGCGCGGCCGTCGAAATGGGGAACTGATGCCACGCGCTCCACAAACCTCCCGTGACCATACCAGCCATGGCACTACTTATAAAATCCCGACTCCGATCCACACCCCGATCTATACGCTTAATATCTAACTCATCCACACCTTCCATCTCCGCCATTGTGCGCCCTGCCCTCCACGTCCCGCGAAACACATCGAGAGATTCCTCCACGATGAAGAATAGTCCGCTCCAGGCAGCCACGTACCCGCCTTTGCGCAGCCCCTCGACAATGCCAAATTTCCACTTGTAGTAGTTTTTGGACTTGTGGTACAAGTACCAGCCTGGCTGCGAGATGGGGAGTCGATGCGCATTCTCCGCCCGGAAGCGCAGCGACGCCATGCGCCCTGCGTTTATCGAACCAAGTGTGAAGCCGGATACGAAGGAGAGGGCGCTGGTGAGGAGCAGGCGCCGGTCAAATGTCATGCCTAGGCGCGGGGCGTGCGAGAGGTGCGGGGACGGTTTTGGTGGTGTGGCTAGGAGTTCTGATGGAGGCATGTTGGTGGGAGGAGGTGCTTCTGACGCCATTGTGAAGGTTTTAAGGCCCTTTTATGGGCGTGTTTGGAGGTTGTGACGATGGGAGCGTGAATTGATGTTCCTGCAGCTATGCGATTGATGCGGAGGTGCTGCGGAGGTGGTTTGGATGACTGTGGCAGATGGTGGACGATTGAGTGGCAGGCGTAGCCTTGTGCCGCTTCTCAGAATTGTATGCGAGACAATTGATTTGATTTCATGGCTAATTACTAGGCGTGGCAGTTTTGAGGTGGTGAATTAAAGATTCATGGAGCTTGGATCTCATGATCAAGCTTGAAAAGTGCCAAGATGTATATTTTACAGGGATTTGGTGTGGCTCAGGTCGCGCTTTCCTCAACCCCACCTACCCCTCCATAACTTTGGCAAGAGCGCGTTCATACACTCGATATCTCTTCACGAACTTACTACCGCCTCCTCGACATAGAAAAGACGCGTCATATCACCTCATCGTGTCCACGAAGACGCGAACAACGATCGATACCGCCGTTCGCGCTGTGAAGGAGTTAAGGGACAAGAACGCATCACCGTTTTGTTCGAATACGACGTCCTCTCTTCTGCATTTAATTATATTCGCCATGGCTACACCATCACCACAGACTTGGACGCTCCGTCTCAAATCCCGCAAGACCACCGTCCTTTTACATGTTGACCCATTACACACCTTCACAACAATCAAGTCATATCTCTACGACGCACTACAAGAGACTGGCCTGAAGGACTCAGAAACCGGCGAATCAATACCGCTGCCCTCGACACCGTCAGACATCCAATTTGGTCGACCAGTCAACATCAACGACGCGCACGAAGGCTTCCAACTTGGCGAGTGGGAATATCCAGAGATCGAGGACGATGAGGAAGGGGGCAAGGGCAAAGGCAAAGCAAAAGCAAGCAGGAAACCAAATGGTGGCGCTACGGCGAGTGCAGCGAATGTCAAAGACTGTCCCAAAGGAGCGGGGTTGAAAGACGGTGCAGTTCTGGCGTTCAGATGGGCAGGCGACGGCATCTGGGACGGCAGCGAGGACATGGACGTTGATCTTGAGGAAAGAAGTGCTGACAAGGGAGCTAATATGTGGGGCGTCAGACTGGCGAGCTTTGAAGATGCATATGGAGTCGAAAATGAGACTGATGTCGGCGGTGGAAGAGAATTCGAGGGATGATGAGCAGCAGCAGACTGTAAAAACTGCATTTGAGAGTGGGCAGCTCTCTCATTCGATCCAGATTCTCTGGAACGCTGATTGTATAGCGTACGGCTTATTCAGGCGGTACTGAGCGATGGCACCCAAGGCTACAATTATCTTGCAAGAGAAGTCTCGTTGCACTACACAATTGTAAGCCTCGTTTTACGCTCTCTGCTTTGGGAAGGCTGAATTAAGCTCGTCAGCCGGTGCGAATGGCGCAATGATAGTATCCGCCATCTTACACGCTATCGTTTGGGGATAGGGCAGTTCAAGTGAGCGAATTATGCAAGTCGAGTCTTTCCTATCATAGAATCTGACCGGTCCCCTGTCTTCCACTACACCTGCCACCCTCGTTTGGCACCCAAATAGCGGTACTGTACCTATTCAGCGCAAGTGTTTACTTGACGAGCCACAACATCTCATGCTCCACGCAGGACTGGATCATGTCCTGCCAGAATATACCTTGTTCAAATAATCGTAAATCTTGGAGAAGCCTTATTCCCATTCTACGCCCCTTCACGTCGATATCTCTTCCACTTGAACAGACAAATACAACTCAGCCTATACTCAATACACACTAAGGAGCTTGACATAAATTGCATAGTGGCGTCGGTCTTGTTCTCATAGAACACAACTTACACTTGAACTGACGCAAAGATATCGCACGCGACCGCAATTCCATCCATAGGAAGATTGTTTGCAGTATCGGGGATAATTTCAACAAGTCCCCTGGCCTTGTTTCGACTTGAAAGAATGCCACCTCCAAATTGTATATGGGTACGAGCAAGGGCGATGGGCGCTGTGATCCACAATATCCTACAGACAATCAAGACTGCAATGCCGCCCATTGGCAAAGTACAAGCATATCAGAATATGTGATTTCATTTCATTTCATCCACTATAAACTTATTTGCGCATACTAAACCAAGAGTGCCTATTGCTCCTTAGGAACGGGTTGCGGATCGACTCCTGTGAGTGTCGGCGCCACTACCTGTATAAGCCCCGAAGTCGCATCAAATGTCAGTCGATCAATACACGTTACTCGGTGTGTTCCATCACCACCAGGAATTCCAAAACGATGATACACAATGTACCAATCGTCTGTTCCTGGTACATTGAGAACAGAGTTATGACCAGTTCCTAAAATCCCTTGTGCTGTATCCTTCTGCAACACCACACCTTGGTATGTCCATGGCCCAGTAATAGCCGTCGCAGTTGCATATCCAACGCGATAATTCTCCGATCCCGTATCGTCGATGGAGTATGTAAGGTGGTAAATCCCATTCCTGTAAACAGGGAACGAACCTTCACGGAAATTGACAAGTCCAGATACTGCTTGCAGAGTATCTTGCTTGATGGAAAGCATGTCGTCACTTAACTCAGCCATGACAGGTCTTCCGTTGCCCCATAGCAACCAGTATTTGCCCGTTTGTGGATCGAGGAACGCAGCGGGATCAATGGCCTGGCCGCTTGTTATCGCTTCGTTGTTGAGGATCATGGCGTTTGGCTGCGCCGTAAAAGGGCCTTCTGGAGATGGGGCAGAGGCGACACCGATAGTCTTCCTGTTCAGAGTAACATGGTGACCGCTGAAGTAGAAGTAGTAAGCGCCGTTACGCGAGATGATGGTTGGAGCCCAGGCATTTCCCGTTGCCCATGGGACATTGCCGCTTGTTCCGTTAAGTGTCAAAAATGGCGTTGAGCCCCTGGCCCAGTTCACAAGATCTGGTGATTTCCAGACGTAAAACTCTTTTCCACCCCAGCCGGGGAAGCCGTCAGTTGTGGCGTAGATGTAGTAAGTGTCGTCCCAAACGGCAATGTTCGGATCGGCATAATAGTCTGGTAGGATGGGATTGCCGGAAGCCGCGCGAGCAGACATTGTATCCTTGTTCTTCCTTCTTACGGTCATCTTTGGCTTTACTCTGGAAGACTCGGTGGTGCTCGCGCTGCTAGTCAGGCCAGCGAGCTCGGCTGCGGTGACTGGAACAACGGTTCCATGACGTGGGCTTGTAGGCAGCTTGTACGAGGCGGAAACCTTCCACTGTGGGTTGCTGATATCTGTGGTTTCCAGTGGAACGTAACCCCGGCCGTTGTACTCGTCTACAAAGAGATAAAACTTCTCGCCATGAACATCCCCTGGATTAGATTTGAAGATTGTAGGTCCTTCAACAGCACCCAAACCTGCATTACGGCCGATGCAGCTGGTGGTGATTGTCCAGGTGTCAAGGCTCCCTAGAAGAGAAGACGAGCGCTCTTGAATGATGTCGCTGCACCCAGTTCCGCTTGCACCTTCATCTTTCGTGAAACGATAGAAGACGTCGTTTGATTTGATCACTGTAGAATCTATCCTTGATGTGCCTGCATCTTGCCACACAGTCGTGGGGCTGAATGTGATAAAGTCCGTGGTGGTAGCGTACAGCATTCGGTGGTAAGTCGCGCCTGTATGGTTCGTATCATCCGCGCTATATATTGAAGATGCCCAGAATACGACGTAAGCATTGATATCTGTGTCGTAATACGCCTCTGGTGCCCAAGTATTTCCGGCCTCTGGTGGAGATACAAGAACATGCCTCTGCTCGCTCCAGTTCTTTAGATCTGTAGACTCCCAGACTTCAATGTACCGACTCCCAGTTCTGACAGAAGCACCCCAGGAAGTACCAGAGCCAATTGACAGGTCTGTTGCAATGAGGAAGAATTTGTCGCCTTCATGGGAGCGAATGAGAAAGGGGTCGCGCAACCCAGTGGTCCCTTTGGTAGAAGTGATAATCGGCTGGCCATTATTGAGTTCTGTCCAATCAAGCGCATTGTTGCCATTACTGGCGGCTAGGAATATCTTTTCTCCTGCACGAGAGTTGCCAGTGAAATAAGCAAAGACATAGCCTTCGTAGGAGGAGCTTTGTGCTGAGACACACGAAACGGCGCCTAGCGTTAGGACAGACAGGAGATGATGTAGGCGCATGGCGAAGACAACACTAGTACTTCGTTACCCCTGCGTTATATGACTGCTTCTCCAGGAGAAGAGGGCTCTATCAATATAAATATTTGCCCATACCAGCTGGGAAAACTGGTCTCCGGAGAAAACTCCAGATACAACATTTAGCTATACTCTCACCTGCCCAAAACATATCTAGATTCGCGGACACTCTGGGTTACAATGAGTTTTCGGGCAACGGACTAATAAGGTCCGGTGTTTAAAGTTGGCCCTTGAGATGCTGGGGTAACACGCGGGGTACCTTGGTGGCCGGTAGAGGTAGCGGAAGCCCTACTCAGAGGAGTTAGTCTAGCTTAGAGCAGTGTGCGAAAATACAGCGCGGTGATTCTTTAACATCATGTGCAGCTACAGAAGCGCCGTGTGGGTACCGGGTACTGTGTTGAAACAGCGCGATGGACCGAGATCAGTGTGCGCTAGGACAGTGCCCCCATGCGAAGCATGACGAATGCAATAATGAAAAGGGTAAATACTGGCGTTGATCGTGGGCACGGTTAAAGAGTTCTGCTGGAGAATGCCTCTATTGCCGAAGGAGATCGTCAATCGGCAGAGTTCCGAAAACTTCAATCGGCGGAAATCCGAGATGGAGTCAAACTTCTCCACTATGCTACCACGACCTCGGAAGAAAGGAAGATTTTACCGACTCTCCGTGAATCTGATAGGCCTGTGTTACGCCCCTGAAGAACGACCTCGCAAGGCACTATAGTGGACAGTTCTATCGCCGGCTGTTTGCATGAGAAGGTGGTGAGTACTTAAAATCACTATTTGGGTAGTCATGCTTGCACGGTTGGTGAATAGATGTAGCTTAAAGAGTGCGCTCGTTGATAAAGGCAGCTGTAGTGGAACATGATGATCGTGTTTTCAGCAATCATTTTGATCCTATTTCTAGACTAAGCTGAACGGGGGAAGTTGAACTGTACCTCGAAGACTTTACTCTGATGACTATTGTAACCTCTTTCTACCCCATCCGCACTGGCTTCAAGCAGACACAAAATCATTGCAGGATCACAGGCCTACTGACGTTTCTGTTGCCGTTCTGCCATCGTACCTGGCTAAGATTGGTATCAGGGTCAGCTTGGGTAGTATATTGTGGCCACCCCCGAGTTTGTTATCAAGCGCTGATGAGTAGCAACTTACTTTCACGAAGAAAACTGGTTCTATCATTTCCCTGATACAAAAGGCATTTTCGTGCGACACGGCATACTGAAAGCTTGCAAGTACTATGCCAGTCCTAGGAATCTTCAGTTAGAGCGTTTGGACTTGCACGCAAGCGGACGAATTGTCTGTTTCGTTATTGTTATTGCCGCATTCCGAATGGCAATATAAAGTTGATATTGGAAGTATTTGGGTATCAGATTTGGTTGATCTGGTTCGATATCCATTGAAGTTCAGAATGCTTTCCAGTAACTTTGTGTTCCGCACGACATGTTCAAAGCACATCTTAGATGCTTATGACTGCGACGAGTAGCTGTCAAACTAGTGCTGCATTCTCATAGGCAATGGCATCACACAGGACAGCCAGACCACTCCATTCGTCATCCTCTGTGTCCCTGAGCACAACTTTGGCACCTTTATCACGCAGGATCTTGGCGACAATCGAATGGTCTTTCTCTAAAGCAATGCTCATTGCGCTCTGATTTGCGCGCAGGCAATTTCGGTTGATGGTTTCATCCTCGAAGATGTAGCATTCATTTTCGAAAGGGACAGCGTTGACGTCAGCATGTGCTTCAATGAGCATTTGGAGAATTCCCGCATGTCCGTTCCAAGCTGCTAGTTGCACAGGGTATACACGACAGCACTGGTTTGAATTTGCTCCGTGGTATAGAAGCAAGCGTGTCAATTCCTCATCGTTGTTACGAACTGCGATGTGCAACGCTGTCATTCCGTGAATACCCTGTATCTTGTTCTCAGAAGCGGTGAGATTGGCTCGACAACCATCTAAGTCACCAAGCCCATGCGCCACACCATTAATGTCAGCATGCGCAGCTATTAAATAAGTGATGACCTGTGTATTCGAGCATTTGGCTGCTGCGGCCATGACACTGCCATGACCAGAAACGTTTGTTGCGTTCAAATCGAGACCTCGTGCTGTCAAACTTTGGATCATTGAGGTATTCTCAATTGTTGACGCTGCTTCTAAAAATATCCATGGTTCCGATTTAACGTCATCCAAAAGTCGAGAGCAATGCTCAAACAGTATATCAATGAGGTCTAGCCGATCTTGCAAGATTGCAAGGCGTAGAGCGCGTGAAAGCATATCTTGGGAATGGAATGTAGTGCGGGAATTGCATTCTAGAATTGTCTTCAAGATGCTCCGACTAATTTTTATGTGCGCATTAGAATGACAAGTCATCCTCTCGTGGCGGTTGCCCATCTCCATGACGATGTCTAGGACGGAGCCAAGGATATAGCCGCTTGCACCTTCGTATTCTGCATGCCAATCGTCTGCTCCGTGGCTTAGCAGATAGATGATTATATCTTCATGGCGATTGTGCACTGCCATTTGGAGCGCAGTAACGTTTGGGCAGTTTTGATTGATGAGCGAGCCCCAGTGCATTCGTGTATTAACATGCACTCCTGCCTTGATCAGGATCTTTACGAGTGGCAGGTTTCCGTCCATTGCTGCTGGCACGAGAAGGTTTTGAGCACAAAACCCTGGATTATGACTGTTTTGTCCGAGCACATGTTTCAAAGCCAATAAATTGCCTCTATCTCGAGCACGTGCGATCACTACACTTATGGTCTTCTTCAAATCCGAATTAGTCGAGATGACCTGGCCAAGGAGTGGACTCGCAGGGAGAGAAAGGTCTCTTGTATATATCTGGGCTTCATTGCCTATTTGATACGGTCCATAATTGGGGAATACGTTGTTCTTCACCTTGAGTAGACAGAGTGAATGGGTGCCTAGGAGATCTCCTAATTCTTCCGAGTCTGAGGAACTTGATATAATCAAGCGCTGCCACTTGAATGCTTCTTGAAGCCAAGTATGAAAAGCACCCTCGGACTTTGGTGTCAGAATAGGTGTTCTGGAGTGATCTGTCCTCACAGGCTCCACCGGCTGAACAGTTGGCAGGACGGTACCTTGCTCAGGTAATCCTGATAGTCTATCATTGGGTGCATCTTTATTAGTGGGAGCCTCGTCCGATATTGCGCCGTGATTCCGTTCTTCACTCACAACATCAATATCCAGACTAGGTAAAGAGCGAGGCGTGAACACTTCGATACCAGGCGGAGTCATAGAACGTGGGGATGGTTGCAATTCTGTCAGGATATGTAAGCAGCGTGGCATTTGCCTGAGGTTCTCAACCTACGCGATACACAACGATCAAATACAGATCGACGTTCTTTCATCCCCTGCTTCTTTAATTTGGACTGTGAGATTAAAACACCGTGAGCTATGACCTTTGATGTCTTCCCATGGGCTTGTCGTTCTTCTAGGCGGTTGAATATGAACTCCCATTCCTGTTTCCGAAGATTCTTGGTGATACCCCACTTTCTAAACGACCGTTCGTACCGTGGTTTCCTTCTGAAAACTCAGCGAGACTAGGTTTAAAGATTAAACGCACGTACGTTCTGCTGAAGCCTTGCATTGCCATGGTCTGTATGACGTCGCTTAACGGCTTGTGCTCGTCGATATAACAATGAAGGATAGCATTCTTGTGCAGCTCCCACTCATATTCATCTTTGGATTCTCTGTTCGGCATCTTGAGAATCCGTTGCGAAGTAGAGGCGCTCTGCTGTTATCCAGCAAGAAGTAATGAAGTAGGCAGGTATCACTGAGATTGACAGAAAGTACGAGTGTAACAGCTGGCCCAACCTGTGGCTCATGCGTCTCACATCTTATGGTGTTTTGAATCTGGTATCTATAGTAGCATGATAACTATATGCTACAGCAGTAGAACTCCAAAAAATCATTGCAATCACTAAAGCGGTTACGTAGGAAACAGCTAGATTCTGATTGACTATATCGCTATTTCGAGGTGGAATACGTCCAACATAAGACCGATACAAGGAAAGTTACATGAGAGACTGTCATTCCACTCAAGAATCAACGATTCTTTTCCTCCCCACGCCCCTCCTTTTAGACAGAATACAAGGCCCCTAAACTCTTAAGAGACAATTAATTTCTCTTCAAGCAACATGGCATAGGGGCTTACCATATCGAATCACGGTATTGATCAACTAGCGTACGAAGCAATCGCATTCGCAGAGGCACCGTTGAAATGATAACATTGCCCCAGCCTAAAAGTGTTCGTCGTGGAATCAATATAGCCTTGTTTAATGGCCCCAGGAAGGCTCCCGCAATTGTCAGGTGCGAAGAAGTATGCGTATTGATGATTGCCTCCCCAGACCGTGATCTTAAATGACTGGAAACCATTAGGCCAAGTCGCACAGGTGTTATCCCAGATATTGACGCCTGTCTGGACGACACTGTCGCAGTTGGTGCCACTGAAGGTGTCAATCACGAAGGCGGATCCACTGGCGGAGAGAGTAGCCATGATGGCGGCGGCAGAAGTGATGGAAAAGCGCATTTTGGCGAGGGGAGAGATTTGAAGTTAAAATAATATAATGCAAGATGAAGAACGAGGTTCGACTAGCTGTGCTACTTTGACTGGATGAAGTTTGCGGCCTTGGAGCAAGGGAAGAAGGGGTTTAAGTACATGAGAACTGATGTCGCGCTCACAGTGCTTACTTCAATTTCCCACAATGGCTTGTCCATTTTGTTCTTCTGACAGTCGGCGGCGAGGAGTTCATGAACGTAAGCTGCTGATGCTGCTTGAGCTCGTATAATATTGATCGATGCTCGTTTCCAATCATCGTATCCGTTGGATCTTACAAGGTTACCACCAATCATTTTCTCTTGATCTAAGTGTCCAAGGTTGTGTTCACCTTTTTTGGCACACCAGCCCCAAACGTTAAGGTCAGAGCGCACCACAGTTGCCGTTTCAGTTCTTTATAAGCTAACGAGGGTTTTATGTAGTCCTGGCGTTCTTTTTCTAATAGGACGGTATTATTCTGTGGCTTACATGGTGTAGGGATTGTTAGGTTGGGGATCACAAAGGCCCGATTGCTCTTACATGGGGTGTAGTGCAGGCTAGCTCATGACAGCACATGGCACAGTCAGCGAAAATGGCAAAATTCTTGCATTGGTAATTTCGGACAAATACTACGTAAGGAAAGTGATAATCAAATTCGAAGGCGCTGAAAGTCGGCGGTGTCATTCAGAGAAACATAAGCCCTTAGCAAGCCAAAGGACACACATAGCCAAGTTGCGGGTAATTTTCCCACTTAATCTGGTTACCTAACTCTACAAGTTCGTGCTCTTCCGATATGACATAGTGAACCCAATCGAAATTCTTGATGAATCACTTTATGCCCTAATCAGAAGCGCAAACATAGGTTTGATAGACACCGCAATAGTGTAGGCCGATATAAACTTCGGTGTTGACTGATATTTGATTGTCCTTCTGTATCAAAAGCCTTGACGGGGCGATAAATTGACACTCCCTGCAAGTATAGCTTGTATTTCATTTTTATTTAGATCTATTTCTCAGCAGGGTACATTATGTTTATGGAAATGCACACGGGATTAATCATGCGCTTGATGGGCATGCAGGATGTAAATTGTAGCGTTTTATGGGCATCCCCTCCGTTGGCCGTTATCTTATCGATTTGGACTTTCTAGAGAGAGAGTATAGGTGCTTCCCGAGCTCCGAATTCTACGCCATATCAGCCAAGCGTCGCCTTATCTCAGCTATCAAGCTTTGACACCGCTGCCTGGCGCTGCAGCTCAGACCTGTTAAGCATTGACAAGTCGGTATTGGTACGAATCCTTGTACCGTCAAATAGTAATACCTGCACATACCACCGGCTGAGGAGCCCCGCGCATGCTACGGCTTTGGAAGCAGCGTTTGTATTGACATGTAAAACAGGGCTGTTTGCCCATATTGCGTTGAGAAGATTGATAAGCAGTACATATTTAGAGAAGGGTGAGATACTCTTACCATTCGTGGACGGAGAGCTGAAAACTATTTCGGGCCGAAAGGAAAATGAAAAGTAGGCAACCGCGCAGGGTTGGCTTTGATGACTAATACCCTGAGAGCCTCGCCGAGTAGGTAAACTCAAGGAATAATGCTGCTCAGACCATAGCATGAGCCTTCTGCTAACTTTCGTTGCCCCACGATGATGCCCGCATTAGCAACTTGGATGCGGACGTTTCTAATATACATGTTTATGTTTACCAACGCGTTCGGAATAAAGCGGGAACTGCGACCTACAGCCACGTTGCTATCCGATTCCCGTAGCTCGCAGATGTGCACTGGATTGAGAATGCCGACTAGAACTAGCGTACGTTTACTTGGTTTGCGGCTTGTTAAAATAAGCATCGCAAACATAGCGACAAATTATGCGTAGAAGTAGTAAGACTTGGTGGTTTAGCCATTCTTCGGGTTGACTGTTCCTCGTCAGGTGATGCGTGTTCGATCGGTCCAACTCGACTTAATCTGGCTTAGTGTTCCATTGCATCAGCACATGAATGCCGTAGGTCACTGGCCATGCGAGGGCTGTGACGTTGGGTTTTATTGTCGAGAGGATGCTGAGGATCACATGGACTACTTTGGACATCGGCTTCCTCGCTTCGAGTGTGAGACTTGCTATGAGCGGTTCTACAGTAAGGAGGATGTGGAGGACCACATGGACGATTATGATCATAGGTTACCGCTTTTTGCATGTGAGGCTTGCAACGACCGATTCTACTCACATCAAGCTGCTCGGAAGCATATGGATCAGATGAACCATTGGCGGAAGTACTGGTGTTCTAGCTGCCGCCGTGGCTTCCAGAACGAGAACAACTTGCGGATGGTAAGTCCTGAACAGGGCTTAATTTAAACATACACGTCATATTTTACGGTACATGCGAATCCTACTTACTGTCCTCAAAGCACATGACATCAAACATCCACCGTGGCTCCCCTCTCAACTGCCCGTTCTGCAAACGCGCCTTCACTACTGCAACGGGGGTCACTACGCACCTTGAAACCGGCTCGTGCCCCAAAGCTAGAGGCCTTGACCACACCACCATCCTCCTAGAGATCCGCAAACGCGACCCAAACCACCTCATCACTAAGAAGGTCCTCACGTATCCCACCTCTTCTACTACCACTGTCACAGCTGCGTCATGGAATGGATATTGTTACGAGTGCTATCTTTGCCACCGGGGATTTGGAAGCCTATCGGCGCTAAATCAACATGTAAATAGTCCCGCGCATATCAGCAAGGACAAGGTATATCATTGCCCAGGACGGGGATGTTTACGGGAGTTCAGCCGATTAGCATCACTGTTCAATCATCTGGAAAGTGAGTCCTGTGGAGCGGTGAAGTTTGAGGCCGTTCAGACGAATGTGGAGGGATTTCTGATTGGAAAGAGGTTGATTGGGTTCAGCTAAGAGGCTGCACTACAGGTTTGATGAGCATACAGTCTACAAGTAGTATATGGCAGTTACGTGCAAGCAATGAGCTATTGCTGAGTCGGCATCGGCATTTATTCTTGGTTCAAACTTAACGGTCTTAAATTGTTGAATAAATTACAAGTTATGAAGCTCTCTATCTGTATAATTAAGTGATAAGAAGCATGTCGCGGGGTACCAATGTGAACTACGTACGAAATCTAACAACTATACGTATGGCGTTTCACGATGATGGGTTGCACGCTCAGGACACCGCACACGTCACGTCACGTTGGTAACTACTCGTCACTCCTCTACGTACCTAAACTCAGATCTTGGGAATGTTATCCGAGAGCAGAATTCAGATTATACATTTGTCTCGATGACACTTCAGCTTGCCTACAGAAGCATAACACGCAAAGACGCTGCAGCTAGCAGAATAAGTAAAGTAAAGTGGTCCAAATGAATTTATAAGACTAGTGTTTCAGCTTTCATGTCCGCTTGCTCAGCAGTTGCGGCAGATCCATAAAAAGTTTGCCTTTGCAGCGACACAATCGTCAGTTCGTCTAACACATTCTACTATAGCGATCATCAGGTATATATTCTGTTAGACATTTGTCTGTTTACAAAAACTTTGAGATGTATGTGAACAGTAGCAATACATAAATACTATACGCAAGTAGCATAGAACATCTGGGTTCGTAGAACCAAATAGAATGAATGGTTTGAGCTATGTCAGGATACAAGCAACCTTGGCCGCCCAGCAGTGAGTCTCAGACATCAACATACTGATACCACATGAATGACACTCCTGCGATGCCTCTTAGACGTAAGTCAAGATATGAAAGCCGGCCAAGCATTATGTGAACCTCGTTATTGGTATATGATCAAGGCTCATCTGCAAATACTTAGACTTTCGGTGTAGATGTGATTCGATTTTGGCCCAAAATCAGACAGCTCAAGCAAGTTGCGCAGCTATGTGGTTCAAACAAATGACGGAACTATTCATTCTAGATACTCATAGTTGTGTGTCATTCAATAGCGATGACGGGGTTCTACTGGGGAGGGAGTAGGGTATCGCTGAAACCTCCAACACTTGCGGCTCCCAACCTTGTTCGTCATATTCGGTTGCCAGATAATCCATCCTCGGCTCCCTGCTAACATACTTGACTTATGCCTGCCAACACATACGACGCCTAATGTCGAGTCAATAGGCCTTAAATCAGATCTCCGAAAACTGCTCAGAAGCAGATAATAATATCCAGTGCAATTGAGAATATCTGCCTGTGTTGAGAAAAGGCCTCAAACACCTAAGAATGCCCGAAGGACTTTTTTTGGGACCTAGACAATACCAACCTAGCACCTTGATGAAAACATCCGCTTTAAACAACTATTTGAAGGTAGCCCTAGATGTGTTACCAGAGGAAGAAGGAACACATACTGTTGTCATTTGGCACGGCGATTTGCATACGCAAGATATCTTCGTTGACCCAGAAAATCCCGCTCGGATCATTGGAATCATTGACTGGCAAACCATCAGCGCAAGCCCATTGTTCATGCAAGTCACGCGCCCTGGCTTTCTAGATTTCAATGGCCCGGAGGAGCCGGGTAAAGTCAGCCTCCCTGAGAACTTCGACAGATTGTCTCTAAACGGGCAACGGGAGGCAAAGGCATTACAACAAGCCCAAACACTCCACAATATCTACATGGCCCAATGTTATCGACAGAATCCTCAAGTGTTCCTCGCCATGCAGCAGAAAGGCAGCTCACGTCACCGGGTCACCATTGTGCCTGGTACAATCCTGCTGGACTATTGAGCGATACCTCAATCGCCATATTAGGGATGTTGAAAAAGAATAGCCAAAAGTTTCGGGCCAAGGATCCGATGGAAAACCCCTCAAGCCGTGCCCACCCCACTTTTCGGCCGCCGAGGTTGAGCAGCAAGAAAAAGATGAGGAGCTGTGGGCTCATGGGGTCGACCTGATGAATAATTTCATCACTGACGTGGGAGATTTCAAACATTGGGATGGCAGGGTTAGTAATGATGATTACTTTGCTATAAGGGACCAACTGAGTTGTGGTATTCAACAATTTTTAGATCGCGAGGCAAGAAATGCGGAGCGAGCCGCATGGTTAAAAGCATTGCCATTTTTCGACGACGAATAGGCACATTAGATGACTGTAATTTTAAATCATGTAATATTGCCGCCATTACTTGATGGCGAACATGCATAGATTATGATTGTTGGAGCAAATAAGGATTTGCATCGCCAGCATTTAGTCGCTTCCAATCAGAGCTGTTGAAGATCTCCATTTGCAGCGACACTTGACAGAGACACAAATCTTAGCCCATTATCCTTTAAGATGATCCAAAACCAACACAATATAGAAGAGCTCTCAGGCGGTTTTCCATTATTGTTTTCACTCCTCTCTTCTCCCCCAACTAAAACAAGATGCGAATGATGGTAGCTGCTCCCTTGCTTCAACAGTCATAGGGTACACTTCCTCACTAAGAACATTGCGCAAATTATGTATGTGCCAATCGTCATTGGCTGTTATTCGTCGCGTAGGGCCTACATTCATTATTCATACAACAAGACTTTTGATATCCGGGCTCATGTGTGCCACAGGCCGAACGGGCGCGTCCAATTGTGTGCATTGAATTCCTCGGCTTTCATAGTGATGAGTCGAGCCTGAATACTATCGTTAAGGTATCTAGTCAGTCTACTTCTCTTTTCAGAGCTGAGAAATAAGACTGCTGATTTTCGATTCTGCATCCAAGACTTCACTCCTCTCAAGAAGCTCATCTTCGGCTAGGGCGAGTATCCCTCACTTTGTGATAGCATGCTGAAGAACATTGAAATATTCACGTTTGCTTGATAATGTATCATTGCTGAATTATCGGTATGAATTCTGCCCAGCCCCGCTTGCAGATGTATCATTTGAGACAGGCATCTCATGCAATGGCCGCACCGGCGCACTCATTTCCTGCATACCCGGCCCAGGGTACGGGCTTGCTGGTGGTTTGACTGGCATCATGTTCATTGGTAATACGACCGGTTGCATATTGTTCCACGGATAGTTAGGACCCGGTGGAGGTCCGTTCAACATTGGTGGTGGGTACGGTGACTGGTATGGTGGCTGATACGGCGGTGGTGGATACATCGTGGTCTTGTTTTGCTGGCGTCGTCGCCAGATAAAGAAATATATCACTATGATAGCGATGAGTAACGCGCCAGCACTTAGCAAGGCAATCAAAACGATCCTTCTTCTGCTAAGTCCGCTCTTGTTGATGGTGGCACTGCTTGGGCTGGTGGATGGGCTTGCGAAAAGCGAGGGGGTAAAGCCTGGTATGGAGACAAATGGGACACTACCTGCACTCGTAGGCTCGGGGGCTGTCTCTTGATTTCCATTTGTGGATGTTTCTAGAACCAGAATGTCCGATGTTGTTGTTCCACACCCATAAGAATAAAACGTTTGATATGCCCCACGCACAGAGCTACGAGCGTACCGGAAGCAGTGGGGGTTTTCTTTCGAGCTACAGTCCAAGTAAGCTTATCAAAGTGGAAGAACATTTTGGAAACTTCATGTCGTACCATGACAGTATCGAACCATAGATACTGGAGCATACGCTTGCCGGAAGCTTGATACCCTGTGGCTGGCAGTCGGTTTGGCCGTAGTCCTGACACACGCCCCAGTCGTTGATGCATTCAATGCTGTTGCAGCAAGCAAACACAGGCAGAGCGTGTGCAGTCGTGGCGCAGTTGTAGCCGTCGGGGCAAGTCAAAGGGGACGCTGTTCACACTGTAAACTTCGCACTCTTGGTGCTCGATGTTTGGATTTGAGCAATGTACCTGAGTTACCACGAATATACCCACATGTTGCGATAGCCCTCTTGAATAAATCAGCATGGAAAACTGGCGGAGACGTTATGATGCTTTTAGGGCTCGTTGTTCGGGTGATATCGATGTGTTTGTTGTCAACATATTCTGTAGTATCGGCGGCGACCAGCGATGCAGCTGCGGCCATCCAAGACCAGGATATGTATTTCATGATGACATTGAATTCATTTGTGCTGAATCATGAAGATTCGAGGTGAGAATCTTCGATGCAGGCGAAGCAGATTGTTTCGTTAGCTCGTGCGCGCTGTGCCTTCACCCGTCTACCCCTGTCCACGAGCTGAGAAAAACGAGCTGTCAAACCTCAGCCTTCGTGCACAGCATGCACAGCCTGCACAGTAGTAAAAACAACAAAGTTATTGGCTGCGCCAAAACGCCACCAATAGAATATCCGATTGAATTGGATTTCAAAGTGCACCTGCACTTGCGGTTCTCACACTTCAATGTGTGCTTTGTGCAATCTTACCCAATAGTTTTAATATTCCAAGACAACTCTTGTCTACTATTCTTTCATTTTGTCCGAATTCAACTATATGGCTACTAAATGCCTCTTCTGTCGTGAAGTCTGCCTTACAATGGTCCTTTCCTGTTGGTCTCGGCTGAGAAAGCTGCCGAAAAGGGCCAAACCTAGAGCCGAAATCTAGATTTACCAAACAGGCCCGTATGCTAGTCCAAATTGCAAAACGCCCAACCTACTTGGGAAGGTTACCCTTAATACCCAACAATGCATATCACGTTTCGGCGCATCTGGGGATGGTGCGCACGTGCTGCTAAAAGACGGACTCAAAACCTTGTTCTGCAAGCCTTGTTGCTACAAGCCTCGTTTCCCCCCTTCCACCACTTAGCTCGGCACGCCTCTGAACAGACCCTTGTTCGGGCCGTGCACATCGGAATCTAGGGCAGAGACAAGAGTCAGGGCATGTTCGGTCAATCTCGGTTCCGGTAGGGATGAGCAGAAATGGGCAGAAACAGCCGCTCATGTGCCTGATTCTGGAGTTTGGAGTTTCTACTGAAATCAAGTAGCAGAAGCGGAGCCTTGGCAGCTTGGAAAGGTAGTTTCTAGGCCCCTCTATGAAGAGAATACGCCAAAACACGGAGATGTTGACCGCCTTAGCAGAACCTCTGACCGCCTCTATAGAATGGATTGACAATTTTTAAGAGCAGGCCCTAGGTTTAAACTAGGTTTAAAGGGTCAATCCGGAAAAGGAGCTCAATCGAAAAAGTGCTGTTGCAGCACAAGGGCTGGATTATGGTGCTGTTGGAAAGGGAGAGGGGCGGGAGCATAGGTCTTGAACAAGTCACATTCACGAGGGACAAGACAGACAGGGCAACAACAGCTATCTCTTTCATGCTCACTTGTTGCTGGTCTAGAACCAGTAGTAGCTTAGCCGGCGAAGGATGCGCAATCCATGATACACTGTTGGAAGTGGCCACGAGGTTTCCTGCTGCAGGGAGTACCTAGGTAGTATATGTCTTGGTAGCTACTACATACGCAGGGTCTGCAAGGTTGCAGAGTTGTTTCCGGCGCTTCTTTTGCCTATCGGAGAATAGTCTGTGCTACATATGCAGTGTTGGGGTGTACAAAATTACAGAGTTGTTCCCGGTACATCTTTCTGGTTGTAAGAGATTTGTCCGAGCTACAACGCTCGTACTATCCTTTGTAGAGTGACAATGTGGCAAATATGTGCTGCGTAACTGAGGTGGCTCTGTGGCCGTGGTGAGGATATAATTAGTGCTTACTGGGCATTTGGTCTTGAATGCTGCCACTGGGGGCATGCTAAATGTGGTCTAACAGGCCCACCTCGTTGTCATTAGTTGGAATGGAGGGGAGCCAAATTGAGAGATTAGAAAACTGCTCTGACAGCGTTGCCCTGTCGCTGCCGCAAAGGCACCAAGTCTTCGGTCAGCCTCATGAAACAACAACGGACTATGGAATACATGCCCTACACCGCTCACAATTAGGAGAAACCCAACCATCCCTCGGGTCCTTTGTAGACAAATATGCCCGGTTTGCGGCCTCATATCGGTTGGTTGCGAGAGACCGAGTCGGAAAAGTCAGAAGACGGCAGTGATACCAAGGCTTTCTAATGTATATAAGGACATATAACTTTCCCGTCACTTCAATCCTCACCACTCTTACAACTCCACCAGCAACACTCTGAAATCATTTTCACTTTCCCTTGAAGACTTCGCAAGCCTTATCCACAGAATCCCAAACTCACAAAACCAACCTCGTCAACATGCATTCCAATACTCTCGTCTCCGTGGTCATCGCCGCTATTGGCATCTTCGCCACAACTACATCCGCTGCTTGCACAATAAAATTCACTACTGCCGATTGCTGCTTCCGCGACGCCAAGGCACGAACCAGTCAAGATCAGGAGTCTAATCGTTTCCTCCCGGGCCAGGGAATTACTTTTGCAACTGGAGATCTCTGCAGTAACGCTATCAAGGCTACTTGCGGCGCCAATTGTTGTTCCATGTCTACTGGACAGGGCATTGGTTGCCCTAAGTAAGCTTTCAGGCATATCTACTCAAAGATTACGAAACTGTAAGCTTTTATTTGCAATCTTATAGCTTTCATTATGTCTAACGAAATCCAGGCCTATCTTTCCGACTTTAATAGACGTCAGACGTGGCGGCCTTACTTGATGTTGCTAAAGCAAGAGTTGGTATAATCTCAGAGGCTCAAACACAATGAATAGAATTTGGAGGTATCTTTTGTTATTTAGGAAGCAGTGTTCAACTTGGACCTTCATCCGTCCACTCGTTTTAGTTTAGATCTAAAAAGTAGAGTTAAGCACAATGACACTTGTATTTACTCTATTCTGTAAGAGCATAACGTGTTTCACCACCGAGAGATTCCATCCCTATTATGATCTAGGTTGTGACGACTGCCGAGACAATCCGACGTTATGACGTCTTGGCACCTTGAAGTTTACAGGTCCACCTGAATTCCCATTGGAATCCAAACATCCCACATCCTTGAACAATGAGGTTCTTAGGATTTCTTATGTATATAGCTCTCGACAATGGATCCGTCCGGCTCATTATATTTAACTCAATATACATCACAATAGTAAAAGCAATCTCACAGTACTGCTTTCAGAAGCGCACTCTTGCAGTCTTAGCATTGAACCTCCATTTCAAGGCTTCACTGCATCCTCAAGAACCAATATTTAGCTGAAGGTGTCTAGTAAAGTAGGGTTTTAGCAATGAACGCGTAACTAAATAAACAAAATTTCTAAGTAACTCCTTTCTATTCAAACTCTATTCTTTTTGTAAAGCAGATGTAGTTCTTTCTACGACTTTGGCCAGTGGTTCTCATTCGCGCTTTGTCCAGCTGCCAGGGTCCGCTGATTTTCGTCCAGGTTTCCCTTGCGACCCCACCATTGCATCCTTTTCGGTGCGAACACAGCCGAATCTTACGGCCGCAGGTATCAACCATCGGCTTACTCTTCTGGCAAAGCCATGATTAAGGCAACATATCAATCTCACAGGGGCACAAACTTCGACTTTTCGTCCGGGTGAGATAATGTACCGCGTATAAGACCTGAGCTGCGAAAAAGAATCAGGTCGTCCTCTCAGTTCCACTACCACTTCGTGAGACATATTCAGCCTCTGCTCCACTTCAATCGTCCTTTCGAGATACCGCAATGAAGGTCCTTATCGCCGGCGCGACTGGCGCTATTGGCGGCAGGATCCTGCAGCACGTCCTGCATCGCAGCGACATCACCCAAGTCATCGCATTGACAAGAAAGCCACTCCCTGAAAATGACAGCCTCCCGGATAAGAGAGTGGAAACCATTATCATCAACGACTTCGGCGATTTAGAAAGTGTCCAAAACGAAACGTGGGAGAAGATTCAGGACGCTGATGCGATGATTTGGGCAATGGGCACATACAATCTAAACGAAGACGTGAACTTGAAGTACCCTCTGGCTTTCCAAGAACATCTCGCGAAGCGAATACTCGCATCGCCAGGAGTGCAAAAAAGAAGAGAAAAAGCAAAATTCAAATTCATCCTGCTCTCCGGCGCATTCGTCGAGCCAGATCAGTCCCGCTGGCTGTACTTTTTGGGGGATCAGCGGCGGATGAAGGGCGTGCTTCAAACCAAGACGATTGAGCTTGCGCAATCGCACAGTGAACTTTGGGATGCTTTTGTTATCAGACCTGGCGGGATAATTCTCGGAGGAGACACGTATGTGAACAAAGCGACTGAATATTTGTTTGGGAGCAGCCTTGCGATTCGTGGCGATGAGCTGGGAGCTTTTGTCGCGGATTTGGTTGTGCATGGATCACAACAAACAGTCATTCAGAACTCTGATATGGTAGAAAGAGGACGGAAGTTGCTCTATGAGACTTCGTGACGGCCGTTTTGGCTCAAGAACCTCGTGACTCGTATTGGAGTGGATGTATGACTATTTTCAGCCTGGTGTTCGCATGTTGTAACTCCATAGATTGACGTTCATGTCCTGTCCCAATCCGTTTAATCTTAGTTTAGTGTAGAGAAAATACCAAATCACGCTCGAACATTGTATTCAGTGGCGCACATCACGCATTCATCGCAACCGTAGTGCGATCTTAGCAATGCATGTATCGCCAACCATGCAGCCATGCGCTGTGAATCAGACAAATCCTAGAGTACCGGCATCGAAAGCAAGCGAACTACCGTACATTTGACATCGTGGCAGCAACGAGTGGGCTGTGGGCAGTCTTCCTCGGGAAATACCGAGAACTGGTACATGTCTGTTTAAACTCTATGCACACAGCTGCATAAGCGAAGGCTGCTCGTTGCACGGTATAGGCTGGTTCATATCGCTAGGCTATAATAGCCCAATCCGGCGATGTACATCACCAAGTCTACTTTGGACTCGTGACCGAGGTTGCTATCACGCACGCCTTCTTGGATGCAGAAGCGCGTATAAGAGCATGTCCCAGTTTCCCATTTCCCCAGATCCCCTAGGCCTCCATTTTCCTCCAACTTATTGGTCTTGATATTTTACGTTCCCAGACAGTCGTTCAATAATAGTACATCTGACACCATTCTTTTACTTCCTTACACTCTTGTATGGCTAATACTTCCAGAACTGCACGTCTCAAACAGTCAATATGCCAGACCGTGACGATATCGGTTCCGATAAGGGCGACCCTAATCAGAATGATTGCGGCTCGAACTGAAATTGAACTTTGGGATGATTATGAGCCATGAAACGGACTCGAGAATTTGAGATAGGCACGGGATGAAATAGCATATGTGTTACTTTCGCAAGCTGAAGTTGAAATGTACACTCATTTGATCATGTGAGGGAGGTGTTTGGTAGACTTACAACGAATTCACGGACAAGATCAAAGTCATGCTAGCAAAGAGAATTCATGTCGTCCTTTCACATTATGCTACGGTGTCACTCTGAAGCGGACTTTATGAAAATGACTATTGTGTGATAACTCCTGCTGTTATCAGCTCCTCATCCAACCCCACCCAGTACCTTATCCAGTTGAAAATGCTCTTGTGCCACAATAGACTATTCTGGCGGTTTGTAACCCAATGGCCCTCGTCTGGGAAATGCAAAAACCTGCTCGGGACACCTAGACTTTGCAGAATATTGAATGTCTGCAGTCCTTCAGCCTGCACAACACGGTAATCCAGATCATTGTGGATGATGAACTCCGGTGTGCTGGCATTGGCAAAGTGCGTCAGAGGGTCCCAGAGCTCGTAGTTTTCCCGGTCGTTCCAGATTGTGCCATTGTTGTCGCGCTGGATAAACCAGAGTTCTTCGGTGGCATATGAGCCAACTTGGTTTATTTTACCGTCGTGGCAGACCAAGGCCTTAAATTCGCGGCCGAGTGCGTGGCCTTGAATCCAATTTGTCATGTAGCAGCCAAAGGAGGCGCCGGCGGCGATAGCTCGGTCTGTATCAACGTAATCAACGTTGTCACGCAGATGTTCAAAAACCTTTACTAGGTCGGTATAGGGAGTACCGGCCCAGTTTGCTTGGATCTTATCAGTGAACTCCTGGCTGTATGAAGGCGAGCCCGTAAATTGTGTAGAAGTCACGACAAATCCTTGGTCGGCCCACAATCTAAGATTCCATCGCACACTCCAATTATCTCCTTGAGTAGATTGGGGGCCACCATGGATGATGAAGGCTAGTGGGTACTTTTTGCTGGGGTCGAAGTCTGTGGGGTAAAAGACGAAAGTCTGGATATCATCACCATCATCATTCTTGACCCAGAAATTCGAGACCGAGTCTGGCTTCAGATCCTTGAGCTCAGGATCCACCTCATTCGCAGTAAATAGGATCTTCTTATCCTTCCCAGGATATTGACTGTAAAAGATACGACTGCTCCAGCTAGACGCCGCTGAGACGAAGGCAGAGCCATCTGGCAGTACGCTAAAGTCGGAGACAACTGTGTCAGGTCCAGTGAAGTTGATCGGTTTGAAGTCAGCAGCCGCATCTTCTGGGATGAGCCACAAACGCACGGAAGCGTGCAACTCAGAAGTGACCCATAGATCAACATCATCCGGACTCCATGCAAGACCTGAAGGGCTTGAATCCCAGTCTTCAGCAACAGACCTCACTTTTGAGTTTAGACCGTCAATATCTGCAACGTAGAGTTTGAAGCGATCCGATTCGTAGTCGATTCCATCTTGTTGGCCGAAGGCTAGCTTCTTGCTGTCGTGCGACCATACTGGATAGCCAGATGCGCCCTGTGCAGTTTCCGGAGCGGTCGTATTTGGGCCATTGACCTGAACTGCAACCTCTGAACCGTCGTGCGGGACAATATAGATATAACTCGCTGTATAATTCGCCTTTGGTAGCTCAGGGGCTTTGGAACGAAATGCGACATGGCTACCATCGGGCGATAAATCATAGTCACCTGGATCACTGGACGAACCCTGAACTGGACTCTCTGGACGAGTCACAGCCGATTTGATACCTGACAACAGGTTTTTAAGCTCGCCGGTATACGAGTAGCTACCGTTACCGCCGTTGAGTACACCGCTAAAGACAGCATATCGCTCAGCAGTGATGTAGTAGTTCCAGTGTCGAACGAAGTTGGAATCATATAGTTGACCAAGAGTCTTTGGCGCAGCAACAAGCTTAGGGTTGTAGGCTGTGCCATTATTCTCATAAGCAAGGCAATTACCGACAAAGTTGATAGCACCTGATTCAGTCTTGACAGCTTTCAGGCCTGCGAGAGGAGCGTGCAACGACGCAACGAGTTTTCTACAAGGTATGAGCTTTTGATTGAGTATTGCGTAATATTCAGTAGCTTACGGCGCGAAGGAGTCAGCAGCAAGATCAGCAGTGTATAGCGCTACACCTCCTGGGATCTCGGCGTTTGTTGAGTTGATGTAGAGGATGCTATCTTCTGTATCACCAACCCATACCACTTCCGAGACTGCACTACCAAACGGTGCCTTGGTGGTATTACCGGTGGCGATGTCCAAGAAGTACCAGGTTGTGGTAGACTTTTCTGACGTCCAATTGTACTTGGTCTCAGTGAACAGCGCTCGATCCTGTTACGTTAGTATTCGCAAAGCACGAGGCTTTGGCCGAAGACATACTCCTTTGGGGCTGAGGTTTCCAGTGCTTCGTCGAGGTGCAGCAAGCATTCCCCTACAACAGTCAGCGTTGCCTCACCTCCAATCCGAGCATGCATACTCAACGGTGATAGCCTGTGCAGACCCTAGCAACAGGCTGGCTGCCAGTACTACTGTCTTGATCGCCATTCTCACAATTGATCGAAGGCGAGTGTGGAATGGGTGGAGGAGGCAGGACGAAGGTCCGGAGAACCTGGTCGGCCGTGACGTGCAATTATAGCTTATCCAGGTTCTCGGGCGGGCGACATGATAACATCATAAGTGGAGGGTTTGCGTGACGATTGTTGCCAAGGTTCTGTAAGGCACGCACCTGCCGGATTAGCTACCTGCCAAGGAAGCTTTCTGGGGCTTGTCCAGCCTGTAATTGAGCCGGTTCTGGGCGAACGTTGGACTTGTTCAATTAGTACATTGATGCCGCTGATACGAGCGGGGCACCTTGCGATGACCGTGGATTGTTCCTCGACCTGCCATATGAGGACTGAGATTGTCGGTGAACGGGTGCCGTCTAGTGCGAGATTAAGGCGGCAGACACGTGAGGGATTGTCACCATGCAAGATGATGCGACAAAGGAAGTGTATGTGGAACCATGCTTCGCTGGATTGTCATTCGAGACTTGATCTTTCCAAACGCGCAAGAGTTTCCAGCGATCGAATGAACACGCCTGTTGGCGCGTCTGACATGGGGTTTGCACCATGCATGCGCGTATTCCTGCCGTGTGTTATAATTTAGCGATTAGAAAGACAGAAGCAAAGACATCCTTGTAGCCATCACCATCAGGCAGCCTCACAGTAGTGATTTTGATGAATGAGGTCTTAGGATTTGAACGAAGCTGAGGAGTCTCCATCACATCAGTCAGAGGATGAGTGCATCGCTTAGATTAATGGCTAGAACCAATGACAGAAGAATGAAGACATCATGCTAGAATATATCCTTCGCTGGTGCGCTTACCACAAGAGTCACTCAATGAGTCTCTGTCTCTACTTTGTTGTATGATAAGATCTTCGCTTGCCGTGAGCCACCAACGAGCATACGCGAGGTAACACGATCCGACACATCCGCAGAGTGGAAAAACGCCTCAGACAGTTGAAGTCGACTAGAATTCTGTTGAGGCTTTGAAAAGCTCGAGTGAAGGCTCTGGCTGCGCAGGTCCAGAGCTGAATGTCACTTTTGAAAATTTTGGCGATGTAGAACTCAAACTTGGCGCAGAGACCTGAACGTGTCCAGGGTACCCTCGGTTGGTGTGTCCCAGACATGGGAGTGCCAAAGGGTCGTTGGGACTGGTGGGGATGAAACGATCGGCTACGCACCATTTTTAGTTGATGTGCTGCGCCACGAGCTAGAGCGCTTTGGGCAAGTCGCAGGGTTAGGTAATCAACGTGTGTCAAAAGACGATGGACCCTCCGTCGCGTTAAGGGGGGACGCCCGAGGAAGATGTACATCATGCCCGGACATGGCTTGTCGAGCATACAGCGGTTGTAGCAGAAGTTTCCCAGGTAGGTCTAATGCCAGGATGCGTTCGAGAGTCGCCCTTGAGCAGCCGAAACGTCGTTGTGCGGGAGAGGCGGCGCAAGGCAGCAGAAAGGACAAAAATAAACCTCAGTGCAGCCAATCAGGCACATTTCCTCTCCGACCGGGACGGTTCCCAGTGGGCAGACAGGGCTGGCAGATCGCGATATGGTGCCAGCGGCCATGTCTTGTTTACACAGAGCCTTTTCTAGCGGCAGGGCTATGACGTTGCGGGAGATTCTGGCAGATAAGATGTTGGTTGTAGAGAACGGGCTGCCCGCCTGGTTTGTTGGAAGGTTTCGCTCGCTCATCATTGCAGCGTGCGCCACCGGCAAATCCGTCTCTTCAACATCTCGCGCAGCCAACCTACCAAAGTCAGCGCGTCTCCCAAGAATCCAAGCAGCGCACGCACTGTGCTGGAAATACGAAGCTAGCGTCCGGGCGAGTCGCGCTTCCTCTGTGCCACGGCCTAACACACCTCCCCCGCAACACTTTTGCCTCTCAGGAGTCTCACGACCTCGTCACTTGCGATACCCAGTAACCTTCTCTTCATACATTCGCTACAGATACGCCCTTCTACTATTGCCATTGTCATGCATCGTCGCTGCTGACTGACTCTGGTCCGCCGCTCTTGCCAGCACATCATCGCAACTCCACCCCCCTCGACGTCCCGTTTCATTCTCTGCAGGCTTACCCTCGTCGGCTGTGCTACAGTGCCTCAGCTCTACCAGTACTTGATCAGGCTCTGCTGCCATCGTCGGCTCCTCGAACTCGCAAATTCCTCTAGTAGTCACAACAGACGTCACTCGACTTTTCAACTGCCAACTAGCTCCTGCCCTGGTCTATCAGGCGCATTCTACACGACGATAATCAGGGATCAGACCACTCCACTCGTCACCTGAGACGATACTTGAAGAAAGCGACTTGGAGAGATCATGAAGTGGGAGACCTCAACAGGATGACGGCAATCACTACACAGCGCAATCGCGCTTCAATATCACCCAACAGCAGGCAGCTTGAGATTCCCGCCCTGCAGCCAACACAACCCCCACCGCGATCGAGACGGAAACGGCACTTCTTGCCCGCACTGCACGCTTTTCCCACTATGCTCCTCCTCTTCGTCATCGCATCCTTCCCACTCACGAGCGCCGTGTTCGTCGAGTTCGACAACTGCCTCAATCGCGTCTACATTGTTCGCAATAACATTCAGATACCCTATCTCCAGTTTACGCCCATGTATGTCTGGGCTTCATTCGATACTATGGCCCCAAGTCACAACCTAAACATCACCGTCTACGGCAACGTGTCGGGACAGGCGCAAGAGGGCGAGTATCTTCCTGAAGGGGATGACAATTGGACAAATCCGAATAGGACGTTTGGCAAGATCGTGAACGTGGACCAGCAGAATAACAAGTTCACAACCCTGTTTACAAACATCAAGGTGCTTACCTACTCTGCATGGACCTCTCCTCCAGACGAGTTCTGCGGATCAGTGGTCAACGGGAGCTGTCCACTCGGACCGGCCTTCAAGGGAAATGCGAGCGATCCGTATACTCTGCCAGCCATCAGCGTGTCACACGACTTCCACAGCACCTATTCCTTTGCGACTTGGGCGGCAACAATGCGCATCGTTTCTGGCAACGCTGGTGCTCAGGCCCTTGGCTGCGTATCCACCAACATTACTCCAGACCTGGGGCGCAGGCTTTCCGATGCACTTTGCTATATGCCCGTTGCTGTGCTCGTACTCGTGGCGATTGCAACCATCTTCGCGGCCACGTGCAGTCCTTGGGGAACCTCAAATCTGTTTCGTTGGAGTAGCAATTATGGGCGAGACGAAGATCTCTTGCGCCTCGTCACTCCAGGGTTTGGAGACTGCTTGCAATACATTCAGTTTATCGTCTTGGCGGGCAGTTTGAGCCTCAATTACCCTGGTTTCTATCAGCCCGTGGTTAGTCAGGCTAGCTGGTCGGTCCTTTTGTTCAACCAAAGCTTCGTAAGCCAAGGCAACGGCTCCCAGAGCCTTGTGGACGGCATATACTTTGCTAATGGGACCTATGGTTTGACTCGTCTGGGCCAGTATGTGGGCATGACCATGGACCGAGACATCTGGGCCTGTATGGCTATCTTTTTACTGGTTCTTATCGGCATCGTGGTCTTGCTAACCCAACTCGGCTTCCTTGGGCGGTGGCTCTCGCGTTATCTGACCAAGACCCAGGACGGTGACCTCACCGGGAAGAACTGGCCTTTTACCGCAGGCAACATTGTCCGCATCGTCTTCAACTTCTTCATGCTACCGATCATCACATTATCCCTCTTCCAGCTTGTTGTAGCTCCACGTTCACCAGGTTCGGTCGTGGCTGCAGCCGTAGTCCTTCTCATCATCGTTACCGTTGTGGCTACCTGGATATTTTGGTTCATTTTTACGACACGCCCGCGAGCCCATCTTTTCGATGACTTACCTACAGTCCTGATATACGGACCACTTTACAACACCTATTCGGACGATGCTGCTCCATTTGCATTCATTCCTGTATTACTGACCATCATTCGCGGCATCGCCATTGGGGCCATCCAGCCTTCTGGTATCGCGCAAATTATTATCCTTGCTATATGCGAAGTAATCTTAATCCTAACTTTACACGCCTTCCGGCCTTTCCAGTCCAACACTTCAATGAACGCCTACCACACCTTTTTCTCGGCTGTTCGACTTGTTTGCGTCCTCCTCTCAGTCGCTTTTGTCCCATCTCTGGATGTACCGGAAGCCCCCAAGGGATGGATCGGTTACGCTATTCTTTTACTCCACGCCATTGTGCTAGTGTTCGGCTTCTTCCTCAACTCGTTGCAAACTATAATTGAAGTTGCGGCGAGACTGGGAGGTGCAGGTGCGGATCAACGAGGTGGCCTCGCCACAGTGTTTGGCAAGCGTCAGTTATCGAAGCGAAACAATCACAGGCAGGCGCGTAGTAGCCTCAATTCGAACGCTGCAATGCTCGTGCACGACGAGAACAAGAACATACAACGCATAGACAGTCGGTCTCGCAGCCTCTCTGCCAGCTCTGCTGTACTTCTCAATGGACCCTACGACAGAGAAAGTCAACGTGCGAGCGTAGGCTTCGATCAATTCAGCGGGGAGTACGTGACGGGTGGGACAAGTCCAGGTACACCCGGAACCAACGCAACCCCCTTCAACTTTCTCAGTGGCGGCTCGAACCAAAGCTCGCGCCGACCAACCATGGGAACGACGCTGGATGCTGCAGATCCATACTATCGACCTCCTCGACCACGCAAGCACACCATGGACTCGATTGGACCAGGTGCGCAAGGCCGGCCTTCTGGAACAGCCGACATCGCAGACGCGCCATATTCAGACAATGTGGATGTTGAGGCTGGGGATGGCGGCGAGGGCCCGTCTCGTGGTTCTGGAACCCCAGCGCCAGCTTATCTGCGAATGAATCGAGACGATTCTGATCCAAATCTTGAGCGCCGAAACAAGACAGATTATTCCGTGCGAGAATCCGACTTTTATTATGGCCTCCGTGGACCTGCCCTGTCGTCACAACCCACCCGAAAACTGAAGACTGGGCCTGCAGATCCCATGAGCCCAGTCTCCTCTGCTACCGGCTGGTTCAAGAATCTGAATTTGCTAGGTGGTCGCAAGAAGGAAAAGAGCAAGGGATTTGAGGTGGTAAGGAGCACACGCATGCCACCGCAAATGATGGCGGTCGAGGAAGATGACGGCGAATCCCCAGAAGTGCCACAGGAGCCGTATCGCGACAGCCCAGACACGCCACCTCGAAATAGGGATGCTCCAGGTGTGGCTTCAGCGGGCGTCCTAGCTGGCGGACGGCGACTATCCTTTGACAGTGATTCTGATCAAAGCGAAATCGAGCACGATCGAGGATACAGGATCTCTGCAGTTGCGCCAACGTTAGGACCTATTGAGACGGGCGGTGGGATCGAACTTCCCAGCAGGATTGGGTCTCGCGCATCACGCGTCACGCAAGGACAAGGCCCACCAAGCCGCACGCCAACGATACCACGAAAGAACTCTCGACGAACCCAGTCCACCGACGCCGCAGCACTCCCTGGCCGATTGTCGACAGTACTCGACTCGCCGACGCCAGCAACACCGCACTACCCAACACCACACCAAGGCCAATATTTGCAACCGAGCGGGCAGCCTATACGCCTCCCGTTTGGATCCAGCGAACCGTCGCCTGAACGGTCTCCTGGCCATTCGGCAGCATCGAGCATATATCGCCATGACGGGACTAGTGAATTGAACATGCAATATGACCCACCGCAATCTATAGGTGCCCCGGATCGGCCATTGAGTACAGGATATGTACAGCACCACATGACGAAGGATAGCCTTCAAAGTGACGGATATGGCGCTGGAAATCATCTCGAAGCGTCGGCAGAATTTGTGGATCGAAGCCGCAGTGGGAGCACGCAGACAAGCGACCGGAGCAGGAGGCTACGATGATTGGCCTTGCTTGAGATATTCTTGCTCCTTTGTCAGACTGAATCTGAGCATGTTCAGTGTATCTTATGTTTGATTTTGAACTTGCACATGACGTAAAAAGCATACAAGCCTGGTTGAGCAAACGGCAAAGCGCGTCGTTGATTTTATTTTGTTTTCAGCATATACCGCACGACATACAAGGTGCTGCATTGACGAATCTCCTTGGTGTATATTCGCGTTGAGCCATGAAAAGCAGAGTCTATGGCGTTTCATTCTGGGGGAAGGGGCTTAGCATATTCTTTGCGAGGCGTAGACTGGGCAGGCATACAGCATGTGAGGCGGGGCAGACTTTTTTTTCTTGTATACTCTAGGTTGAAGACGCCAGCAAGGCCACATTGCTGGCGACACATATTAGTAATTTGATATAATTGCACCTTGCATCATCCCAACAGCCATGGCAAGGTCGATGTTTCTGGCCGTGAGAGATGCGATACTTTGGGTGGCTAAACGGAAGGTCTAACGGGGGGGCGGCGGCGCAGATTGCCGCGGTCCGTCATTGATCCAGCGATTAGATCAGGCCAATCGTCGCGTGTGGATAAGCTAAGCATGATGCATCGGCGTGAAGCCTGAGGCTTGTGGACATTTCCCTCAGGTCCAAGTATATCGGGGTTGGATGAGCCTTGGAGTAGAGCCTTGTGCGCCTTGACTATTTTTCTTGCTGCATTTGCCATCCCGTCAGCCTCCCACAGTTTGTCCTTGTCACGAGCGGCTCCGTCAGACGTTCAGGCCCTCCCCCGCGGACAACACGCACCTCCGGCCCATTCACCGCGACGCTTTCACTCGCGACGGGTAAGTGCATGTGGCACGTATTGGGGCGTGTATCGTATACTGTACTGATGAGAGGCTGTAGAATCTTCCGCTGGCTGTATTACCAAACCTCGTCGGAGAGGTTGAGCATCAGAGCGCAGTGGCGCCATAACGCCGTGCGCGGCCGACTTCACTTTCTGCGAAACCACGCTGCTACCATCCATCCCTCCGTCGACTGTGATAGACCTGGCATATCTGCGTGCTATCACTTCTCTTCTACCGCCTGCTCGCCAACTCGTGCACTTCCTCCTCGAAGGCGGTCCGCTGTCCTGACGCTTTCCGGATGCCTCCAAACACCAGCATAGACCCACCCCAGGGCTTACCGTATACGCAAAGCACCCGCGGGTTCGACACACACCTCGACGAGTCGACAGACAGCACCGCAGGAGACGGCGAGTCTATCACGCACAACTTCCCACCAAGGTTCTCTTCCCACGGCGCTGTAGCATCACACTTCCAGGCCTACGGAGGAGAGACATGGATAGATTTTCTACGAGAATCCGGTACCGACCAAGCTGTCCACCGCCCACCGCCCAACACCTCTTCTGCACAATCTGAAATCCCCCCGCAGTCCCCGTCCTCACGCTACACCCTCCCGAATCGTCCCTTACCGCCGCGGACCGACTCGTCCTCGTCCCGCAGCTCCGACCGCAAGCGACGCTTGACAACGGCCGACGCGCCCATGAGACGGCCGTCAAGCATCAGGATGCACTCGAACAATACAGGCAACACCAGCTCAGATCCCATCGTGTTGGACTCGTCACCGGCACCGTCGCGATCATCGCTGCCACCCCTGCCGCCCCTACCGCCTCTGCCGCCCTTGCCTCCGCCGTCACTCTCTCCGCAGCCAAATACAGCACCGGCCAGGAGACAGAGCGATATTGTCTTGCCACGCTGGCAACCCGACTCTGAAGTCTCACAGTGTCCAGTGTGTGGGAGGTACTTCACCTTCTTGTTCAGGAAGCACCATTGCAGGTATGTGTACTACCACCCCACGTCTCACCACTATGGCTTCGTTACACCGCGAGTATGCATTCGTGTACAGTGTCTCGAATGAGAGTATATCACGAACAGGCTCCGCGAAGCGTTGTAGTCGTGCGAAACCTACTTGAAAAACATGAGTGCTAACATTACTTCAAGAAAATGTGGAAGAGTTGTGTGCTCTTCATGCTCGCCGCACCGTATCACAATCCCTCGGCAATTCATTGTACACCCACCATCGGACAACACATTAAACATTATTGACCTGACCGGTGACGATGAGGACGCCATGTCCATTTTCGGACCGTATCGCAACCCAGCACTAGGCGGAGGCGAGGAAGTCCGTGTTTGCAACCCTTGTGTTCCCGATCCCAATTTCAGCCCTCCACCGCAGTATAATCCAGCGGCTTCGTCTCGATACCCTAATCAGTTCCCATCTTCGCGGTCTTCATACGTCTCGTCTCCTCATTTGCACCAACCACACCAAAATCGATCGTCTTCAACTATTCACAATGCATCGCAAACTTTTGGCCACGGATCAACACCACGTCCACGAGATCCGTTTAGTAGTAGCCATGATAGTAGGAGAGTGACCTACCATGGAGGCTCGAATCTCACAGAGCGATGGCTGCCACCTCTGCCGAACCCTGCAAACATTCAACCCTCAACCTCATACCATCAGAATTCTTCCGTTTCACGTTCAATCACGAACACAGCCCCTCATAACGCACAGGGCCCGTCGACCGTGAGCTCCACTTCTCTAACAGGATCGAACATGTTCCCACGATCAATGTTTGCCCCTATTCCACAACCACCTCCGCTGCAGCCCCAGCAACCACAGCCGCCTCGTCCAAGACGCCAGATCGCAGAAGAGGATGAATGTCCCATCTGCGGCCACGAACTGCCTCCCAAAGGCCCTGACGATGATGAAGGTCCACGCACACAGCACATTGAAGAATGTATCGCTCTGCACTCTGCTTCTCCCGCCCCGACACCTCTGACGCAGCAGACCTCCGCCAGCCTTCCCAATCAACGGACTCGCGGTATGAGTAATGTTGGTGCCGGAAATGGTGAAGGCGCGAGTAATCACAACAGAATGGGTCATGCTGCACGAGGTATGTTCCCGTATACTGCAACGGAGAAAGATTGCACAGATGATGAGGGAAGGGAGGCGGAGTGTATCATTTGCCTGGAAGACTTTGAAGCGGGAGATAAGATGGCACGATTAGTATGCTGGTGCAAGTTCCATGAGGTATATATGCCCACACCTATTATTATATCGTGCACAAGTACTAACAGCCATTCAGAAATGTATCAAGGAATGGTGGGACAAGAAGGGCAGAGGAGCTTGTCCTACTCATCAGTTGCAAGAGTGAAAGTGATTAGTTGCCTAACGGTCCTTGCAACACCGACATCACACAGTTCTTACAGAGCGCGCACACACAAACAGATCCCAATATGAGCTTATTGGACTTTTGCATGTGGAATTTTTTTGGTCTGTATTATGGCGCATTTGCCAAATTGACGAATGGAGAGGAAACATGGGCACGGCGTTTTTACACGGATATATACCCCTCTGCGTCATAAGCTATTATTATCATTTTTTTTCTCCTCTCCTTGATTCCCTTGATAGATGGGGTTCCACTCAACATGTACTCATCATCGTCATGCCATTTGCATGTGCATGTTAATGATACCATACCCCTCCCTTACTATCACCAGACTCAAATCAACATTACTACTGCTCTACTTTCTCTCCTCCTCTTGACTTTAGCTCATACGCTGTCCGTCGCCTGAACGCTCCTCGTATCCTGATATCAAACTCGCGAGCCGCTGGGTTTTTTTTTACGTCTAATTCAATACGTGCTAAAAGCCTGCCAGAGAAGTTTATGCCAAGTAGCTAGAAACGCACGAAGAGGATGAGACGTACAATTGCCTTCCGTTCTGATTGAGCGGTATACGTTATCCTGAGTGCGGAGTGGTTCCAGAGTCTAATCGTACCGAAATGTGGATATTAGTAGATCGTTTGAGACACAGGGAATGGATTGTATGGTGTGATACATTTTATGCTCAAAGGAAAGACTGTTAAGGCTATGTGTTATTCGAGACAGCTGCTCGTGCTACGTTTACCAATCCTCCTACACCGAGACGGCATGTGCATGTTCTACTCTTTTGTAAACCATGTTCGGTGCCTAGTCCTTTGCAAACTGCGTAATAACCGAATGCGTAAATCCTCGTAGAGGAAGGAGTGATGGGTCCTTGCAACATGTGTGCCCTACAGAACCATCGGTATCTGCCAAACGCGTCTGGCTTGATCCATCTTAATAAGCATAGTGCTGGAACCCTTCTGAACCCGCCGGTCTTGTGCTATTTTACTCCTCTGGAGGGAAATGTGGGAGAGAGGCGTGGAGCAACGGATAGGAGCATGACTGTCAACATGTCAGTTTGTGCGATTAGCGGGAACGGAGAGTTGCATGGTGAACCTATACACGTACATGCTATATCTCTAAAACCTTGAACCTGTCTGATTCCATGCTCTGCAAAGGGGGAATGAGAATATCTGTAGTGTGCGGGGAGTGGTTCTATGTAGAACTCAGAGGCTATGTTAAAGCGTACGAAAAGCTGGTCTTCTCGCATTGCACGCATTATGGAGAGGCTGGAAATATTTATTTCTCACCATGCTGCGTTGACGATAGGAGTGGTTATAAGGGACGAGGGTGTCTTGTATGATCTTTCCTAACTTGTGCTGTGTGTCAAACGCCGCCCCCTTCTTTTCGCTCGAGACACTTATACCTTCGAAGGAGCACGAAAACTCTGGGGACGACTTACACCGCGATGAAGATGCGGATTTGGGGGAAATTTATGGCTTACTGTTTTGGGAATTACAGCATCTCAGGGACGAGCAAAGCTGGATACTGTATTTCATGTCTACCCCTGGTCGTCGGAAAGCCCTCAAAGCCTTTGCCACGAGCACAGAAATTCCATGCTTCAGCACCAAGATTTGAGAAACAGGTTCGGGAAGCTTGTGGGAGAAGGGCAAGTAGTAGTGGGCCACTGGCCTCGCTGTGCGAACTTGGAGAGGATCTAGATGGTGCCTACGCAATACTGGAATGTAATACTTGTTTGAAGAAGTGTGTGCGGTGTTTCACGGTTTGAGATAATGCTTATGCCATAGTGATGGTGAAACAATGAGTATGTCAGAAGGGCTGCTCTGCGTAATTGCGCGCTGACTTCATGAACACATCCCAGGGCTACTATGTGGCATTTCCCCACCTCAGATGAACATCCAGTTTAAACAACGTAACTGAGATCAGAAGTTCGCGAACTATCATAGACAACCTTCCAACTCATACAAGCTGCCATTTTCAAGCTATTGTGCTGCTCAAGTGAAGAATATCTCCCACAAACACTGCGTTGATGCTACCTGCGTTTTGGGCAATTAGACTCATCTACTCAGAGCAACACATCACATTCAATCTCATACTTTCAAGTTGCTTACGTCAAGTCCCTGCTTCCCTCTCACATGCCGAATGGACCACATACTCTCATCAGCCACCGGCTCTCCGCGGCCCCATTGCACGGTCCCCATACACCCCCTAACCCTCAACAACCCCAATACCCCTATTTTGCTTGTCGAAGATGATACAAAGCACATCCTATCATGTCCAATCACATGGCTTCCATGTTTCGGTCTGCTAGCTCGCGATGCGGCAGAGGCGCGCGGGCCTACGGGGCGATTGAAATCTGTCTTGGTATATTGAGTCACTAGCGACCCTGCATGTACGCTTAAAGGTGCGTGATCGGATGAGACTGTTGCTGCTGTCACACGGAAACTAGCGATGCCGCGTGGCAGAAGTGTCTAGATCGTTGGCACTGTAAATCTGCAGGGCGGTTGGATCCTGCGAAGCGCTCAGTCAAGCCGGATTGCCGGATGGCGGTGTGATTGAGTGCTACTCGTTTTGAATCTGAGGTCTCACTTAGGCGCATGAAAATGGTGTGGTGGGAAGAATAAATACGAAGCTGACGTTTAAGATCCTGTAGTTATTTCTTAGCCCGTCCGTGTCAGAAGCTTCACCTATTAGGCCGTGGTAGAATCATTGGGTTCAAGGGATTCTCCGTAGTCCAGCCGACGAATCATGAATATGGCTCGAGTGAGAACGAAAGTCTTTTGTCCAATGGGCCTTGATCGACAACTTCATGAATGTCTTAATGCCGAAAGTCTATCTGAGTAGGTCAACACTCGGTACTTGAAGCGGCAGTCTCGACAAAGTCTATTGAATAGTAGAGAAGTGTCACAGCGCTAGCTGCAGGATGAAGTCGGCGACAACAACAGATCGCATTCATAAAGCCTGACGGGAATTTGATACCTGTGGAGACGATGAGCCAATACCCCCCTTTCACCAGATCTCGTGCTAATCTGATCGGTGACAGCTTGAGGCGTTCCGTCAGGGCTAGCTGTTGGTGCAGGCTGCAAGAATCAGGCCATGGTAGCATAATATACCTGCCAAGCTAAGCGTTGTGCGACTGCCGTGATCCGATCTGGCATACATTAGTTCAACCTGGGTAAACAACCCCACTGTGAGTCTCGTATCAATATACTTTTGCGATGTCATTTGTCTCGGATCGTTTCTAGCTGATGACGCAATGATAGCCAAGTCTCATGTGCGGGCTTTAGTACCGCTTCCACTCCCTTGACATGATTACTATGAGGCTTTCGGGCCCTGCAGATCAGCCACCCGTTCCAGCAAGTGTTATCTCGTGGTGTACCAGAAAAAGCGCGATATTACGCAGCGACCAAAGATAGTACAAGATCCTGCAACCAACCATTCGGATTCGCTTCCAACCCTGCTGTAAGGGACCCGAGCACCTGTCGTTAAGTCCTTTCTGGTATCCACTTCGACAAGCGAGCAAGCAAAATGGGGAGCCTGATCTGTCAATGCCATGGCTCATTCGCAAACATGGGAGATCCAGAACGGAAAAGCAAGAAGCTTTGAGTATCACTTTCGTCCGCCTTCGTAGGCTAATGACCAAAGCATTGTAGAACAATTGGGCGTTCATCTTCGCGAAACCTGACAAGCGACAAAGTGTGTCATGGGAAGTTCCTTTGTTGATCATGGTTCGATGGTAGTCACAAAAAGTGTCAGTTATAGCCAGGATCAGCAGTGAAAACAAAGTTAATTAGGAGAGCGATTTGGAATAACCGTCGACACCGCGGCGATTGGGCATGAACAGAGATCGTCGAAAGATGAGGCTCAACGTGCCAGGGCGGTGACCCCATTTCGGAAAACAAATATCGACGACGCCATGTAATAGGTTTCGCGAATCTGGCACTTTCCCAGCCCCCTCCGCTAATTTGGCGCCAGGATCGATAATCGGACAGATTAGATGCCGGACGCCTTGCAGAAACTTACATCAGCTGCGTTAGCGAGATGTGCTGTGGAGAAAGGAGGGGAACCTACGTGTTTCCTCGTGCGCCTTTTGTGCAAGCGCCGGATGCTGTACGATGCAGCACGTACTCACCGATAAATAATTGCTTTTTAGGCATGGCCATGCTCGCCGTCCAGATCCTCGCATCCGAACGCCTGTCACCCCGGGCTATCGGAACGGGTGCTGCAGCTAGTGTGTATGCCAATCTATCCCGGCTGATATATTGTTGCATACAAGGACAGTGTATAGAGGTTGAGCATTCGGTACTATTTTCCATGTACCTATAATAGTTGATATGACTAGGAATAATGTATCAGGATTGCGGCAAGCAATAAAGCAAAAGACCTCCGCATTCTCCCGATTTGCACTTTAACACTTCAGAACCCTATCGCCGGGATTCCCCACGTGTGTGATCATCGGCGTGTCGTGATCGTGGGAACGAGGTCCCTTGCCAAACGAGGCTGCAGCGCCGATCCCAGCAGCCACGCAAACCAAGCACACGGGCAGGCCTGATATGACAAACGTTAAGGATTCAATTTACGTACTGTAAGTGGAATGACAGGTCAGCCGAAACGCTTGAGGCGTGTGGATATGGCAGTTTTGGTTCCCGAGAGCAGGGCATGGGTGTGGAGCTGTTGGGGAGACGACGTTTCTTTTTGTTCGCTGACTCATGACGACATATCGCAGGAGTAGGTGGGAGTACACAGTCACCACATGGAAAACAGAGCAGCCAAAGGCAATTCACAGCATACTTGTCCAGATTTTTGGGTTGCCACCATCATCAATGATGCATTATATGAGCTGCAGAACGATGGGACCTATCAATACGACCAGGCCATTTGTGCGTGAGCACCACATCGGCGAAACCGAACGCAAATTTGCACCAATAAAAGTCCCAAAAAACTAAATATTTGCTCCACATACTTCTATCGTATCCAACCTGCCTGCCAGCCTGACCAGCTCACAAGGCACCCATGCGTCCCTGCCACTCCTCTAAACTCACATGCTCTGCAAACCCTGTAATCGCCTCGGGTGTCACATTTGTGAATTGCTCTTGGAAAGGATATCTCACATGCTGATGCTGCCCTTGTGCCATGTTCTGCGGCATGGGCGGTTGACCAGCCGACGTCGGCGAAAAGGTCATCACTGCGTTGTCGACCATAGTCGATAATGGTGCGGCGGGACGGGCCGCAAAGGGTGGATGTACGTTGGTATTGCCGACGTGCGAAATATTAGGTTGCGGTATTGTCTCCAGGTATTCGTGAATGGGAGCCTGGCCCACACCAATAGATGCAGGAATGGTGGTTCTCAGAGGCGTACTGCAGAGCAATTGCACCGCAGCAGGGTTACCGGCGGTGCTACTGGGAGATGAGTATATTGGCCGACGTAGTGCAGGGTCTGCTGTAGCCTGCGGAAGCGTGGGGCAGGAGTTGTGTCGCATTTGCATAGAATGGACATGATGACGTGGGCCTGGAGTTGCTGTTAGGGGTAGACTTTCGTGGCCTTGAGTTGCGCTAGAAGTCGTTGGGAAGCCTGAGTACTCCCACTGACTATTGCTTGTGGATTCGATAGCTGGTGCCGATTGATGTGAATGGGCATGCATCACGCTGGGTGCGTTGAGCCCATAATACCCCTGGAGTGGCAACCGCTCGCGAAGCCCAGCCATAGAGGTCTCTCGCATATCAAAATGTATGTCCCCAAGGCTTGTAGGCGATGTCGGGGCGGTGTAACCGTGTGGCTGATGATTCTCTTCTGACGGTGTCGCGTATCGTGTGGGTGCCGATCGTATAGTCGTCGATCTCTGTACACCCTGCAGGATGTCCACAGATCGGAAACCATCATTGACTTCGCTTGACAACTTTGACTTCATGCCATCCCTTTGTCTAGTTCCACCTAGGAAATGATGATCTTCCTCTTTCGTAGAGGCTGCGTGCCCCTCAGGTATGGCCCATGCGATTGGAGCCCAATCTTCGTGGACGAAAGCCTGTAGACCTGGATCTTCGAGAAGCAACAGCCCAGTGTTACCCATGACCGTATCCACGGGACCTGCTCCATGCGCTTCACTTTGATCAGATCCCTGCATATGGGCGTGTGCTCCCTGCGGTTCTCGTGTCCTCGGTTCATCCGCCTCCAATTCGACAACTCGACGTAATTCTCGCAATCCCCAGCTGATTCTCTCAACGGCTAATCCTGCAAGCTTGTGTACATCATTGATTTCTAATTCTTTGAACACTGCAAATGCCACTTCTGCCTTCATTGCGCCTTCGGTGATTTGCCGCATTTCAATTGCGTCAAGCAGGAGGATCATGCAAGAGTTGAAAGCCTGTTGTCCGATGGTCCAATCGATCAACGCTGCTGGTACTCTGCGGTAGAAGAATATGAAAGCGCTTAAGATGTCCTTGGATGAAGAAATCACAAGGGGTCGGCCACGGAGTAAGCCTTTCGATATGGTAGGCGTTGATGGGTGTGACACTGGAACTCGGTTTATAGCTTGAAAGGATGCGGCAGAAGGCATAGTAATCAATGGGCGCGTTGGTATAGTATGCTTGTCAATCCTCTGGCGATTGAGGAGGACAATGTAGGTGTGTGTTTTGCAAAAATAAACTGTACCTTGTTAGCGTTTACTCTCTGACTAGATACTTCCCTCATTTGGACCTTGCATGCAAATTGAACTCGCAAACTAACCAGCAGCCATGGCACTTAGAGGCCATTCCGGAATTTCTGTCTCCGGGTGGTTCCAAGAGTCATCAAATTGCAGTGTTTGTGGCATCGTGTCGAGAAGGGTCCTTAGCCCGTCTGTGAAATCGTCGATCTTTCCGTTTGTTAGCCGGTCACTGCTCAATACACTTCTTGCTAGAACCGTAAAATGATTCACAAACTCGCCAAAACGCAACATGGCGGGGTTGGTGGTCAGCTCGTGCGGCCATAGACAGTCACCAATACCGCTGATTCCGAGCGGGCGACCAAGAGTCATCGAATACTGTTCGTCCATATGCAACATCCACCACCATAGCGTCTGCCGGATAGAACATTCTCTTTGCGTGGGAGGAGCAGGATCTAGGTACTTTGGATGGCGATGAAGACCGATGGCATGCGCTAATCGAATGGTGGTGCCAAAGAGTGTCCAGGCATCCAGAAAACGGCCACTATTCGTCAAGTAGGGTCCGATCATGATGAGTGCCTGTATCCCAAGTAATGAAGGTTTGTGCATAAACGATGCTAGCCGTAAGGCTTGCATTGAAGCGGCGACTGCTCTGTCATCAGTGCTGGCTTTCAACAATGTCAGGATCCTTACTATAAACGTTGCCCCTCTGCATTTCTACATCCATGACATCAGCATTCCACTGTTCGCCCGATTTGTCCCACACAGAATGCTGGGAACCTAATGCTATGGCGGCAAAGAGGAGAGCTAGCATGTCAGGACACATCTGAGCATTGTTTTTTGCGTCAGATAGAAAGCGCTCTACCTCGCTCCTTGTAATCTCGATGGGCACATGAGGAAAAGAACAAATGTTAACTCGCTTCTCAAAAGAGTCCAAATAGTTCAAAAGCTCTCCTTTGGACGGAAGACAGCTGAGGAGTTCTCGAACGCATTCACTTGGCTTGGCTGGGAACATGGTCGGAAATGGAAATAAAGGCGTGTTCCTTGGGGTGTACATATCTGGTCCACGAGGCATAATGTGTGCCAGGGTGGTCGACTCATGATTGAGATTAAAATTGGCAAACTTTCGATATGTTAACGCGGATAGTTAGAGCCAAAGGGGTGTCGCTCACTTCATTGACCACATTGGCTAACCCAGGAGAACCGAAGTAAAGGCTATCCTGCCATTCAGACCCTTGAAACCGCTTTTGCTTCGGGCCACGCCTTTTTTGTGACGAATTAGGCCTTTCACCAAGCTGGGAATCTGGAGAAGCCCCAGGATCCGAGTCGTCATCCTCGATAGGAATTTTGCGGGCGCGCAGCTTTTCCTTAAGACGAAGATTTTCCGTGCGCAGCTTACGCAGCTCGTAGGACTGTTGAATGGGCGTGTAATCACCGCCCTCTGCGATGAAGTGGCAATCCTTAGGTGCTCCCCGAGCGCAGCATGCTGAGCAGGGCTTTGTACGATCGCACTATTATATGTGTCAGGCTAACACACAATGCGGCCTGTAGTACGGGAAATCCGCAGTCGGCCCTTTCAACGTGCACGTTGGGAGTATACTGTGAACTAAGACTTGACACTCACCTTAACCTTTCGTTCCCTACACTTGGTGCAAGAGAGGAGCTGACGCGCTTGCTGTGGCTGCTGCTTCCTCCTGCTGACGTCGCCTATGTTGGAAGGCTGCTTAACAGACGTGTGTGTACGCTCGCTAGCGAAGTCTGACATCGTGGGATGCAAAGTGGTTCATTCAATCGGGCCGCAGGCTGACATGGATCAGACGCAAAGAGGGATGTCAGTTTCGTGGGGTGTGATAGGCTATGCGTAGATGCGTCGAGGTCATGTAGAAGGTTTTATATTCATGTCAAAGAATGCATATAGTTGAATAGTGTGTGGTTTCGACTGAGCACCACCACTGTAATTATGTGACATGGACTTACGCCGCCAAAAGACGATAACCCAGCCAAGGTCCCGTGATCAGTGGAAGCGTATTCGAAGCCTCATTTCCAGGACTAGGATCCCAAATAGAAGGAAGGAGAGGCGAGGAGGTTGGCTGTCGGTCAGGTATGCTGGGCCATCGCCGGGATCTGGTCTGCCGAATCAGTCATGGTGCATTGTGCGTGGGCTAGCCCTCGTCAGAAATCATGGCTCTGTGGTACAAAAATATCGCCAAGCGGAGGAAGGCACTGTCGGAACAATACTTGATACTTGATACTGCACAAAGATCTGGCGCACTCATCACGGGCCGATCCTCTAGATCCTCACCCCAGCATAGCGCATGTGCTTGCCCGGCGAACCGGATCGCTTGCCGTGCTTTTGTTTATTCGCTTCCAGAACGGACCGCGCGACGCATTATTTACAGCAAGACATTTGCACCCTTGTTGGACTGTCCCCCGTGGTTAGTGTATCTATGGCTTGCGAGTGGCTTGCAGGGCCCCATGCTGATGTGCCATGCTGATCCAGGCTACCTTTCGTCACTTCGCGCTGCAAAAGCCAAACTTACCGTACCGCTTATCGTTCAATCTGCAGCCAAAGCGCGGTTACGGCATCGCCGGATTATTTGAAATCAAGCGTGTTGCCGATCGTGGTCTACACACTTTGGCCGTGCCTCCCGTCCGGTGCCGTCACACCAACGCCTCGTTCCGCTTGTGTGGGAACCCGAGATCGTTCGCGGTGCAACTCGAGCGCAAGTCCCGACAATGTGGAATGACCCAAGCATCGCGGCTGAGGACAATATATCATTCGTCTCAAATTCGGAGGCGAAAAAACTTTTTTTGTAGCCCCCAATAACCTCTCAAGAGCCTCGTTACTACAAGGGGCCCGAGCTTGCAAGGAACGATCTGCTAAGGCCAGGAACGTCTCCCTCGTAAGCTGATAGTGTCAGGAACACAATGCCGTTCATGACATGTCGGCTTCCCGGCTTAGCATGCGAACAGCCTTTACGTAAAAGTTTCCGCTAAACACATGCATAGAGTCCAACTTGACCTCCCACACATCGCCTACCTGGACTGGCACTTGGTCTATCATTTTGGCCCGGATGCCGTACTCGGGAAGATGACCTAAGGCGTATTTCCATGTACCTGACATATCATCTGGTACGCTACGAACCCAAAACTTGAAGACATCTGGAAGAGGGGCCTCTTTGTAATGAAAGGCACGCATGAAAGCCATAGTGATCCAGCGAAGTGTTGAAGATTGCTTGGTCATGCTGATGATTCGCTCCCGGGGTGAGAGTGTCAATATTGATTCTTGCATTTGACGCTGAGAGAAGGGTAGGATGCTTCGCGCGGAAGTAGCGTTTTTGGCCGCATCAAATTTCTTACCAGACCGTGCTTCGTAACGTATGGCGGCCTCAATCTGCCAGTGGGTAATCATGTCGCTAAAGCGACGAAGTGGACTTGTTACTTTGACATAACCCGGGACACCGATGATCTTGTGGTGCAAAGGTGCATAATGTGCTATGGCTCTGCCCAACGAGTTCGTGTACCGCATGGCCAGTTCAAGAGGGGGTTCTTCAGACTTCTCCCAGTAAGAGAGGAGCAATGGTCTAAGCTGCTCCATCGATTGACCGTCCCTAGTAGGTGGCTCAATTGTACCCCTATACATGACGGGTATGTGTCTCTCAGTGCACCAGGACGCTGCTGCCTGACATGCCAGCATCATCATCTCCTCTACAATATTCTTTGGACTGATGCTGAATTGTATAAATCCTTTAGAAAGTTGGTGTGTGACTTCGATCGTAGGGTCGCCTTCGATGAGACGTGAGCGGTCGATTGATGGCGGGCTCCAAGTCATTCCAGCATGGTGCGACTTTTGAAACACGCGCACATTAGGCGCAGAGGTGCCAAATCTTATACCTCCAGCTGCTTTGCGCGTCTCCCACAGAGCTTTTGCTGCCGTGTAAAGGTCTCGAAGGCATTGTACTTGATCGACGGTGAGTTTTGGTGGAGGACGGCTATTGTCTACAGAAGGTATCTCACCCCCAACCAGGATTCTTCGCGTTTCGACTGTGGGCTTTTCGCCAAGAAGCGACATTACCTCGGAAGGAGTGATGTTGACAATGTTTCGAATAATGCCAGGTTGGATCTTCGTCTCAAGTGCTTTGCCTGTGCGACTGATTCTCGTACTGAATGTAATGACCGGCCTGTTGCGATCGAGGCTGAAATAGCCCTGGGTGGCCCATGTAGGTAGCATAGGGAACGTCATTTCGGGTGTGTAGACAGTCTCTGTCATATGTGCAGCAAGGCCAGACAGTGTATGAGTCTTATCGAAGAATGCGGTTGGATTTGCCACATGAACATGGATCCAGAACTCAGAAGCATCACCTCGGACCCTTTCAATCGAAACACCGTCGTCAATTTCATGCGCGCCAGCGTCATCGATGCAAAACACAGTGGTAGACCCCCAGTCGTGACGTAAATCTGCCATAGAGTCTCGAAAGTCGGGGTTTCTTCGTATTAGTTCGGCTTTGGTATTAAGAAGCTCAAGGTTGCGCGAAAGGCAAACAGTGGGAAGCATCAGCTGTTCATCATAGAGACTGCGATTTTCGTGTGGAGAAAGCACCCCAATCTCCTGTAGGAATAGTAGACCTGTGGCGCGGTCCATTTCGACTAACGACGAATACGTTGTGCCACCATTGTGTATGACACCTGCTCCATAGCATTCGGTTGCAAGTAGTAAGTTTGCACAAGCAGCATGAAGGCCAGCCATCCCGATGAATTGTTCAGTGAGTACCCATGCTTGGAGAAAGTTGATTATCTGTTTGTCAGCACTAGTAAAGGGCTCTCCCCACTCGACTTGTACGTTGGAGGACTCATCCTTCGCGTCCAAGCGAGTCTTACTGGGTCCGAGATATCCAGGATTGGGATCTCGACGTTTTCTGCTGTTGGCAACCAGTCGGCGAGCTTTCTCGAGGAAGTTAATTACATGAGTTGCGCCCTTGGTACGTTTCTCTATGTAATTTGGGGGCTTATTCGCAGAGAGGGCAAGATGCTCACGGTACTGTCGAATCCATTCATGGACCGTCTCAACAACTTGTACATCAGTCTTGGGTCGAATCGCAAATACATTGGTTAGACGGTGACTGCGAGCATCGGAACGGAAGCGAAACTCGTTGTGATTCAAGGCTTTTCGGACAGCAAGGAGTGCCGCAGGGGAAGGCACCCAGGTCGGGTTATTGTGGGCCAGCAAGGTCTTCGCGATCTGGGTCAATGTCATCATACGTGTCCGAGCCGGATCAGCAAGGAGCGCATATGCAGTGTCGAGGACTGGAGCATTGGTGCGGTATATATTCTCAGCTTCGACTGTCATGCGTTCAAGTGTGCTTTTAACGGCAGCAGCAAGATGTAGTGGAACATGCACTTCGCCATTGGGATTGGCTTTGCCAGGGCTCGTGGGCATAAAGGGAAGAAGAGGCTGCAGGAGAGCGGGGTCGATACAGCCGGTGATGGCGAAAGCTACTCTTGACAGGATGCTGTGGCACCACCTGCCATTGACGGAGAAGAACTGGCTGATGTTGTCGAGCTGTTGAACAAAGACGGCAAGCACGGGTTCTCGGCCAGGCTGCGATAGCTCTACCACGTCGCCAGGCTTTAGGAACAGGCCAATAGTTATCAACCCTTCATCTTCATCGGCCTCGGCCTTGGCCCATTCATTTGTATTGGTATTCTCGTCCGCTTTGACACCCGAGGACAACTTTGATAGGCCATTCTGTATGTCTTCTCGACCTGGATGCCTCTCGAATGCCAACAAGACCTCCTCTGTAGGGCCCCCGAACTGTTGTTGCCACTCCTCCAGGTGCTTGCGAATGGGAAGGTCTTGAGGACGAGGAATCAGCAGGGGATCAAAGGCCTGAGGTGTGACGGCGGGTGTGTGAGCTAGTTGAGAGTGCTAGAATTGGTTAACCACGTAGTCCTGAAATAAAAAAAAAGAATAGGAGCAATCCATACAACTGCAGCGGCATGTAGCGTTCGCCGTGGTAGTCGTGCAACTTTTACTGCAGAGAGTCGATTGGGACTGTATATCTGACGCAGATTATGGGGCTGGTTCAAGAGGCGCCATTCGCATCGCCAGCAAAGGTCACCTGTAGCCCATAGCGAACGAGGATGCATAGCAAAGTGAATGAAGATGATGCCGTCAAATGGCGCTTTCCAAAAAAAGTCCAGCAGAGGAAGTCGCGAATGACGGAACGGTCCGTGCGGCGACGCTAAGGCAAGCGCGAACTCACATGTTTTCGCCGCACATTCCCGCTTTCTCTTCCTTCACAGCACCACAGCTTCAAGGTATGTCGCATCTTCTTCGTCTTACAACACCAAAGCGTTTCCATGATGCATTTAAAATTATAGCATGTATTATCCGACCTCCGCATCAGCGGCAGACTGCGGAACACAATTTTCCTGATCTCAAATTTTTCGCTATGCAGTCCTCATATATTCTCACACCACGATCCTAACCCTCGGAATAGTCTTCTATGGCGTCAGCCAAAGCACCTGCGGGTCACTTCTCGATCCTGTACTTTGCGGCTGCTGCGACTTTTACGGGCAAAAGCAGCGAACACCTCGCCGCCCCAGTACGAGCCCGCGGGCTCTTCGCTTTGCTGGAAGAGCGGTATCCTGGCATTGGGGAAAAGGTCCTCAGTAGCTGCGCTGTTACTGTGAATCTGGAGTATGTGGATGTTGGCGAGGACGATGCAGAGGACGCCGATAGGGAGATCAAGGAGGGTGACGAGGTTGCCATCATCCCGCCTGTAAGCTCTGGCTGAGTGATGAATGAGAATGGCGGAGGTGGGGCACGATGCCGTTGCATTGTCCTGGGTTCAGCCTCGAGCAGCCATGGCTACTGATGATTTGTTCACCTAATGTAATGGATAATGATATGACTTTGACGACGACCAAGAGATTTCGGTACGGCGCTCAATGCTTGGTTAGATTAAATGAGCCCCTTTGACCGAATCCCAAATCAACTATAGATACTCAATGGCTCGCTATGCGTCCCCTTAAGCGCCTTGATGAAGCCTGTGTGACCTGAGTTGCTGGCCGCATCCAGACAACTCTTTGATCGTGTGCAGTGTTTAGCTCTCCCTGTGGTGAAAGAGCGGCTTGGCGCTCCGACATCCGACAAGAAGAGCTCCCGCGGCGAGCACCACTCACCGAACGCCGACAATCCCCAGTCTCGACAAGACAGGCAGCATGGCAGACCCAATCGACCCGAGGCTCTTCGCGTCTTCACTGCCGCCGCGCACCCAGTCGTACACATCTGCATCGCAGCACAACCCTGGGCAGCCCTACTACCTCCCTTCGCCAACACAACACCAGGCCCCGCAGCTATCGCAGCCTGCCCCGCTCAACAACGCGCTCGATCCCGCGCTCGAGCAGCCATCGTCGGCTGGGCCTGACGCGTCGCAGGACGAGGACGAGCATGACGACGAGGGCGACCACGATGGGTACGTCGTGCTGCGGGCGTCAACAGCCGCACGCCTTCAAACGCATATCAGGGAATGCTGACACACAGGAGCAGCACACTTGAGGCGTCTGGGTCAGCCAAGTCGCCAGGTGACTTCAAGCGCCCAAGAGCATGCGATTCCTGTCGCGGGCTGAAGGTACGCCGAACCCTTGCTGTGCTGCTGGATCCCAATTGACAGCATACAGGTTCGCTGCGATCAAGAACGACCCGATCAGTCCTGTAGACGATGCGCAAAGGCAGGCCGCCCATGGTGCGTACAAGCTCAATGAAGTCTGGCAATGTCATGGCTAATTGTGTCCAGCGTCACCACTCCGCCAACCCGTAAGCGCCAGAAAAAAGCCGACAGTCGGGTCGCAGAGCTCGAGCGCAAGATTGATGCGCTGACGGCCACTCTGCATGCCCAAAAAGCAGGAGGACCATCAGAAATCAAGCACTATGGAGGCATACCGCAGTATGAGGGCAACAATCCTCCTTCTATGACGATGCCCGAGGGCTCTTTTCGCTTGGGCTCTGTCAACCATGACTGGTCCAACCCCACGGCCAACAAGTACCCTGAGATTCCACCCGGCTATGGCCCTGCGCAGAACATCCAGCGAGGTCCAGAGCCCAAGCGGAGAAAACTGGGTGAAGGTCATGCCGTAAGTCTCGTCATCTAACATCTGGGCCGAGCATCGCTGATATTGAACAGTCAATGTCCGAGGACATGGACGCCATTCATCGTGACCTGGCCGAACACCCTGAGATGAAGCGCTCTGGCAAGAGCAAACTCCACACCGACCATTCGCATATCAATACCCTGATCGACAATCTGATGAGTCCAGATATTGCCGAGCGCGTCTTTTTGCGTTACGTCAATGAAATCTGCCCCCATTTTCCCGCAGTTCCCTTTCCTCCTGGAACGACAGCTCGCGAGATCCGGGAAAAGAAGCCTCTTCTGTTCCTGTCGTTGCTATCCGGATCATCACATGGAAGTGCAGAGCAACTGGTCTCGCAAGAGGTTCAGCGGGAACTGACAAGGTTACTCAAAGACCAGCTTGCAGATATAATCTGGCGCAACGGCGAGAAGTCCCTGGAGATTGTGCAAGCCCTGCAGGTAGCCGTGCTGTGGTACCGACCGCCTCTTCACTTTGAACAACACAACTTTTACATGATGGTCAATTGTGCTGCTGTTATGGCTCTCGACCTTGGACTGGGGAGAAAATCAACACCCAATGTCATGAAACTCTCCATAGGTCCATTCCGTAGGTATCACCCCAACTCAAGCAGCATTGAGGCACGACGGACGTTTCTTGTCTGCTACTACCTCTGCATGAGTATCACAATGGTTCTCCGACGACCCATCCTCTTGCGCTGGACCAAATACATGGAGGAGAGTGTGAAGATCCTGGAGACGTCGCCCGATGCGCTTCCGTCGGATAAGCTGCTTTGCCAACAAGTAAAGATGGCGCATATCGGAGAAAACATATCAGTACAGTTTTGCATGGACGACCCTTCCATGGAGGTGGCCATATCTGAGCCCAAGGTTATCTACGCACTGAAAATATTTGAAAACGAACTGCAGCAGCTGAGGGACGAGAATGCGAAATTGGGTGAAGTCGATCGTATGTCAGACTTCAAGGTACTCTGTGCAAGAACTAACAGCATTACAGCGACTCTACAGCTCGCGGAGCATGTAACAAACCTTTATCTTCATGAGATTGCTCTTCACCAAAGCCAGAGTGCCGCAGATTTTCAACCGCCTTTTGTCTCCGAGTCACTCTCCTCCCCCGGGGCGAAGAAGGATGTTCCCATCGGCCCAGCGCACATTGGCGCTTTAGGCGAATGTCTCACTGCAACACACGGCATCTTAGATACGATATTAAGTATACAGCTCGACATCTTGCTGACACTACCAGTAATTTTCTGTATGTGTTGCTTGCCATCCTCCTGAATATCTAACTAATCTCTTCCAGGTGTTCGAGCTATTTATGCCATAGTTTGTCTTATGAAAATGTGGGTGTCAGTGAATAGCTCCGGAGAAGTCAGCAGCATCATCAAGATAGAAGATCTGGAAATCGAGACGTACACTGAGCGTTTAGTTGCCATGTTCAACGCGATCGTGTCACGCGACTCTCAGTCGCCTCACGGGAAATTTTACTTCGTTGCAAAACGTCTTCAAGAACGCTTTGCCCAAATCAAGGAAGGCTCCGCAAGGCAAGATCAGCCAGACGCAGACTACGAATCTAGCCAGACTGCTACCCCAGGACCTAACCCTCCGTCACAACACCCGTCCACCAATCAGACACCACTTCATCTTCTCTCTGAGGTAGCAATGGGGAGCAGCAATTCGACACCATCACAGCAGCAACAGACCCAGTCCCGCTCTCGCTCCCAGCAACAGGCTCAAGCTGCTCTCCAAGCACACGCTCAGCATACTCAGCAACCAACGCAGCACAGCTGGTACCCAGGCATGCCAGGGCAGACTCCCGATATGATTGGCCTCCAGCAGCAGAACTTCGATCTCAACTTTGACTTCACGCAATTTGATCTTGGGACGGGCTCTGATGCCGATCTTTCCGCTCTCTTCATTCCAGACTCGATGGCAATATGGAGTTATCCTACAGATACCAATCTCCAGCCTGGCTACAATGGTTTCTAGATACTCATTCAACACAGCAGCGAAGTGAATTTGAGACCCAAAATTGTATTTGTATCAGAGTTGGACGTTTGATGAGGAGTTTTCATGCGTTTTTGTCTGGTCACTCTCGAAAACAGACGCCGAAAAGGCGTTACTCCCGTTTCATCTAAAGAGCGAATCACAGTCGGCGATATTTATTAGATTTCCAGTATTCATATGTACTACTATGACATTCGCTTTTGTTCTACAATACCTCAAGCACATTTTTCTTTTTCTAATCCGTTAGCTCCCGCAATCTCACAAAGTGAATATCGATTTTCTATGTTTTCTTGATGTCTTATTTGTTCGCAAATCATCTGCCTGATGTATGAGTTGCGTCTCTAGCTGCCACAGCCTTGTCATCATGCTCTTCCTAGGCAGCAATACGAGAAATTATTAGCAACAGGATACACCTACAACAACGTACCACGGCTAGGTCGACACCGCGTCGCTCGAGAATGGTGGTGTGTTGAACCTTCTGCTAAGTTTGCATTATTATTAGGTTCCTTTGCAGCTTGCTAGCCATGGAATTCGAGGATCTGATTGTGTCAGAGGCTGATTGGGATCCTCAGTAAGATATGAAGAAGCCTGGATCGCTGCCACGGAACTGGGATGATGCTGTGTGCTTGTATCTTAGGCTATTTAGTCTAAGTAGAGGCGAAATATAGGCTGATTCTTGGTTCATGTATAGCGCGTAGCAGAACGTGTCATGGAGGAGCGTCATTCTAAGTCGATTTAATTTGAAATTACTTGTTTTGCTTTATTATGATCGCAGTCCTGCTATCTATGTTGTCTAGGTATGCTCGCCGAGTTGTACATTGTCCATGGAAGGAAGTTATGAAGAGCGCTTAAAGTCATGGCTGGTCCAAACGTTTGTGTTGTTTTAAAATGCATATAACTCGTCGAGGTACAAAAACCTCTTTCAATAGTTACCATCAGCTTGTGGCCATATGGACCGCGTTGTTGCGGCTACTTTGTTAGCGTGATGTGTACACTTCTAGAGGAAAAACGTGATTGAGAAACTCGATGACGTAAAGCTATGCATTCTGCGGGGCATCATCAGCCTTGGAGAACACTTGTTGTTTAGGAGTGGCTGTGAGCGTCGTGCAGATTGGTGAGGGGTACTGTCGCCATATCTTATTGGCCTCATTGCAATTGCGGCAACACGTCAAAATAAGCAGCACGCTTACGACGCCTTCTCCAACACCGGACCACCATTTTCAAGCATCCTCATCCGATTAGCCTCTGTTCCCTCATTCATCTTGTTTTCCAGCGATCGAAGCATGTCGAGCTGAAAATACTGTTCTCTGTCTACCCGGTTGTTGTTGCGCCTGCAGGATGGACTGGCGCTTACTTGATTACGCTAAAGAAGCGGAAGACACTGCTTCAGGCCTTCATGTCCTATTAGGGGAGATCCCACAGTATCGAAAGGATATCACTAGCCATATCGCTGAGCTTTTCGCGATATCGAACGCCCTCCATGTGCTTCAAGAATCGCTTGGCTTGTCCCAATATGCGAGATTTATAGGCCGGATTATGAAGGATCTGGAAGTTTGTCTTCCAAGCTTAGAATACACTCTTGACGATCTCCGTAGTACTTTTACCAAGAAGGCAAGTCGTGCAGATACTGGTGCGTTTCCTGGGCCACCGTCATATGCCGTAATATGGGAATTCTTGCTTGAAGACCAAAAGGCACAGGGGATACCCCTGGCGGTCAGGCTAGAGCTATTCCGGACCTATCTCCATCATATGCAGGATGCCTTGAAAGGGTGAGTATGGTATCGATAATTGTAAGATGCTAGGCTGATATGGCTACAGTGACGAAGATGATGAGGAACTCCGATCCATCAGAATACGCCTACAAAAGCTACTAAAGAAACAAGAGCCAATCGATTCTTACTTCAATAGGCTTTCAGTCCATGGGAAGAGCTATATAGAACCACCGAAATCATCATCTTCAAAAACATCTAGACCGGATGTGCGAACTCAGAACTCTTTCTACACTCCACCTTATGACTATGACCCTCCTTCAGTGCCACAGCCTCCTATACCGCCAAACTGGGAACACTACAGGAATGCACCATTCAAACCGCCACCAGTTCCGGAGATTCCTCGATCGCCTCCATATTCCTCAGCAACTTCGAGCTACTCTCATGACTCAGCCTATGGATCAGGGGCATCAAACTCAATTGCCTCAGCGGGACATGTTGTCCACTGGGCAATGAAGGTATTTGATGGTAGGCATTCAACAACCCCATTCGAGAAACTAGGCGACCTAAGTGTCTGTCACGGAAGAGATATGAAGCGTGCTATAGAACTTTTGGAAGGCGATGGGTTCGAAAGGGTCATGGAGATACCGTTTGAAGCAACGAACGTCTGGGTTCGCCTATATCATCGATCCGACGACCATCGCGCTCGCATACTTTTTCTTACCAAAAACTCTAGCGGAGACCGCATGCGGTACTGCATACCACTAACCGCACTAAAAGTTTCACGCACAGACTCAAGTCTAGAACTATGCCGTGTGAGCCGCCTAGACGGACAGCAGGACTTGTGGGCTCGGCTACGATTTACTGTATACGAGCGTAAGAATTCCCACGCTAGGTAAGGGTTTTGTGAGCTAAGATTGATACAGGAATGGTGCTTTTTTACTGCACTGTCGTTGCTATGAAAAGTCAAGACCAGAATAAAGAGTCTGAAAGACTAGAGGATGGAATTCAGCTTGGGGAGGCTGTGGAGTTCAGCGCGCAAGTCACAGTCTAATCTCGCCGATATCTGTTCTAACAAGTTATAGCGAGATCACTGATTCAACATATATCCAAGCATTTCGGGTTCTTAGAGACATAGATTCAAGTTGTGTTCGCTTTCAGGTAACTCCTCGCCGAGGGCCGCTGAAAACAACCCCTATCTGGACGGCTTTCGTCACGCAGTACATTGGACAGAGATCTTGGGCAAAGCGCATTGGTTACAATACAGTTCAATTCAGGGAATTTCATCCTTATGTCTTTTTCGAAGGCTACATGTTACCCAAAGGCGCATCGGGAAGGCATCAAATAACGTTTGTCCAACCGGAAGGTTAATTGTCCTGGTTCTTAGATTCAGTATAGTTGCTGACGCCGGTATCAGACGCAAGAGACTTCCTGGACATGTTGCGTCACATAAAGATTCGTTCTTCGACAAGCCTCATATTCGAACCCCAGGTCACAAGTGTGCTCCCTAATAGAAGGCAACCTTTGGCCAGTCCTAAAGCAAACCTGCCCGAATCATACATAAAATCATCTCATCCCATGAAGGCAGTTGAACTGATATTAGATGAAATCTATAATGGACAGCGTTACGAAGAAAGAACTTCGCGTGAGGCACGGTTGCTGCGCCGTTGCGAACAGGTAAAACGGCACTTGCGTTCATTCTAAGCAAACCTTGAATAATTTATCTATAGGCCATTTTGATTGACGATTATAAGTCTGTGCTTCCAAACTGGGGTGAAATCAGTCATACGGCAGAGGCTCTCGCAAATCATTTTGAAATGATGAAGCTGTCCATGACTCGATTGCAATTCGCAAGCCACCCCGAAACAAGATATCGCTATAAAAATGGTAGCATGGTACAGGGCATATTAGCCGGTGTCGAACCTAGCAGGCAGCGCAACATGAGATTCGCTCTTGACTTCGCACTTGAGGACTGCTATTCTGCGCTCGAGAATGAGCAGATGGCCTCGGAACCCCCTATTGGCACCATAATTTATGTGTTCACGGACGGAATGAGCTTATGCAACCCCAGGCAGTTTCGTGCTGTTAAAGACACTATCAAAGCCGCGGTTGAGAAACTAGAGAGGTCTGGGAGCCTAAAGTATGTTGGTATCCAGTTTATTCAATTTGGGGGCTCTGAGGAAGCATCAATAGTGCTGAAGGAGTTGAATGATTGGCTATATCAGAACGAAGATATTCTGAACACAGAGCAGTTCTCCGCAAATGTGTTCAAAATGCATTCTGGTAGGACCACGAATGAGCACACAGCAAAGACCAGCAGCAAATCCACGGTTTCCGATCAAACCCCTAATTTGAACACTATCGGCCATCTGGGGAAGACATATAATGACGGGAAGGAGAAAGATCAGAAATCTGTTCAAAATGATGCGCCAGAAATAATCAAGGATGACCTAGAATATCGAGACGTTTTCGGAAGCGGCCCAGTATGGACGTGCACTCCATCGCAGGACATACAGATGGAGGATATTCCTTTAACGATATCAGGCCACCCAGTCGTCGTTCCTGTCGAGTATCACTACCCAGCGTCTGCATTCACAGTGCCGCCTCCTGATCCACACCCTCACTTCATTGATTCATCGAGTGAAGTTGACGAGGATACGATGAACGATATCTTCCGTACATTTGAAGGCGTGCTAGGGTTCTACCTTTTGATCAACGGTATGCTGCAGCTCATTGTCCCAGACGATTTCGACTTTGAGTATGGTCTGTCGCACCAGCCAAACGAGTTTGGCGGTCTTAGAGTCAGTTACATATTCCAGGCTATAGAGCCTACAGCAGAGAGACAGCAAGGGTTATCGTCAACTTCTCTCGAGCAACATTCGATTACAGAGCAATCAAATGTCCGCCAAAGAGTAACCGAAAGTTCATCACCAAAGCAAATTCAATCGCAACTTCAATCAACACCTACTAGCAGCCCAAGCGCAAGTATCAATCGCACACCAGGGCAAGCAAATCTGATGGACCTTAAGATCGGAAGCATGGTGCAAGCTCGTGTGAAGAGAAGCAAAGTAACGGAACGATTTCAAGGAAAGATTGGAGTCATGACAGAAGCAGAAGGACAATACTACTTGGTTGTACCTTCACATATATTAACCAAAGCACTGACCGCGGCAAAGTCTGACCGTTTTCCTGGCGAAAATTGGAAGGATCACGTGATGGTAACTGGATGTAATGGGGGACGAGAGGTACCTAGATTGACCTTGACAAATGATTTCATAATGGTAATGCTAATAATGCGCTCAGGTTGGACAGATAGCGGAGACATTTGATCCGTATGCACGGATCTTTCCTCACGGATTTCAATGTGATGTCAGCCTAGTCGACGTTACGCCTACAGCAATGAGCTTAGTCCCTAGTATGAGATCACCAATACCTGCAGACTGGCTATCTCAAGCAGGCTGGAGCAGTATCAAGTACAATTCGCAAAATCTCTTCCTATTGGATAAACCAGACTTGCAAGCTAAGAGCATTGGTATCCTCGTCAGCCAATGCCAGGTAAGGAACACACATACCGAACGAAAAGAAAGCTGCTAATGTGTGGAAAGATGGTCGGTCAAGCTATTCTTAAATTGAGCGAAAAATCTGGAAAGAAGACTCGGTTCCGTTTTCCCTTCCAGCAGAAGAAATCGGATACAGTTACAGACGTTGAGACCTGGACAGGTGCTGTCTCTCGCTCCGTCCTTTATCGAGTTGATTCTACCTCACTTGCCCCAGGGGCATTGAGCGGAGTCGCGGTATGTGTCCGTGAGTCTTCTGATGACGACACTTCATGTGCAAAAATTGCTGGATTTTCATCATGGGCACAACCAGTTTCGGATTACACTAGGTTTGACATGGAAGGCCCCAAATTCTATAACCGCTTACAAGAGGGGCGTGTGGCCTTTTATGGTGCTTTTCAGGCACCGCCACAGCTCAGAGATGGGCATCGGATCGTTTGACTCTCAACACTCATTGCTATGTGAGCCCATCATGTAAATCCTGATACAACCTGCGCAATGCCCAAGAACACTTGAATGAACGTCAAAAATAAAATCATGGTACCAAACCTGCACACAGTCAGCTGTGTATTTAGATGTTATAATCTCTTTCAATCTCACAAGAAAGTCCAGAATTGGACAGAATCACGGCGGTCTCTGAATATAACCCAAAAACTCCAGGGCCTGGAGCCAGAAAGATGGGCATCAAGAGCAACGATGCGCGGCCAGAAATTCTCAAATTCTCTCTGATCCCAGCCTTCAGCCCTTCTGCTCATCAAATGTTTTAAATCAGGGTCGTATCTCGGTCTTGTTGCATCGATGAGCTTAAGAGTTGCAGGCACCGAAGAGGTCGATTTCAGCTTTTTCAACTCTCTGTTCCTCAATCTCTTCGAAGAACAAGAAAGACACCAGCACCAAAGGTTGATCCCAAGTGGCGTACCCAGGTACGTATGCCAGTAGCCCGTTCGTTTCGGGTTGAATAGGTTTGCATATGACTGGCGGACTTCGTCCATCAGATCGCCGGTAATGCCCGCGTGAGTGAGCACCGTATCTGGCCCAGCTTGGAGTGCACTAGGGATGGCGAAAAGTTCGAGATAGAACTTTTTTGCATGATTTGATAGAAGCAAATGTCGAGAGAGATTATTGGTCCAGAGGATGCGTACGGCGCCAAGATGTGCGAGCTTAAAAGCGTTCAATGTTTTTGCAGATATTTCCAAAGACTCTACTGAGCCAAGAGATGGATGCAGCGCAATATTAGGGATTGACATTGAAGAGTCGTTCTCTTTGTCCCTATCGACTACCTCACTTTTCTTGCCTTGCATAAGAGCAGTCATTTCGTTCGGGTTTGGAAGAAGCCCACTTTTATGAAGAAGATCTGGTAGCGTCTCTTCCAAACTTAGTGATTCCGAATACTCTTTGTTATTGTTCCAGCAGTATGCCAGCAGTATGCGTCGTGGTTCTCCACGTTGCAACGTAAAGTAACTCCGCATCAAAACCCATGAGCCTAGAACAAGCAAAACCGTATCAGTAATAACGTCTCGTCGAGTTTCGGTTCCAGGAGGCACATCGCGAAAATAATCTTGCGTTGCATCATTGACCAATTCGTCGATGCAGTGCTTTACCGTGATTGGTTTGATATGCCGCCGGGTTAAGCTCTGACAATCTTTGCCCCCTGCAGTTGGAATCATTTTAGCCAGCAGAGTAAAATTAGACGTGTGGTCAGCGATACTTACTCGTAAAATATTCAACAATCTTGATGAAGAGCTGCACGTACTCATCCAGTGTTCCCTTCCCGGGCCAGTGACTGAGTATGTCTTTGATATGAGGTGTCTCGCATGCTTCGCCCAATTTCACAGCGTATCCAAGCGCGATTGCTAAATCATATCGCGACTTCGTCGATAGCTGGCGATAAGTTGAAATAGTTGTCGAAGATCGTTTGGGGGCCATACTCAGCGCAGCTGGGAAATTCCATCAGTCGCGGAAATCCTGAATTGCGCAAATGCCCATAAGCACCCGAGATGCGAAAAGACGCTGGAGTGCCAGGTAAGAAGATGCGAAATGGAAATTAAAAGGAAATTAGGCTGCACTCCAAATACGTGCGGCTGAATGTCCAGCCCAGACTGTGGCGGAGTAAGCCTGATTTTGGCGAGATCGAAATACTATGTATGTGGTCGAAGAACGCAGCTTCCTTGCTCTGGCCGTTCGGCACGATACTGAAAATCATTTTATGCGCCCTTCCTGGTCATACGTCTAGAAACAAGGTAAAATTGTTGGTGAGATCCAGAGGAGTAGAAGCTGATGCAGCTTAGTAAGTGATCTTCGCACCTAGCCGAAAAAACGTGGCCCCCAACTCGACCAGTTAGTGCTTTGTAGATTCTTCGAGGATGATCCAGCATATGAATAGACGCCCAAATATAGCGGAGACGATCCTTCAAGTTGTGCAGATGGAGTAGGTTTGGCCCGCCACGGAGCGTACAAAGTCGCTCTGAGGTACGGACTCTACTAAGACTGGCAATTGCACATCCTGGAAAATGTGAATACTTGCTCACTTCTAGAGAAGTTCAGCAACGAGAGGATAATTGTGTCTTAGATCTCCGGGTTCACGCTTTGCTCGCCATCTCAACCCTCAACATTGTTCGAGCTGCTCTTCATATCTCGCAAATCGTGCTTCAATGTTTTAGTATTTTTGGTAAATTCAAAGCATTGCTGGGTCCCACGCAGCGTTCTTGCGTGGCATGATATAGATTTGTGTAGATTGCAGACTGGATAGTATCAACATCTTGCCCCTATTGATGATAATGAAAGGGAGCTTGTGGGGGCCAATGAAGAAGCCGAGTCTTTGACGTTGCAGACACGTTGAGACTCAAATAAATCGCATCTCTGTGCTTTATTGGCATGTTAGCTTATTTATACAATGGACATTTGTTCGCAATAGAAAAGGAGATGTAAGGAGAGATGATTGACTTTCCCCTTTTCAGTACACTACATGCTGTATGGTTTCCAATTGCTGCTCATTGGCTTATCCCTCACTTCCAGGCTCTGTGAAACTATATCTTCAACATGTTCGGTGAACGATTGCATTGATCTGGATAGCTTTCTCATCGTCAGCGATCAGGCAGTTGTTGAACATGTTATGCAAATCGGCAGGTACCCAACGCAGATTAGCGTGTTACTTTGCGGCAGCATGGAACGTGCCTTGTGTGCGAATTTCTGGAACCCAATAGCCTTGCGCCTGGTATATACTGCAAAAACTGCGTTAAGAGTTTCCCGAACTACCAACTCAATCAACGTTTTCGTGGCACTAGATATGAGACTTCTGAAATCCAGCGCATTGGGTTATGTCACCCAAGAAGATTGGACGTATTTGGAGATGCACAGCGTACTCTAGCAGCTAAGTAGCATTTTAAAATGGGAAAACGCAACTATAAGTCAAGGTTTGCGTGTCTTCTCGCTGTGTTCCAATCACCGTGCTACTCATAACGAGGTGAGGCTCTTGGCTCACGATCAGTTGCCTACTGTAACAGTAGGTCCTCCGAAGAATCCTGTGTCAGGAAGTCACTACACATCATATTAATAATACCGTGGAGGAACGGTTTCTTGTGTGCATTGAATAAAATCTATTGTTAGGGTTTTATGAAAACTTGGCAATGCTGCATCATAACCATTTTGAGGCGTTAAGGAATTGCTCCACCTAGAGGCCTTTCGTGCACACATATGGAGGGATAAGGTGGGGTCGCACGCATCTCATTTCCGGTACGTTGGACCTCATCTGCTTGGTTCAGCCTCAAAATTTATGACGCAAATATTGTAGGCCAATCAACGAGCCGAAATATATTGGCTCGTAACGGGTTGCGAAATACGAGCCGTTGAGTTCCTTTCCAGCCTCATTGGTCAGGTATTCTGATACAATGGAGCAACAAGACCGAAACATTCTACCCATGCCGCAGAACGCGTGCTAGGGCACCCTAGAGCCCTGGAAAGGGGGCCAAAATCATTCAGGGAACATAGGGCAGTTGTTCCCGCTCAGTTTGCCTTGTCTCTAATCACCATTATTTTGCAGTCTCCAACATGGCTTGCTATTTGCGCAACGGAACCAAGGCAAGGCGAGCATTACCCTGCAATCATACCGCTATTGTGGAAGGACGACATACCTCATGCTGCGACCCAGATGATCTTTGTCTCACAAACGGATTATGTCGCGACCCAGCTGCGAATGAGTTGACAAACTTCGCGTGGTTCTTCGGCTGCACAGACCCTACATTCAAGGATCCTAGTTGCGGGGCATACTGTGATAAAGTCAACAGTGAGTAGTCCATTCTGGTCTGGGTATGAAAGTACTGAATCATGAAGGTGGAAATAATCATCTGATGTTCCAATGTCCTCAGCCTGAAACGTGGTGCTGCAATACAGGTGCACCTGCACCCGCCGAAGATCGCATCAATCGTACGAACACAACATGTTGTAGCATTAGCGAGCTTCTATTCAAGGCGCCAGAGCCCACAGTCTATACTGTCGCTCTGTATTCAGGGACACCGTTCTCAGTCGGTACCTTAACACGGGCAACGACTGCTTCGCTGAACTCAACAACCGTCCCCACAGTATCAAGCACAGCAAGCTCAGTAAGCTCAGCAAGCTCAGTCAGCGTCTCTAGTACACGGGGAGCCAGTGCCCCTCCGGCGCCACAATCGACTTCTCCTTCGCTCGCCATAGGGCTGGGTACAGGACTGGGCGCTTTTGCGTTACTTGCGTTGGCAGGCGGCTCATTCTTTATATGGCGCAGAAGGAAGCGGGCTTCTAAAATGACACCGAGCGAGCTGATTAGTGATGGTCGGGAAGAATTGACAGGTCAAGATATCACAGAGATTGCGGGAAGCAAGGAACGATATGAAATAATGGAAAGAGATCCACGCACAGAAGTCATGGGAGATGTATATCGGGCTGAGCTTCCAGCTGGGGCAGACGGAGAGAAAAAACGATGAAGTACTGAATTATATGAGAGGAATTGAAAGTCGTAGCAAATTCGAGCCTAGCTTGCTGAGGAAAAGGGGTCTTGTACGAATACATCCGAGAGTGTCTATGTGCAACAGCTGTTCCGGGGGGAGTCATGAAGATTAGAGACTTTCTGAGTGAGAATATACCATCTATGCCTTGCCACAACACTGGAGAAAGAAACCGCTGGATACGATGACTGATCGGTGGCTGTAAGACTGACTGCTCTTTGGGTCGCTTAACGTACGGAAAAGCACAGTGGCCGCATTTTTCCGTGGAAAAGACATTATCCTTTACTGTGTCGATTCAATTGCCGATCACTTCCATCTTTATCACATTAAATGAAACGACATGGAGATCTGCAAGCGCCGGTGTTAACAACGCGGGGAATGCGGAAGCGGGGGAAGCACCCACGCAGAAGCAAGCTTCAAGTGTCGTGGACGCGCAATTGTTCCTGGTAAGCTTAGTATGTTCCCGTACCTGGGTAAACCTCGATCCGCGGAAAGCACCAAATGGCGTAATAGAGGCTCAATATTATCCTAGCACTTCTCGACGGTCCGCATGAGGTTTGAGTTAGTCAGCGGAAAATAAGCTCTCTTTCACCCTTTTGGTACCGTTAGCATCGTCTGAGGTATTCAATGTCGCTGATTTCTGAGAACCACAGTGATTCTCACTCTGGTGCGCCTAATTATACGATATGAAGCTGCTTACATTGTTTCTTTTCACTTTTCAGGTATCTGCCGTTACTTTGCGCGGAGAGTATACTCGCGATAGGCGTGATGCACCAATTGTCAAGATTCGCAATGGCACATACAAAGGCATAAGTTCGCTAGAGAACCAGCAAGATTATTTTCTAGGCATACCATACGCGCAGGCTCCTCTTGGAGATTTGCGATTTCGCAATCCCAAATCACTGAACTCGACCTGGGCCGGGTTTCGAAACTCTAGCAAGTTCTCACCTGCATGTGTGGGATATGGTGTAAGTTCTGAGGCCATCATAAGCTCGATAGTTACTAACCTTTATAGCCATCCCAGATCGGCTATGAAGTCTCTGAGGTAAGTACAGAAGACTATCAATACGCCCAGCATGTCAGCTCATCACGACCTATCTAGGACTGTCTGTACCTGAACGTGATCAGACCTTTTGGACTTGACATCAATAGGCATGGCCTCCTCCCAGTCGCCGTTTGGATTCACGGCGGCGGCTTCGTCCAAGGAAGCGGCGTTGATCTACGCTACAATCTTTCGTTCATTGTTCAGGAGTCTGTAGGCCATGGAACACCCATGATAGGCGTGACTATCAATTATCGCCTTGGCGCCTGGGGATTTCTTCAGGGTAGCGATGCTTCCGAAAGCGATGGCTCAAACTTTGGATTGCGCGATCAACGATTGGCCCTTCATTGGATCCAGGAGAATATTGCAGCTTTTGGAGGTGACCCAGAAAAAGTAACTTTATGGGGACAATCCGCAGGTGCTGCATCCGTCGGACTCCACATTACAGCGTATGGTGGTCGTAATGATGGACTCTTTCGGTCCGCAATCATGCAAAGTGGCGCTCCAATCTTTCTCGGCGATCAGAATCGTACCACCTACTATCAGGCTGCATTTCGAAATCTTACTTCGGGTACTTCATGCGCCACTAGTTCGGCTCCGCTTTCCTGTCTTAGAAACCTACCTTTTGCTGACCTAAATGCAATCCTCAATACCACAGCCTTTAGAGGTATCTGGACGCCCCAGATTGATGGAGATATTATCGAGCGCCAATCTTCCGCACAGCTCGCCGATGGATCATTTGTACAAGTGCCTATTATCATAGGTGCCAATTCAGACGAAGGCACATCCTTCTCACCCATGGGTGTCAATTCCACTGCTTTGTTCGAGAAGGCAATAATTAGTATGATACCACCACCTTCTGTCTACATATCTTACTAAAAGTTCTAGCGTCTACTCCTCGGATGAATGCATCTTTCGCCCAAGAAATCCTTAAAGAGTACCCTGACGATCCCTCACAGCAAGTGCTCGCCAACCTTGGTCCAACCTTCCGTCCTGGTATTCCAGAGGGGTACCAGTATCGACGCGCAGCAACCTACTACGGTGACTCCACAATGATTGCAAACAGACGTTTGACATGCCAAGTCTGGGCCTCATTTAATCTGACAGCCTACTGTTACCGCTTTAATGCAATTCCCGCCTGGGCTGACCAACTGGACGGCGCAACCCATTTCGTCGAAGTGGCGTTCAGCATGCTGACCTTGTCAGGCGTAGGATATCCTCCCGTGAGAGTGAATCCATTTGAGGGGAAACCTAAAACCTATGTAGATTTGGCGAGGTTAATGAGCAGTGATTGGATTAGCTTTATAGCAAATGGAAACGTGAAGTGGAAACGCAGAGTCAAATTCGGAGTGCCAGAATGGCCAAATTATAGCATAGATGGGCCGATGGAGTTTGTGTACGATGCTAATGTTACGAGTTTTATCGCCGCTGATACGTATCGAGAGGGTGGTATTGAGTTGATCAATGCTGCTGCATTACCAGTATATGGACGGTAGAATTCACAGACTATCAGATCTATTAGATAATGGACATCGACTGAACCCCGTTCTATACCAGGTCGCTCGGAACGAGGTTTATGTGTCAAATATAGCGTGGAATGCGTCCTATCATGTAAATACAGATCATTATCTCTGCACCTGTAACTCCCGCCATGCCTAATAATCATTTACCCTGATGAGCATCCATTGGCTACTATGTTCCTTTCCAAAAAACTGTAGAATATTTGAACTTATCGAACAACTTTGGGTCGCCATGGATTGCCATGCGAATGTCGCAGGGGACAATCCCGTTGCGGTACGAATCAATAGCGCAATTACTAGAGAGATCCAATACCTCTGAAACTAGATATGCTACTACTCGACATATTCCAGCAATGCAATCGTTGTCAAAGACCAATGGGATAGATCCGGAATGTGACTTTAGGAAATTCGCTATCCGTTCCTCTACGATGTTGGCGTCAAAGTTGGGTATGGAGTTCGCATGCGGATGCATGAAGCATGAGTGGAGATAATAGTCCATCTTCTTCTGCGTGGCGCTATCCGCGTGAGTGGGGAACAATGCTTCACCGACTTGGGACGACGTGGCGTTGATCGCCTGTGGAAGGACAAAATGTCCCAGATAGCTTAGTGCTAGCTCATTGAGAAGACCATAGACAGTATCCTTCCAGGGGTCAACGAATGGCGCTAGTTTACGGTTGCGACGAAGAGCGTCCGTGTCGGCGCCCAAACTACGGAGCATCTCCTCTGCCTGTGGGCTGAAGTCTTTCCTGGAAAGTCGAAGGTGGTCCAGATCTTGAGCTGAGAGAATATGATCTGATTCGTTATATGGCCCTAACCACTCAGTTTCAGGAGGTGATAATGGAAACAAGGATAACATTGTTGGATCCTCCAACGGCTTAGATGTCTCCCGCAGCTCCTCTAGCCCTGAGAAGTCATGCCCTTCCCGAAGCCTTCGCTCAAAGCGCTCCTCGTGGGATTCCTCTTTACGTAGTGGCTGTTGAAGCCCTGCAAACGTCGTGCGAGTGAATTGCGTATTGATGTTGAAGAACAGAAATGAGCGAGCGCCGCTACGCGCATCATCGAACCCAAAACGACCAAACATGTATTCTCCGTGAGGTATGTACATCCAGATGCCATTTTTGGACGACCTTCTTTCACTTGCACGTTGAATCTTCCATTCTTTGATTTGACTTTTCGCCTGCGCATAGTCCACCAAGCCGGCAGAGTTACCTTCAGCTAAGGGGTCCGTTTCGCCTTCCGCAGCGCTGGTTCGGGGTTCGTTGTGAAACTTCAGGTCGTAGAAACCCCAGTCATACCTGTTTATGACAAACACACCTTCTGCACGTGTTTTGTCATCATTCATGGTGCTCCCACAGTCAGGTTCATACGGGGAGCCGGAGACGCGTAGAAGCTTGTCAATCTCTCCATCGGGGTCGACGTCGGAGTGAGCAACGAACCATCCACAAACTGTCTTCTTTTCAATGCTTACAAGTTGGTAGGCATACCAGTCCCCGTTCTGTGCAGATACGTTGAAATCAAGTTGATGAGCATTGACAGTCCCGCTTGGCCGTGGTCGAACGATCGGAAATCCTCGAACAGGGACACTGGCACCAGCCCAGATGTTGTGCAAGGCTCCAAAGCAAAGGCATCCAGATGATACTGAGAACGTACTATGAATCTCTCGTGCGGCTGCCATAACGGGTCAGGTAAGCTTAACGTCTGATTCGGTCGACCTGAATTCCAAGCGTCTCCTCAGCGAAACTTCACGATTAGCACCTTGTTTATTATGTGTTCTCATTCAAAAATTCCAGCACCCAAGCTTCTGGGAGCCTAGAGTTCTGCCTGGATAGCGACACTTGAGACTGCTAAACTGAGGGGCTAACAGCAGGTTTCCGCCATTGTGTGCCTAATGACTAGCCGGATCGGGTCACAACACTAACCTTGGAGTTGTAGCAGCTTAGACGGCCAATTTATCTTCTCCTGTTCCAGAACCGTACTTATCGTACAATTTCTCGTGAAATCATTTGAATTTAATTAGTAAATGTTTGTGATTCCGGCTCATCTCAACACCTGACCGGAGCGGGTGGGCTATGAAGTCACACTTTGTTGTACCTAGGTTAACATAGCCCCGCTCACTCACATGAACCTTTAAATTCCCTAAGGCCAATGATGAGTGGAACATACTCTACAGAGTCATATTAGTGCAGATCCACACAAGCCATAGCTACGATGGATTGCTACAGCCTTTCACACTTAAGAAGGAATTAGGTGTGACCCTTTTCGCAGTAGGAAAGATGAGAATGTGTTATTGATGCGATTGTATATTTTGTGTAAATATTATGTGTTTGTATCCTATGCTTCTAAATAATATGCTTCTAAATGCTATGCGTCTATAAGGTATGCGGTGTTGCTAATGTGAAGACCAAGGAGCAGGCGCTTGGGTATCCAGAAAAATGAACTCCTAAAAATGCAGCCACATCGTGTTGTATCTTGAAAACAAAGAAGGCTCTCAAATATACTCTTTAAAATCCTCCTCGATATTCTAGCAGCTATGAACGATGCGCATTCCCGCAGCAGGGCCTGTTGGGGGGTACTGTTGCCTGTATACGACACCTCCCTCCTTGTTGTCGGCGATGGTGAATTTGAAGTGTTTCATTGAGGCGCACTCCCCACTGTTGACGACAATCCTAGTCTCTTCGGTTGGGTTGCTCTTCAGTGTTACAGTTCCGAAAAGAGTGGTTGCCTCTGGGGCTGTGTCCCAGGTATCGGCCTCCTCGATGGGCCGGTCTGTCTTCCACACGTTGATTTGGCGTGACTGGGAATTGGCGACATCGTACCCAGCAGGGAAGATGAATTCGAGTTGGCAGGCTCCACGCGCGGTGGAAGGGATGTCGTTGAAATTGGCATACCGAACTTGCTTATCGTATGAGATGCAGAAGTCCCATTCGGTCTTTGCAGTGTGAAAGGGAGTGGACTCCACCATTGAAGTTGGATAAGATACTTGGCAGGCGCGACGGTCGAGAGGCAATGCTGATGGAACTGTTGGAAGAGCCAGTGTGGAGCTGAGGAGAGAAGCAGATGCGCAAACGAAAAGGGCGTTGAATGAATGCATCTTGGATAGACGGTGATTTGAAGTGTTGAGTTAGGAAAATTGAATTCTTGGAATGAAGAAAGTTGAGGAACTTGATATTCGAGGGAGCAAGTGGTAGTTGTAGTTGTAGTTGTAATTCTAGTTGTGCTGATGAGTATCTGTTGTTGAGTTGTATCGCTCAATATATATCCTTCGTTGCTCGCTACACGAAGCTATCGGACAGCCCCACCCAGAGATTCTGGAGGTGGCTAAGCATGTAGGGGGTCCAAGCTTCGGATAAGAATAGCTGTAGCTCAACTGTGGCTCATTGGGGCTTGGTAAAGTTGATCGAAGCCCCCGCGAACTGAGGCTTGACTTGACTTGACTGTGGCTTTAGTGGTCCGCGAGATTCTTATCCTCATCTCTGTCTAATTATGCTCAAACTATGAAGCAAGTAATCTCAAGAATCTGGATGTGGTGGGTATCTTGACGGTTATCGCTCGGCGCGGTGATTGCTGGTTCAGCAATGTGTATTCCATCTTTGTCTGTCTACTGTGATTGAACAACCATGGCAAGGTCGAAAATACGTAACCATACAAGCAACGATGGCGGCGCGCTCTGAAGAAGTGCGCATTTTCTCACTCGATCTCGGAGAGGAAGATGGCAGAATGACCAGGCGACAAGACGGCTTGCACGTGTTTTGTTAGTGGATCACACTAGCCTACCACAAAACGGCATCAAAGTGGGGAATGCAGACCAGCTGAAGATTGTGTTGGCGCTAGCAAGAGCACCCGCGGACTGGCTTCCACCCCCAATTCTCGATGCGATCGAACGAAACTGAAGCACTCATTGACCTGGCCCAAAAATGATTGCATTAACTGGCTGTCTCGAGCTAACTAGGTTAGCGTCGACCGCTTTCGGCTCAGCCTAGCTGGCGGAGCCTGAATAGTACAAGTTCCAATGCCAAATAGAGAGTGCAGAAAGTGTAGTGTTGGAGGGCTGAGTCCTGCCCCAAACCAAGCCTGAACGCCAAATTACTCACTAACAGTCTAGCGGGTGAGCTGAACCCTCAAATCGCCTGTGGCTCAGTGAAAACCGAGCAAAAGCGGCTAAGCCATTCCCTCGTGCCTGCATCGAGTTAGCCTCTGGCTTTCACCCCGCCTCTTTGCTCAAACTTTGTTCCTTGTTCGCACACGGCGCCCCAGATTTCTGTGAAGAGCTATTAATGTCTCTTCTTAGTAAGAACTTTGCCGAACCACAGCCAAATCTGTATAGGCTTGTCCTCGCCGTTTTCCACAAAATGGTCTTTGAGCCATGGAACGACTGACGCTAAGCAAATACAACTCCTCATTCTATGAGCCATCTTCAACGCCATCGTCGAACAGTATATGAAGTCTGAAATTCCCCAGCGTCAAGCCGATGGTGGCTGACGCTGAAGCATGGACCAAATGCAGGGCGCGCTTGCAGTAGATGTTGGGCTGACCACTTTTGCTTCAACAGTACTTCGATATTGCTGAAATCGAGATTTTTCATGCCCAAGAAGACCTTTCTCAATAAAGGCCTGAAGTAAAGGGCTGTTATACTCTGTTTAGCAAACTTGCTTTTAATTCGATGCTTATCAGAGCTGAGATGAATGATGTATGGACAATAGGACATGGTAATTGTATAAGCTGTCACACATCTTGTACCCACTTGCGGACAGGTCAATTGTTCTCATAATTCAATAATTCTCAAGACTGATAACAAGTTACTATAGCGTTAACTATTTAGAGTGTCTAAGGGGTTATTTGGTAGGGCGACCGAACTAAACCCAGAAGTGAACATTCGTAGAGTTTTTTCGAATGCTTCAACTAGGATACATGCACTCAATTGGTTCGACTGTAACAGTAATTAAAACGAAAAATAATGGGGCCAATTAATTGCAGCCGCTTGGTAAGTAGTAACCCCGGTCTCAACGTCCCTTCGTCATCGCAATTAGAATCCTCTAAGCCTCTGGATAGTGCTGTTTATTACTGCTTCTCGGTTCGCGAAGCTTTCCTTCTAAGATTTTGGAATTGAAAACAAATACAATACACAAAAACGGAGGTTATCTGGAAGAGAAGACGTCATCGCCGGACAGCAACTCTTTTGGCGCCCCGAGCTGAAAAAGTCAAGTCGACAATAGTGCAGAAGTTCAACAGCTTTCACGAGCAAGATCATATTCTATTCCCGACGCAGAATTCTGCTACAGATGGTGCGCCAGGATTTGACTTGATATAAAACTAGATCGTATAAATTGCCCCTGGCACTTGGATGTCACCTAATTATGCCACGCAAGTACCATCAATATGATCTGTGTGGGATTTCAGCCTTTCATAGATTGGCACGGATCAAGGAAAGCCTGCGATTATCTATTTACCTGAGTGTTGGTGGCTGTGATGATAGGGCGTCCAACTATATACCGCATGTCTTACCTCCCCGCACCATGATCAAGAATTGATGTCAGAGAAGTCTGGGGGAAATCCTAGAGATTAATAATACGAATGATCATCAATTTGGATGCCTTTGGCAGCCCTAGAAAGTTGCGATTACAAGTTTGCTGCTCATGGTCTGTAAAAAGAAATCGGGGCTTGGTCCCCGTGTTCCGTCTTAGTGTCTTCAAACGCTTCCATGATTGAGAACGGGACTCTGATGAGCCTTTTCGTAGTGCCTTCTATTGCCCTTCTATGGCTTTCTTAACTCAGAATGTAGTCTCGCTCTTGTCGGCTTGTCGCAAAAACGCGCCAAGGAGCTCAGTAATGTCCGCCATGTATCAATGCTCCGGCGACATAATGATTGGCTACATTGAACTAGCTTTCCGGAGTTGGAAATCAGACTATGGGGTAAAGAGGTTGATCTTAGAGGGATATTACTGGGTCGGCGAAAGGTGAAGTTGGGCCCATGTAAGCACTAGGACGAACACGATATCCTGCACCACCCACGTCCCTGAGTGCCAAGTGAGATTCTGTCGATCTTGCTCGACTCGGCACGCCTGATTCAACCTACATATACAAGATACCTTCACTATTCTCCTGACTGGAGTGCAACTAAGCACCTATGAATCTTTGAATTCATTAGCAGAAATGATAGTTGGGCCGGTTTGAATGCTACCAAAGTTACGGAACGTGTTACCATGATCGGACATGATAAAGTGTGCACAAGTGTGACCGAGAAGCCTCCAGTAAGCAAAGCTATGGTCGTGTTTGGGTTTCCTAATTGCCTTAAGGATGAGCCATCTCCCTGTTAGGGGTTACACTATGGGGCCAGAGGTATACGGACCTTCGAGAACGACGTCACTGTCACGCTTTGATGTGAAGCTGATAACTAGCTTTAGCATGATCCAAGTCGTTTGGTTCACGCTACTTGTTCGTATTTTCCTAAAGTTTGCTGTGTTGTACTCCCCGGAAGGGGCCAATTCTTGCTTGGTATCACTTTTGTGATATAATTACAACAATAAGGCTTCCTGTGGTCCGCATATGTCTCATTTCTATGAAACGTTGTAGGGATGACCCAGAAATGTAGCTATGCTAACGGACAGTGAGTTCGTTGGCATTGCTGCAAGACTTGAATATATAAAGCATACTTCGTGCGCTTGTTCACAGTAACTCACCATCACTTCTTTCTCTCATTCACCAAGCTCAAATTCAGCACGAAAGCAACTCAATCGACCAATATGCAATTCTTCAATCTACTCCTCCTTGCTCCAGTACTGGTTGGCGCTATGCCCCAGATCTCTACTCGCCAGGCAGATGTCACAGAGTATACCTACACCTTCCCCAGCGCTTACATTGCAGCGCATCCGGAAGTCCCAGCGACCGCTGTGTTCAACCAAGCCCAGCTCGACAAGCTCTCCGCCTACGTTCCGGTTGAAGTAACTTCCAATAAGGAGATCAAGGTTACTGGGGAGGTCGATGTACAAAAGATTAGCGATGATGCCCAAGATGAAGTGTCGATACAGGCTCCGAATCCACGTTGCTTGACATGTCTAGCGGCTTGTGCAATTTTGGGGCCACTGGGACCTGAAGCAGTTGCACCTTGCAGTAAGCGTTCATTTGGGAGTTACGCTTACGTGTGGATATAGACTAATTTGTGTTGTAGTTGCTTTTTGTCTTGTCAAGTCATTTTGCCGGGGCTAGAGATCTACCAGGCTGGCAACGGCTTAGTTGGAACCTGTGGTGGAGTCTCACCAGAGTGCAGAGGCTGGGTGTAGCAATGACTTTCTTTGGTGTTCTTGGTTTGTTGATTTGACTACAATGCCACATGATGGGTGCATCTTGTTTCAAATATATCCAGGTTTCTCAACAACCCTGGTGATCGAGATGGATTCTGATCGACGCACTTCGTTCTGCTCTGGTCAATCTAGTATGTAGCCAAATATCAAGCAAAATATATGTAAATGCTATTCATAACGAGTGCCCCTAAATTAAATTCTTTCTGAAAATTGTTACAAAATATGGACACCGTTGGCCTGACGCCTGGTCAATATGCCGTGCTTCCACTCAGCGTTTTCGGACAGTCCACTGGAGAATCACTCATGACCCTGTGGTTATGTGGTTCTTGATTGGAGTGCTGTTCCTCAGATTTGATCGGCGTGTCTTCGAAGCCCTGGTTCATGAAGATTACTGGGTCTTGATGTTGCTCTGCGTTCTACCAGTCTAACATTTATCATCTTGCACAGTGCTTGCCAGCTACTTCTTTGTCTAAAGCTGGAGCTTATGGGCCGCAAATTGTACCCTCTCCTCCAAGCTTTGAGTTAATGCATTTGTCCAAGGTGCATATCAAGTCAATAACCAAGTTTTCCCAACCCGAAAGTCAAACCCTAAACGCTATATAGGAACTGACTTCACAAGGTCCTCTATGCACGGTATTATGTTCTAATAGGTGCCCCCATCCACTGGATCACCCGTCTTTTTCTTCTCTGCCATGTCTTTGTTGTCCATGTCTTTGTTGTTCCCAACCTCGTCATCACCATACTCAAAGGCATCTCCATCCATGACAGCCACTTCTTCAATCTGTATATAATCATCGGAATACTTATGCTTCTTAGCCGAGACCTTGCTAGCTTCCTCTTCGCTGACATTCCTCTTGCCTTTTCGCAGACCAAGAAACTCGAGGAGGGAGGTCGGATTCAGCACAGTGTCTTTGATCTTTTCAAATGCATCATCCGGAGAAGCTGTCTCGAGCAATGAGCGGATGTTGGTTGAGCTGATGAGAGTTCGACGGGGATCATCCGGATATACTCTACCACTAGAAAGGAACCACATCCAGCGGCCTTCCCAATGATGATAGCTCCGCCATATGACACCTTTCCCCTCATGGCAGCGCTTTGTGATACCGCGAGCATCACCTGCTAAGCATCGAGCGTCTGTATTCTGTGTTTAACTCGAATTCAGGAGAAGGATCGATGTAAACTTACCCTCGACAAAGTCATCGCGGAAATATTCAGGATAGTATTTCCCGAGCTTCCAGCACACCCAACATGGCCACTGAGGACAATTCACCATTTCCTTTGGTCCACTTATACGCAAAAAGGGGCTTGCTTGCGAAGTATGTCTCCATTTGCTCCAGCCATGTAGTGGCCTTGGACTGGCCCATGTTTCAGAGAGAAAGCCGGCTGGGCGTGTAATGTCGCTTGAGATCACACCTCCGGATCCCCACCCGCCGGCACCTGATTCTATTCTTTGATGATCTGACCTAATAAGTGTCGTGAAGACGAGGTCAAATCCATCGCATCTCGCGAGCTCTATAATCTTGTCGACAAATAATACATGATCATCTCGCTCACTAGGCCAAACCCATGCAAAACGCCCCAAAATCTCGTCTTGCCATAGCTCCATGATACGTTTCGAACTCAATATTGTCGACGTACCGTTTGATGCGATGGGTCGAGGGCTAGAGGAGTGGATCCCAGGCAGTATCATGACCGCAATGGTCCTGGCGTCTGTGCGCATAAATGCGTGACAGAGTAATTCTAGATGGCCTCTATGAGGCGGATTGAATTTTCCACAGAAGATCATAATTCGATTGGTTGGGCCTTGTTCTAGTGTCGGTAGATTGCCTAGTTGTCCATTGTTGAAGATTGTAGGTCTCCAATGCCACTCCGGAAGCACTGCTCGTTCAGCGCTCTGAATATAGTCATCAAGTGATGCAGCTTCGTCCACCGGCTCGGGCAAAGGGTTGTTCACCCGAGGAACCCTATCATTGAGCTCTGACGCACAATCTTCAGGTTCCTCTTCCGACGCTGTCATAATGGCCTGGTTGTTCTCGCTGCTTGCTTCCTTCTTTTCAGGCTCCACTTCTTCATCGCATCGGTCAATGTGCTCTGGCTCGTGTCCCTTGATAGGCACCTGAGCCAAATCTGACTTGACGAACAGTGTTGGTGATTCGTTCGAACTGGGCTCGATTCCTTGGGTGGGTTCGGGGGCGATACATACATCGATCAAGCCATCGGTCACCTGTTGGCGAAGCTGTTTCTCCATGTTAGCGGTCTCGGTCTCACCATTACCCAAGGTCACTGAGTCCATTAACGACATCTTCTTCACAGCTATAGCGTAGAGAAGGATTACAGAATGCTGGGGATGAGAGCATTTGACCGGCAAAATTTGCGGAGGGACGTGCAAACAAACGCAGTCACTATCACTTTCACCGCTATAGGTCACCTATGCTCGTGAGCAGAAATTACGTCCATATTTCTAGCATACCCATTTCTGCGAATTATCGCGGGTTTTATATAATAGGATAAATATATAAAGTGAACTAAGTTAGATAATATACGATAGGTAGATATCTGTAGACACTATAGAGAGTTATTTACTTCTACCCGTTCCTTTTTCTTATAATTAGGAGTTATTTTTTCTCTACGTCCTCAAACTATTTTTTAATTTTGCTATTTAATAATATAATAAAAATTATGAAACACTGAGAATTCTTAACATTTTGGCCTGTATGCTAGACACTACGTTGTCGGACAAAGCTTAAAAACGACGCTAGTGGTCGCAGCGTCAATCCTTATAGGGATGGCAATTGCAGCGGACTGAGTTGATTCAGATTCAACTAGAGTGCTCTGGAAAGCTAGTGCTACAAGAGCTAAAGCCTGGGTAGAAGAAAACCACATTTTGACAGGAGCATGAGACGACTTGAATCGGGCAGGGAAAAGCTGGAAAAGTCAAAGCACCAATGGGAGGGGTTCGTATAATAACATGTGAGAGGCTTCCACCCATATTTGGCGCATATATACACAGTTGAATAGTACCAAAAGGGTTCGTACATGTCGTTTGCCTTGTTGGTAGTTGTTGTCATTATTCTGGATTTGGGGTTGTGGCGCCGCTTGCGGCAGTTGCCGGATCTTTTCTTGCCCAACCTGCGTTATGAGGCTTGCGCCGTGAGGACAAAACATAACCTTGAATGGTTAATTCGCTAATAATTGCCAGGACTGTAACCATCATGCAATTTACACCAACCAAACAAGATTCCGTATAGACGCCACTTCAACAAGGGTGGATTCTCTCGTGCCGCCACACGCGTAAAACCAATATCGGTAGCCGATAGAGCTGAACTTTGCTCCC